>CM064895.1:28318047-28398047 GCA_030347415.2 Decapterus maruadsi | reverse complement strand
GACTGGGATTTCAATTGTGCCTGAAGTGTTGAAGGAAGGAAGGAGGGAGGAAAAAAAAAGAAAAGAGAAAAGAATGAAAAGAGTGAGTCAGGATTCCTGAGGCGTTCGTTTCTGTCGGATGTCAAACTGAGACTCTGAGCGACCTTCGACGGACGCTGGTTTTGCCATTTGAAAGTCGTTCCTGCCATGAACTAAATAGCAGCAGAGCAAATTGACCGTGAAACTTAATTCCGCAGCGACTAATTGCAGCAGATGTTCAATGAGGCACGGCTGATGCCTTTATTAAAGATATAAACCACGTCAAGAGGAGCAGAGGAGGCAGAAGAAGAAGAAGAAGAAGAGGACTAAGCAGGACTAATATACGACATCATCTTTCAGGCTGAAATGCGACTCCGATGCGATTTCAAAGATTTGTAGCGGCTCGGCGCGACTGTGACTATCAGCCTCCTGCTTCCAGACAGAAATCAAAGAGACTGTGATGTTGAAGTGCTGTTGGTGTGTGATGCTTTGAAAATGATGGAAACTAATGTGTGTGTGTGTGTGTGTGTGTTGTTGTCATGGATGTGAAATCCTGCAAAACATCAACAGCTATTGAACAGGCCAGAGAGTCAAGAGACAGACGGTTCATGCTCATGTTCATGTTTAGTTGTGATCATTAAAGAGGAACTATGCAGGATTTTTAGCTTCAGAGCTCAAGAACTTTCATTTTGTGTTGATTTTAACGACCCTTGTGGACAAAAGTGGTATTGTTTGATCATTGAAACCAGCAAACTGATCTAACCGTCCCAAAGTGAATGCATGTGTTGTCATCTGTAATTATCATTAGGAAATTAATACAAATGATTTCTTTTCTATGTTTGACCATGCATAATCAAAATAACATATTTATTATATACATATATACTGTATACAGCAGTGGTTCTCAACGTGGGGTCCGGGGAGAGTTCAAGGGGGTCCCCAACTTTTTCTTGAAATTCTACCACTTTTTTTTTTTTGATATTTTTTTTTTTTTTTTTGAGAATTACATTTTTTTTCTTTTGATAATTAATTTTTTTGGGGGGGGAATTTCAATTTTTCTTTTTTTGAGAATTTTTTTTTTTTAATTTCAATTTTTTTTTTTTGGAGAATTTAGCACTTTTTTCTTTTTTGTAGGAAATCAAAAAAGTTTAAACATTTTTGGATTTTTTCCATTATTTTTATAATATTTCTTCACGGGCCCTGAATTTAACATTATCCATTATGTTTGCTTAAAAAATTTGTCCAGTGGGGGTCCATGGTCTAATTTGTGTGTATACATGTATATTTTGATTATGCATGGCAAAAATACGGAGTCCCCAACTTTTTCTTGAAATTCTACCACTTTTTTTTTTTTGATAATTTTTTTTTTTTTTTCGAGAATTACATTTTTTTTTCTTTTGATAATTATTTTTTTGGGGGGGGGGGGAATTTCAATTTTTCTTTTTTTGAGAATTTTTTTTTTTTAATTTCTAATTTTTTTGTTGAGAATTTACCACTTTTTTCTTTTTTGTAGGAAATGAACTTTTTTTTCTTTTTTTTTTTACTTTTTTGAGATTTTTTTTAAACCACTTCTTCTTACAAATGTTTAAACATTTTTGGAGAACTTTTTTCCAGAAATGTCTCTAATAATATTTATAATATTTCTAAATATTTCCAAAAATTCACGCCATTGGCCCTAATTTGAATGTACAAAAAAGTAACATTATCCATTATTTCTGGTGTTTGCTTAAAAAATTTGTCCAGTGAGGGTCCATGGTCTAATTTGTGTGAATACATGTATATTTTGATTATGCATGGCAAAAATACGGGGTCCTCAACTTTTTCTTGAAATTCTACCTTTTTTTTTTTTGATAACTTTTTTTTTTTTTCGAGAATTACATTTTTTTTTTCTTTTGATAATTAATTTTTTTTTGGGTGGGGGGGATTTCAATTTTTCTTTTTTTGAGAATTTTTTTTTTTTAATTTTGAATTTTTTGGGGAGAATTTTTTGTTTGTTGAGAATTTACCACTTTTTTCTTTTTTGTAGGAAATCAACTTTTTTTTTTTTTTTTTTTTTTGTACTTTTTTGATTTTTAAATATTTCCAAAAATTCACGCCATTGGCCCTAATTTGAATGTACAAAAAAGTAACATTATCCATTATTTCTGGTGTTTGCTTAAAAAATTTGTCCAGTGGGGGTCCATGGTCTAATTTGTGTGCATACATGTCATATTTTGATTATGCATGGCAAAAATACGCAAAAAAGGCGCAAGAAGCAGTGTTAGGCAAATTACTTTCGATTGCATTGCTTATGAGCTGCTGGTGCTGTGCAGACGGAGAGGAGAGCCCTGGGAAAAGGCACAGGTTTTGTGATTTTGGCTAAAAACTTCATAATCACAATCTAAAGACCACAGAGAATGTGTTAAAATAACTAAAAAGGATCGTTGGAGGAGGACTTTACGGAAAGTTTTAGGGAAGTGGAGGGAACAGAGATCACTGCTGTTTATATTCCTTGTTAGATAACGTACAGCTGATAATCAATGGCATGAAAACTGTGTACTGTGTGTAGATAAAGACGACTCCTACCGGCGTCTTCGCTGAACGTGAACGTGGCGTTCCCGAGGGACACGGTCGAGGCGTCGTTGGGTCCGTCGATCACGACCTTGGCCACCGCCACGTCCCCCATGCGGGCGTTGTCGGAGGCGTCGGACAGCACCAGCTCGAACTCCTCCGACAGCTCGTACTCGCTGTCGTCGATGAGCTTGATGTCGCAGGTGGTCATGCTGACGCCGGGGCCGAGGATGACGCGGTTGTCGCTGCTCATGCCGCGGCTCTTGTAGTCGGAGCCGGACTCCAGAGCGTGGAGGCTGCTGCCCTGCGCCGACTTGGCCACGGTGTAGCAGAGGGCGGACACGGTGCTGGAGGCGTCGCCTGGGGGGAGGAGAGGCAACGAGGTACATTGGTTAAAGGGATAGTTCAACAATTTGGCAAATTGCATAGTCTTAGCAGTAGGTTCGTTACTTTTAATTGTCGGTGCAAGCTGTTTTTAGAATGGTGGAGCAGAGCCGTGAGCTGCTCAGAGCTACGCTACGGAGGCTCATTATAGGATTTCTTGGTTTCTTACATCAAACTCATAAAATACACAATCCAACAACTCCACAACGCTCTGGTGGACAAGTTGTGACCTGCACATTCACCACGCTATGAGATAATAACACAACGTTACCACACAGAGTTGTTTTAGAGGGAAATGCAGAGACTGAAGGCAACGTGCATCAGTGGTTTTGCATGAATTTACCTCTAAAACAACTCTGTGTGGTAACGTTGTGTTATTATCTCATAGCGTGGTGAATGTGCAGGTCACAACTTTGGAGTTGTTGGATTGTGTATTTGATGGGTTTGATGAAGGAAACCAAGAAATCCCATGAGCCTCCGTAGCGTAGCTCTGAGCAGCTCACGGCTCTGCTCCGCCGTTCTAAAAATAGCTTGCACCTACAATTAAAGGTAACGAACCTACTGCTATGACTATAGGGATTATGGCAATGGGCCAGTTTGCCAAAATGTTGAACTATCCCTTTAACACAGGGATAGTCAAAGAGGTAATAACGGATGTCAGGATTGGTCACCTTTTCGCTCGATGGGGACGTGGATGAACCCGGTGCTCTCGTTGACGTGGTAGGTCTTCTTGTCAAACTGCAGCGTGGGTTCGTCCTCGGTGTCGTTGATGTTGACGACGGCGCGCGTGTTCCCGCCCAGCAGCGCGTACACGGGCATGCTCAGCTCCACGTTGAAGCTCTCGGTCCCCTCGAACACCTTGTCGTCGTTGATGACGATGGTGCACACCTTGGTGTCCTCGCGCTCATCAAACTGCACCTGTGAACGGAGGAAACAACACACAGCATGTTTTTCAAAATAAAATCCAATCCAGTTTATTTAGAGCAAACAGATTAAAAATGCAATAAAAACCAAACGACATTAAGACAATAAGACGCAGTCGGAGTTGAAGGTTACCTGTCCAGCATATTCCACGTAGTCCTGTTGGCCCGGTTGTGACCCGACGCTGCTGGTGGAGGTGGCGCTGCCCTGTTCGGTGCGGCAGAGCACGATGGCGTACTGGTTGAGGTTTCCTGTCCGCTTCACCGTCACCGCCACCGTGCCGGCCTTCTCGCTCACGTTGTAGCTGTGGAACAATCACAGGAAGAGAAGGATTATTCTTAAAGATTCGATATTATCACACTTTATCGCTGTTTTATTTTTGAAAGTTAGATCCATAAGAAGTTATGTCTAGCTGTAGTTTCCCATCTCCTCTCTCAGCTTCTTTCCGGAGCTCTGGTAGCAACAGGTCGGTGTCAGCCAATCAGAAGAGAGGAGGAGGCTCTGAGCCTCTCTTCTGATTGGCTGACTGTTTTTTGAGTGATCCAGTTAAAACATAAAGCAGATTTCAGAATAAAACACTCAGAGAAACCAAATCTTGCAAGTTGTTGGATGGTGTTGCCCAGGTGGTGAGGGGGCGGGGCTTTGTTGTGACATCACAAAGTGACAGGAAGTCCTGACGGCTGGTTTTAAGGCTCAGTTTCTGAATACAGGCTGTGTGCATTTCTCTACCTTTATACTGTATGGAGCTTTAGCACAAACATCTACCTTTATTTTGAAGGAGCTTTAACACAAACATCTACCTTTATTTTGAAGGAGCTTTAACACAAACATCTACCTTTATTTTGAAGGAACTTTAACACAAACATCTACCTTTATTTTGAAGGAACTTTAACACAAACATCTACCTTTATTTTGAAGGAGCTTTAACACAAAGATCTACCTTTATTTTGAAGGAGCTTTAACACAAACATCTACCTTTATTTTGAAGGAGCTTTAACACAAACATCTACCTTTATTTTGAAGGAGCTTTAACACAAACATCTACCTTTATTTTGAAGGAGCTTTAATACAAACATCTACCTTTATTTTGAAGGAGCTTTAACACAAACATCTACCTTTATTTTGAAGGAGCTTTAACACAAAGATCTACCTTTATTTTGAAGGAACTTTAACACAAACATCTACCTTTACACTCGGTACAAACCTCTTGTGCTCGAAGCTGATGAGCGACCACTGGATGTGGAAGACGTTGTCGCTGACGATGTTGGGTTTACTGTCCTTGACCAGGAACTTGAAGTTGTCCATGGTTTCCTGAACGTTCTCCTGGTGCAGCACGTAGCGGATCAGACCCACGTTGATGTCGGCTACAAAGAGGAACAAGGTCGGATCAATCAATGAAAGATCAAACTGTGACCTTCCAGCGTGGAGAGGGACAAACAGAAAGAGTCTGTCCCGATGGGGATTGAGTCTTAATGATCAAAAGTGTTTTTTTCCATGAAAGAATGTATTTTGTGAAATAATGATTCTATAATTTGCTGCCTGCGGCCTCTCTCTGTTCCTTGAGAGGAATGAAGAACGCTTGAAAATGAAGATGAAAGTCATCATTGGCTCGCAATTTGTGCTCATTTCTTTCTTCTTTCTTTCTACAGCAGGTTAGGGAGAATAAAAATACTTTGCAATTTGAGGGCAGGAAGCCAAAAAAAAGAGGAGGGATGAGAGTCCCTGCACCAGAAAACAGCAAAACAGACCTTCAGGAAGAAAAAAAAAAACAGGTAATATGCACAAATACACAGAACAAACAACATTATCTCATCAGAGAGAGAATCCTTCCTGCTTCATTCAGATTTTCTAAAATCTCCTTTAAGGCGTAAAAAGGTTTATTTCGGTTATTGGATTTGTTATCATTAAGAAAATGATGTTTACAAGTTGCAAATCATCGTGAATTCAACACATCAAAGTGAGTGTTTCCAGCCGCTCTCCAGCCTGGAGGATCAACATTTCACACAAAAAAAAAAAAAAGCGAGCTGACATTGATCCTTGGCTGCAGCCCAGAGGTGAAGATAAACAGGCTGCTCATTCATTGCAACTGCAAATTGGGCAAGCAGGAAAAAAACAAACAAACAAACAAACAAACAAACACCAAAACACTCCCACACCTGCTGAGGTGCCTTTGAAGAAAACTTTCAGAGAAGAAACGGCGGACAGACCGAACAAGCACACGCTTTTTTTGTTTGCTCCCGTTGCGTCCTTGACTCTTTTCTCCAGCAGCTCTGACTTCAAATGTTTGGGAGAAAAACTCACAAACTCTTGGTTTCAGATTCTGATAATAAAACTATTTCTTACCCAATTTTATCCTTATAGTATTATTATAGTATCATAGTAGTATTAAAGGTACATTGTGTAGCGTTGCGGCTGTACATCACAAGCAACTCAATGGTATTTTTTATGCTGCATTCACGTGAAATTGGGCAGACGGCAGACGGACGACAGCCGCTGCAGGTAACGGCATAAACAAGCCGCTATGTAAACAAGTGGTCCGTCTGCACGAGGCAAAACAATGCACCTGACAATATGTTGTCATGGTTGTTGTCACATTTTACCGTCTTTCTCTGGACTTCTGTGACTAAAATGACATCTGGTTTGTTACCGACGGCCGTTTTTCCGACTGCACCTGAATGCAGCATCAGTGTAACGCTCCATTCCTGCTGAAAGGAACACTTCAGTTTGTTGAGTTTGGGTCTTCAGACTGAAGAACCAAATAATCGATTGTCGTGAATTTCGTCAACAGGAGAAGTTACAGAATGTCCCTTTAAGAAGCCAAACAGATGGGGATCCTGGTACCTTGCGTGAAGGTGGTGACAGACCTTCAGGAAGAAATCCAGGAAGCCGTGTAATATGCACAAATGACCTCAGAACAAACCAGCTTATCCGTCATCTGTGTCCGGGTCCATGGTCAGAAGCTCCTTCTTGCTGATCAGGTTTGTGGCCTGAGGGACATTG
Source organism: Decapterus maruadsi (assembly GCA_030347415.2). Taxonomy (NCBI): domain Eukaryota; kingdom Metazoa; phylum Chordata; class Actinopteri; order Carangiformes; family Carangidae; genus Decapterus; species Decapterus maruadsi. Next base: position 28,391,174 of record CM064895.1, on the reverse strand, counting down.
AACGCACCATTACATATTTTTTTTTTTTACATAAAAGTGAGCTCATAAGGACTGTTAACGATATCTACATCATGGAGAGACTGACATTCGCTCTAAAACTGCATTCGGAGAAGTTTAAGAGTTGGTCCAAGTGGATCAGATATATTAGATCACGGAGACCTGAACTGCTTTAAAGGACAATTCCGGGCAAATTCAACTTGTGGCTGTATGTTACTATCATTTTAGGTCTAAAAGAAGGAATGTGAAGATTTTCAGTTTAATTGCTCCTGTTTTGCAGTAGTTCCGTCTGTCTCCAGCAGCTCTGACTTCAAATTGAATGGGAGTGGAAAACAAGTTCCGCTAACTTAGGCTGTTTACATCCCTCAAAGCTTACCCAATTTTTCCACAAACAGCGTCAGATGGCGACTCAAACATGTACCGAGAAGTTTATTTACTTCAAGCAAGCCAATGGTATTGTAAAACTAGATCTAATTCAAAGTCTCGCAGACAAGACCCTGCTGCAGTGCTCGGTGCATTCAGGTGCAGTAGGAGCTCCGTTTGTGTCATAAACACAGGAATATCGACTCTTTACTTGCTTCAAGTGTACATTTTTTCCAACAGACAAAATGACATCTGGTTTGTCAGGTGGCACTCAAACATGCGCCGATAAGTTTTTGAGTTTGGGTCTTGAAGCAAGTCAAATAGTCGATATTTCTGTGTTTATGACACAAACGGTAGCTTTCTGACTGTCCCTGAATGCACCAAACAGATGGGGATCCTGGTAGACTCCGGGAGACTTTGAATTTAGATCTAGTTTTCTCAAACATGTCGGCTTGCTTGAAGTAAATAAACCAGCTGTCCGTCATCTTTCCGTCCATGGTCTGATGCTGTCTGTGGATGTAAACAGCCTTGTGGCCTAGAGGAACTTGCATCCACTCCCATTCAATTTTTTTTTTTACGAAAAGTGAGCTCACAGAGGACTGTTAACGCAAAATCAGGAGAGACTGAGATTCGATTAAACTGAAAATCTTCACATTCCTTCTTTTAGACCTAAAATGATAGTAACATACACCCCAAAATTGAATTTGCCCGGAATTGTCCTTTAAGTACCAGTCTATTAATCTTGATGGAAAAATGAGTAAATGTGACTTCTTTTGTTCAAGCTTGGAGAATATGTTAACACAATTGTCCAAATACATGTTTTTGTTTTGCTCTGTATGAGTGTAATGGCTCTGAAATGACTTTGTATGTTTGAAAAGTGAGTTTTTTTCTCCTCTACTGCTGCAAACAACCTGGATAAACAAAAAAAAAAAAGGACTTTACGTAATCTTAAACGACCCGATCGCCATGTCGGCTCGGCTCCACCGCCTCATTACGTGGTGTTTTCACAGATTTTATGCAAAATTAAGATGTGTCGCTTTTTTTTTTCTCCACACACAGAGCTCAAGTGTGTGTTGTAGTGAGTGGAGGGGCTGGTCTCCAGCTGTCGTTATGATTCAAGTGTCCTTGAGACTGAATTGGTCAGTTACACCCACCTGGAGCATTAACGCCTCTCTAGGAGGTTTACCATCTGTCCGCTTCTTGGAGTTTCTCTATTTTAAAGGCCGATGAGCTCAGTGGTTCATGTTATATATACAGTATTTGTCCCTAAAAATGGCTGCCACTACTTAACAATCTTACAAAATCCTGATAAAGTGTTGAAGTCTTTGCTTTATTTTTCCCAGTTGTTCGATGCTGTTGCAGGAGTTTAACATTGTGATGAACGGACGTGACTCTTATAATAGAAATGAATGGGTTTGATTGTGATGAGCTCTCTACACCAGCAGGGGGAGTAAGTGGCTTATTTACCTACAGTAATGGTGAAGCTGCTCCTCTTTGCAGTGATAGTTAATATGTTGCTGTGTTTCTCGGATACAAATTATGTTTCAAGGAGTTTCCTTCACACCTTTTCTGAAGTGTCCTTCTGTCAACAACCAATTAAAGTCAAGAAACTAGAAGATAAACTCCCTCTCTGGGCTCATTGCTCCTATTTTAGACTCTTAAACATCCCAATTCAACAGGACAAATCAAATTAGGGGATGTTTTGGAAAAGTGTGACCAAGACTTGTACCTTGTTTTCCATGTACTCGAGCCACTGCAGGCCCAGGTTGGTGACGATACGAGGCGTGCCGTCGTCCACAGGGAGAATATCGATCTTAAACTTCTGGGGAGCGGCCGTCACGACCTGGAAAACACAGAGAGAGAGAAATCTAAAGTAAGTTTACAGAAATGTTGGATATTCCTTTTCTGGAGAGGTTATGAGTGAATGATGTGGTTTTTAACGTTGTATAAAAGGTAGATGTCCATGTGTAGTGTGATTATATTAATACTGTGAAAGTATCAAAGCCTCAGTTCACAGAGAAATGCCTTAAAACCAGCCGTCTGGACTTCCTGCCACTTTGTGATGTCACAACAACGCCCTGCCCCAACACCATCCAATAACTTGCAGGATTATTAGATTTTTCTGAAAGTTTTATTCTGAAATCTGCTCTATTTTCTTATCGGATCAGTCGTTAAAGGAGTAAAAATGTGGCCAAAATTGTTGCTGTAGTCAAATTCAAAACACGGCAGCGCATTGTTTCATTTCGCCACATTTCCTCCCTCTTTTCTAACTTTCACTTTGTAATTCTTCCCTTTAGTTTTAACTTTAGCTCAGTTTGCTATATGGACATTGTTCCTGGGTCTCTGTGACACATTAAGATGATTTTACGACAAGTTGCTGTAGATTTCTTTCATATTGCACCTTTAAACTGCAGCCATAGACTGTAAAAAACATGGACGTAGCATCCGTGACGTCACCCATTGGTTTCGGGGTTTTTGTGACTCAAATATGGCGGCCTGAACAGCGCCATGTTGGATTTACCGACTGAGCCTCCGCCCACTGGCCTCGAAGCAGCAGTCTCCGGACCTGTCACTCAACGTTTCCGTGCCCTAATTGGCCAGAATTTTTACCTAATAACAGTAAAACGGTAGAGTAGAGTGTGTGCGGGGAAGAAACTATCGATTGAGACCAAAAGGCGTCCTGACACCAGGCTTTGATCATGTTTATTTAGGATGTGAAGTCGGCGATTTTAACATGGGAGTCTATGGAGACATGCTGCTTTCTGACACCAGCCCCCAGTGGCAGCCGAGGGAACTGCAGTTTTTTGAACGCGGACGCTGCCTTCCTTGACTGCAGCCAACCGGAAGCAAAGCACCGAGCCTCCTCTCTTCTGATTGGCTGACACCGACCTGTTACTGTTACTGCAGCTCCAGAGAGAAGCTCGATATGAGAGAGGAGATAGAAAACTTCACTTCTTATGGATCAACACTTGACATAAAAGACAGGAGAAGACTAAAAAGTATGGGACCTTGGAGACTTTTTATTTATTTTTTTTTTTTATATCTCCAACGTTCTTGTTAAAGTGTCACAAAAAAACCCACACATTTTCATTCCCACCACCATGAAAACAACTTTTTTATTGAACCAGGTTCTGCGTTAATCTGTCCCTCAGGTTTTACAATATCTGCTGACATGAGGCCGACTGCACTGGCGGATCGTGACGTGACATTCACTTCGGTTCATGAATGTCACAGGCAAAGAAACAAGCTCTGCTGGTTATTACTTTATGGATTGAGGATGTAAAAATCAGACAAACCGCTTCAATATCACTAGTTATAACATCTCGTCGTACGTGAGGGAGTATCGGAGCGAGCGGCGGCAGCAGCCTGTCATCAGCGGAGATGCCGTTATAAGGCCGACTTTGACATGTGCCCTTTGAAAGATGCATTCATCCACACGGTTTATAGGAGCTCATACATTATTTAATAACAGAGAGCGGCGGCTGCGGCGGCTCCGGTGGGGAAAAAAAAAAAAAATCACCTCAGATGCTCGCGGCAGAAAGACAGGAAACCATCATCGGACCCACAGAGAACACGTGTGACCACTGACGCAAAAAGTCCTCAGGTGATGGAAAAGATAATAAACACCAGCCTGAGAAGTGTGTTGCTCTGTGTGTTTCTGTGTGTGTGTGTGTGTGATGGTTGATATCAATATTTTCCTGCTGTCATTCAATTTAATCATAAGAACTATTAGCGGAGGCAGGTGGTGGAGGGGGCGGCTGAGAGGGACGGCTAAATTGACAAGCGGAGAAGTCAATTCGCCCTGAGGGTTGCTCATAACCACCGCCATAAAGCTGACATTAACAGCACACACACACACATGCACATGCACACGCACACACACACACCCTGTGAGGACCCTCGTCTAATCCCCACTAAACCAGTGGCTTCTGCTCCAGCCCAGAAAATAACCGCTGGACCACGAGGGCCACGGCGGGATGAGTCTGAGGGATTTATGAGCTCGGCTCACCAGGACGGGAAACAGGAAAATACTAAATTCTGCTGCACAACTTTTCAGCCTTTTCACACCTGCAGGTTTCTAAAAAAAATACTTTGGGGTATCATCATCCTCATAACCAAAACATGCTCTCACTTTATAAAGACTTTCTAACTTTTCTAAAAGGTGCATTGTGTAGGAATTCCTCCATCTAGTCAATTGTGTTTTTCATGCTGCATTCACGTGAAATTGGGCAGACGGCAGAAGGACGACAGCATAAACAAGTCTCTATGTAAACAAGTGATCCGTCAGCACAACGCACGTGACAATATGTTGTCATGGTTGTTGTCACGTTTTACCGTCTTTCTCTGGACTTCTGTGACTAAAATGACGTCTGGTTTGTTACCGACGGCCGTTTTTCCGACTGCACCTGAATGCAGCATCAGTGTAACGCTCCATTCCATTCAAAGGAACGTCTTCATATATACTTCATACTTTTGAACCAAATAATCGATTTTCGTGAATAGACAACAGAAGAAGTGACACAATGTCCCTTTAAAAGGTCCAGACTTTCCAAGAATATCCTGAACTGATTGTCCTTACTTTGCAAAAGTGTCACTGCACGACAGAAAGTGTCACTTGTCAAATTAAAGTCCTCACTTTGCAGGAGTGTCCTAATGTTTCCCTCACTTTCCACAACCGTCCTAACTTTAACAAAATGCCCTGGCTTTAAAAAAAAAAAAGTTATCACTTTTCCAAAATGTCATTACTTTTCAGAAATATCATGCGTTTCTATTTGTTCCGTCCTTTTCAAAAGATGTCCTCGCCTAACGTTTCCAAAATGACCTCCCTATGAGAAATGCCCTTACTTTCAAAAAATTGTGTTCACTTTCCAGCGTAATGTGACATAACACATCTACTATCTCTCTCCGGTCTAATAAAGAAATAAAAATTGCCTTAAAAAAATTTAATATTAAAGGGATAGTTCACCCAAAATTCAAATTTCTCATGTCGGGGCTTCAATACAAGAGGGACATTACAGACGAGCAGTATGGAGGTATTTGGATGTTTTTTGGTGTGTCTTTTTGGACAAAGAAACCTGGGGCCTCATTTATCATTGTGGATACACCTTTTTTTACACCCTTTTTCCCTCGTTTTGTGCGTACACCCTTTTCTCCGCAAAATTTGGGATCTATCAAGCCAAAACCTGACGGGAAAAAGGGCGGAAATTTATCTTGACCCTGATATTTTTTGGTTTTTTGAGGAACAGGAGGAATCTTTTGAGTCAGAGAACTGCAGTGAAGGCAGAGAAAGCGGTGTCCATTGACAAATCCATTAACCCGCTCCATAATAACACTGGATAAACAAATTGAGATTTTTTGCTTTTTGCTCATAGCCTACACACTCTGAGATCCCCCGTAATAAAAAGTAAGAAAAAAACACAAACTGTGGAAGAGAACCAGTCTCTTTATTGTTAATGGACTCTGAAAATTTTACTCACAGCTCTTTATTGATGATCATGATCAGATCCTGAGTGCGTGTTGAGTAGATCAGACCAACAACAACTGAAGAACTCAGCTGAAAATGACATGCAGATTTTGTCTAGTGGAAAGGCTTCATCCTGGAAATCTTCAAGGTAAAGAAGGAAAAAAAAAAGATTTTCTGTGGCAGATGACATCAGATTATTCCAGATTTGAATGTCCATTTTTCACTTTTAAAAGACGTCCTCTCATTCTGTAGTTTTTTGTTGTCACCTTGTAGCCGCTCCACAGAGCGCAGTCCCCAAGACAAAGACAGACAAATAAGAACACAGATTTATCAAAGGGAAATTGCAGAGTTGGGTGCTGATTCAAAAACAACTCCTGATAAATGAGGCCCGGTGTCCATTGACAAAAAACAAATACTGCTGGTCAGAGAGAAGGAACAGTGGCCACAGCTCTTAGTCGACATGAGGGTGAGTAGATAATGAGGGAAATTTGAAATTTGGGTGAACCATCCCTTTAACTTTCCAAGAATGTCCTCACTTTTAAAAAACGTCCTCATTCTGTAGTTTTACGACCGAGTCCCCACAAAGACAGATAAATAAGAACACACACATACACGCAAAATGCTGATTCACAACTCCTGTCATAAAAAAAAGGTCAGAGCAGCGGCTACCCACACACACCCACACACACACACACACACACAGACACACAAACACAGACACACAAACACTGACCTTCACACATACACACACAGAGTCAGACTCTAACTCTTCTAATTCAATCATCTAGCTGCAATAAAACTGACAGGAAGCTCCCTGACACACACACACACACACACACACATTACAAATTTGGCCTTTGTGTTGTCGTAAAAATGACACACACACACTCGCGCGCGCACGGACAGATGCGGTCACCTCTTTGCCGCCCTCCTCCACCATGAAGAGCAGGTTGGTGCCGTCGGCCACGGAGAAGGTGAAGCGGTCCTTGAGCGAGTTGGAGCCGTCGTGGTTGTAGCTGATGCGGTTCTGGTAGACGTCGTCCATGGTGAAGCTGCCCGTCTGCCGGTAGTGCTGCCCGTTGCTTGTGCGCTCGATGGTGCCGTGGCGAGGGGGCTGGACGACGGTGAAGACGATGGACTCCGCCTGCATTAAAGGGATAGTTCAATATTTTGGCAAAGTGGCTCATTGCCATAATCCCTATAGTCATAGCAGTAGGTTCATTACCTTTAATTGTTGGTGCAAGCTATTTTTAGAATGGCGGAGCAGAGCCGTGAGCTGCTCAGAGCTACGCTACGGAGGCTCGTGGGATTTCTTGGTTTCCCTCATCAAACGTTACCAGATAGAGTTGTTTTAGAGGTAAATACAGAGACTGCTTGATTAAAAAACTGTCCCTGAAGGCAACGCACATCAGCAGTGGTTTTGCATGTATTTACCTCTAAAACAACTCTGTCTGGTAACGCTCTGTTATTATCTCATAGCGTGGTGAATGTGCAGGTCACAACTTGTCCACCAGAGCGTTGTGGAGTTGTTGGATTGTGTATTTGATGAGTTTGATGAGGGAAACCAAGAAATCCCATGAGCCTCCGTAGCGTAGCTCTGAGCAGCTCACGGCTCTGCTCCGCCGTTCTAAAAATAGCTTGCACCGACAATAGGCTTTATGCACAGCTCCACTACTTCCTGAAATAATCCAGCTCCTTTATTTCCTGTCTTACATTATTGGACCAACTGATTAATCCAGGTGTCTGACCTGATATTTTCCCCAACTATATTTAAGTTCCCTGTTAAGAGCCAACCTTCAATTATGCAAATTTTATTCCCGTTAATTCCCATGGAAAGCTTCCAACTTTCACGGAAGTTTGCAACCCTAGATCTGTGTCACCTCGGTGTCGGCGTCCGTGGCCTTCAGCTCAAACTCGGTGATGGTCTTCCTCACGCCCTCCTGGACCCGCATCCCCGGGACCTGGAGCAGAGGCAGCGAGTCGTCCACTGGTTTGATGGTGATGTAGAACGTCTGGGCGACCTGACGGAAACACACACACACACATGAGGCCGCGGTGAAGTGAAACTCGTCCATGGATTTATTTGAGTTTGATGCAATATTTACAGGTATAATGTTGTGCCCAAAACACAGCAACTTTGGATACGCAGCTGATTTGTATTCACACTCACATCGTCAGCATGCACTAGATGTGTTTGTGCACTGAATGAGAACTGGATCTCGTCTCCAAACATTTGGTTTGAAGCTGCTTTAGGACGGGTTTATTTTTTATTCAAAGTCGAAGAATGAAAAAGAGCAACAATCACAGCGACAAAAACCTCCTGAATCTGACCTTCAAATTGAATAAACCGTTGGATTATATGTCACACCATCTCAAAAAACTTTATTTTCACCTTATTTTTCTACACCAATGCTAATTTATATACAGTATATATATTAAAACATTTAAATCTGCTTAAATAATATCATCTATAATGTGCTTAAAGGGATAGTTCAACATTTCGGAAAATTGGCTCTGCTCCGCCGTTCTAAAAATAGCTTGCACCGACAAATAAAGGAAGGCATGGGCAATAAAGGCAATAAAGGCAATGGGCCAAAATGTTGAACTATCCCTTTAATATTAGTATTTTCTTAATAAATGATGGATTTAGCATTTATAAACAAGTTATTTAGATGTCAGTGGTTCATTAGATCATTTATTAAGTGTCAGTTAATGATTAACAAACTATTTAAATAAATATTTATGCTGCACTTGCAGAGATTTAGACATTTACTACTTGAATAATTAGTGTGTCAACAATTGCGTTTGTTGTTAGTACTTTATAAAACATCAAAAACATATAATTTAATGCATTATAGATTAGTTTATCTAACATTTATGACTGTTTATAAATAAATACATATCTGGGATGAATGATCCAATGCTTTCAAGTGCACAGTTATTACAAAGTGTTACTGATTGCTCTTATTAGCTTGTTTAATTATTTGATATGAGACTCAGATGATTTGTCAAGTCATTTTCGATGCATTTCATTTGCAGCAACTGGAGCTGAATGTGCAAAATAAAACCTGTCACTGGCTGAGTTTATTTTCACTGGTGAGAAAAACTGCCATCACTTTCTATTCTGCACGACACCTCATCGACTCGTCTGTAACGTGAAAACTCTGCAAAACTGCCGCCACAGACTCTTCTCACGTGAAAATGCAAAGTAACTCGTTTTTTAATTCAAACCACTCACTCATTCACTCACTCATTCACTAAATGCAGCCGCTCCAACTTGGAGAGCTGAGAGTTAACATTAACAAAGAAAAGAGAGGAAGAAGAAGAAGCACGAAGCCCACTTCACAAACACCAACCACTACAGCGTCCACAAAAGCCTCCACACACTGCAGTCAGCTGGGCGTGAAGGCCAAATGACCTTTTTCACATGTTTACTCGAGTCCTTGTGGTTCTCATTAGTCCGGATTAGCAAGGCAGATTTATGCATGAGGAGGACTGTGGGGGGAGGGGTGGAGAGGGGCGGAGTGGGGCGCCACTTCCTCACCACTCGGGAAGTTTAAAAGTTCATTACAGTTGGTAGATATTCATTCATATTATCTATATTTTATATTATATAGTAGCATCATAAAACTCTCCTTACTTAATGTGGCCTTTACATTAAAAAGGGACGTTGGTGAATATTTCAGGTTTTTAGAAAGAAGGAAGAAGTTTTAATTTGACTTATTTAAAGGGATAGTTCACCCAAAATTCAAATTTCTCATTACAATTACTCATTATCTACTCACCCTATCATGTCGACACCAACTTTCTTCGTCCAAAAAGACACACCAAAAAACATCCAAATACCTCCACACTGTTCGTCTGTAATGTCCCTCTTGTATTGAAGCCCCGACATGAGAAATTGTTATGAAAAAAAGTCTATATTTTAAGCTTGTTTGTAGCGGAAGTAATGAGTGAAATTTGAATTTTGGGTGAACTATTCCTTTATAAAAAAGGACGTTGCTGAATATTTCAGGTTTTTAGAAAGAAGGAAGAAGTTTTGATTTGACTTATTTAAGACTAAATTCAACTTGGTCCCAAATCCCATTAAAAAGTTGGACATGTTTCCTGCTTCACCTGCAGGGATCACACGACCTGGTTCTGTCCGGCGCTGATTAAAGATGTAGAGCAGCAGGTGACCTCGCGCGTCCTGCAGGTGAATTTCTTAAAATATCTTTTTCAATTCAGTTGCTGTTGTTGCAAAGGCTCCAAAAAGACCTTGTGAAGTCAAACATTTATCTCTTTGAACTGGTTGTTTTTTTGTTTTTTTTAAAGATGCTGGAGTTGTACCAATAGGACATATCTTAAAGGGATAGTTCAACATTTTGGTGAAAAATTCGCCTATTGCCATAATGCATATTGGTTTAAAAGTAGGTTCATTACCTTTAATTGTCAGTGCAAGCCTTTTTTTCGTCAAATACACAATCCAACAACGCCAAAATTTTCCCGCAAAGAAGTTATGATCTGCACATTTGCCACGTTATGAAGTAATAACGCACTCTGCTCAGCAGCCGTGTCTGAAATCTAGTTTTGGCTACCCAACTCTTTCTCGTAATGTTACATTATTATCTTGTAGCATGGTGAATGTGCAGGTCACAGTTTGATGAGATAAAGGCAAAAGTAGGCGCAGCTCGCATCTCTGCTCCGCCGTTCTGAAAACAGCTTGCACCGACAATTAAAGCTAACGAACCTACTGCTATGACTATAGGGATTATGGCAATGGGCGAATTTGACAACATGTTGAACTATTGTTTCAAGTGGGTCATGGGTTGTGTCTTAAAGATTTGCATCCTGCATGATCAGTATGATATTTAAAAAGTGAATCCTTTCCTGGCCGCTGCGCTGGGATGTAGCTACATTTCACCAGGTATCAGCAGCTGATTGACTCCCAAACATGGACAAGATCGTCGCCCGATGGCTTTAAGACCCGTTGAAGTAAGAGTCAATCGTCAACTATTTATAGTAGGACTGGGTTATTAAACAAAAGTGAATGTAAAAACCAACATTCAGAATCTGTAACCAACAAAATAGTCTTAATTAATCGTGACGTCGAGATCATTTTTATGCTACAAACATACGACCAATAGTTGTGAAAGCTCACCAGTCGTACAGTAACTCCTACTGGTTTGTGCTCAGAGGTTTTATTTCAGGAGTTTGAGGTCGAGAGGTTGAGATGAGTCACCGCGCCCCGCCAAGATTCATCAACAGGCTCCTGGGCGTTGTGTGGTCAATCTGAACCCGAACCATGATCTTTTCATTAAGAGCCTCGACGCTCGAGGTCAAACATCAAGCTCTTAGCGACCTCTCTTCTCTTTCTTTCATCACTCACCTCGTTCGTCCCGTCGGACACGGTGAAGGAGAACTGGTCGGCGTGTTTCTCTTCTTCGCTGGTGTGGACGTACTGGACGCTGCGAGACGCCAGGTCGGCCTGAGTGAAGGTGCTGATCCTGGTTCCTGTTTGGGAGGAAGAAGAAGAAGAACAACAATCAATCAGCAGAAACAAAATAAACAAAACTACTTCCTGCCTCCTATAATTAAGACATCCACGGTCTTGTTTTCTGTCTTATTCTTCAGCGTCTCTTTCCATAATAAGTTTAGCTTTTTTATCTTTTCTATTTTGGCATCAGATAATTTTACGACACCCCCCCTCCTCCCCTTCAGCTCCTTCAGCGCCTTGGCTTCTCATCTCAGATCTCACTCTGCGTTCTTTTGACTCTTCTCCTCATTGGCTTTTTATCATTTTAATGAGCAAATAAACTATTAAATAAAAAACTAAAGTTAAACCTCTCTAACGAGGCTCCGGCTCCGGCTCCGCTTCGCTCTCCGACGCCTCGACGGATTAAAAACTCAGCGGGAAGTGTAATCAGATTTGATTGCAACAATCCAACATTGCTCTGTGTGAAACTAAAGGCAATTGTTTTAAGAAGTGAAATACATTTCTTCACTGTGAATTTTTATTACCACTCACTGTAAGAAGCCTTTGCAAAAACGGAGAGACAATGCTTGCAGCTCTAAATAAATGTGTGTCATTTGAGTTAAATAGTTACTGTATGTGTGATGAATCCAAAAGAGAAAACTTCAGTCACAATCTTTATATTATTATTTTTTTCATGTCCGACTCTGGGATTCATTTCCTACCGTTTCATTTCCCCAGCAGATGGTTCGACAAATTAAATGTTATCATATAAATTGCCATATTAATACTAGATGGGTGTCACTGTCGACAGGTTTTTTTTTTTTTATGCTTTGAAATGAGAGCGTGTGATTTTAAACTAACAGCATTTTTTTTTTCTTTACCACTGATGTTGTATTTGAAACGAGGCCGTTAGAGTCTGTTTTGGCGCCTGTCACCGCATGAAGGGATACTAGAAATGGACCTTTCACTTCACGCTGCCGGTGACTTTGATGTGAAGGTAATAACTTGTTGAATATTACAGTACGAACCCATAAAAGTGACGGCATCAAAGTCATTTCCCTAAGCAGGCGGCGATGGAGGAAAAAAGTTGTTTTCTCCAAAATAAAAATAAATAAAGTACCCGCTATTCTGTCCGCTGCACGTGCGTAGCTGCACTGAGTAAACCAGTGCAAACCAACCGGATGTGATTTTACCCCACCAGAAAAAGAGGGTAAAACGTGGGTCAGGTAAACAATATGACATCACCATGACGTCTGTATTGTATTATACCTGTTAAGGTTTTCTTTATTTAATCGTTATTTGCAGCCTTGAGTCATTTATTTTAGAATTGTGTACCGCTGTATTTATTTTGAAAAGTAGATATAACTTCCGGTATAACGGCATGACTTTCGGTTTTGACGGATCACATCACTTGTGTCCGGGATTTCGACAGGAGTACATGGCCCATTGGTGAGCTAGTAACCATTGCTAAGAAATAGCCTGCTAACTATAAGCAGGTGTGTTGAAGCTTGTTTGTTAGTAAGCAGAGAAATAAGAGTGTTATTTGATATTTATCGCTCGCTATTAGCGCTCGCGATTAGCGCCGCTAGCTAGCATTAACATCTCCGCTAATTAGCATTAGCACTTCCGCTGGTTAGCATTAGCGTGTTATGCTAGCACTATTAGCATCCTAAGCTGACTGATCCTGACACTTATTTAGTTATTTGGTCCGTTTTATTCATTACGGTTTATTGTGTTAATGCAAATTAAAGTGGTCTGGTCAATGTTTACTTAAAGTAAAAGACTTAAAGAAGCTATATTTTATTGAAAAGCAGTTTTATAACCTGGTATTATTTGGTTATTCCTTTCAGGTTTATGACCTGTGTGCAAACCTGTGTAGTCACCTGTGAAACTGTGAACCAGTGAATCTGTGATAATTTACAAAAGAAAATACAGAAGATCCAGGAAAACACGAGTTATACCATCAATGTGCTTTTGTCGAGCCTTTCGGAGGGCAGTGAACACAAACGTCCGAGCAATACCTTTAAAGTTTCAGTGTGTAAAATGCAGCTCACCGCTCTGCTCCGCCGTTCTAAAAATATCTTGCACTGACAAAAGGTAATGAACCTACAGCTATGGCTATTATGGCAAAGTTTGCACGCATTTTTTTACACAAGCAAACCTTTAGTGGTCAGTCAGCCAGTCATCATAACCTAACCCTACAACCCGTTAATGGGCTTTTTGAAGACGCCGGGCAACGACACACACATGCACGCACACACATAGAGAGTGTGTTACCTCGACATCCCTTCCGCTACGGTGGAAGCTGCAGCAGCTTCGACCCATGTGTGTTACGGCGTGACAGAGTGACAGATCGGCTGAGAGGCCGCTGGTAATTACCCAGAGCCGCTGCCTCTGAGGTGGACTGAGAGCGCTGCTAACAACCTGCTAATTAGCATGCGGCGGCGAGAGCGTCCGTCCAGCCTTGTGGGAAGTGGAGGGGGGGGGGGGGGAGGGGGGTCCATTCAGCCGGGGCAGAAACTAAACGCTCAATAGGGTGGAAGCTGATAATCAACTCCTCTGTGGTTGCAGGATCCGTCTCCTCTCTTCTGTTTCTTCTGATTGTCATTTTATTCATGTTTTGCATTTAAACTGTTTAACATAATGAAGATGTGTGGCGTTATTAGACTGATGTATTTAAAGAGTTAACATTAAGTTAGAGAGACTGAACATGTGTGTGCGTGTGGGTGTGTGTGTGCATGTGTCATAAGAAATGGGAAAGTAGGGAAGTGTGTGTGTGTCTGTTTTGTTGGGTGTAGCTAGAATAAATCAGAGATAAAGGAGGAGAGGAAGTGGAGCAAGGCTCATTACACTTCCTTCTTTATTTGTGTGTGTGTGTGTGTGTGTGCACTTGGTTAATTTTTAAAGACAGGATTAATATAATTATGGAGTAAATCCAGCAAACTCATCCCTGAGTGAACAAGTAGTTTTCTTTGACCAAACTCTGACACACTCACAAACATAATGGATGGATGGATGGATGGATGGATGGATGGATGGATGGATGGATGGATGGATAGATAGATAGATAGATAGATAGATAGATAGATAGATAGATAGATAGATAGATAGATAGATAGATAGATAGATAGATAGATAGCAGTTTGTACGGACTGCTCCTTTAAAGGTGGTGAAACAGAAGAAGAAGAAGAAGGACAGATGTTGTGTTATCACAGGGCAGCTGCAATCGCTCTCGAGTGGATTTTCACTTTACTCAGCAGCAACGATTGTCTCTCGTGTCCTCTGGCTCGTGGCGGCGGCGGCAGCGGTGGCGGCGTCGGCGTCCTTGAGCGTGTTAGATGTGGCAGATTGTTCAGTTTTTACACCGAGCCTTTGATGTGTGAAGGTCGCGGTCTAAATGCATCTAAACGCTCCTCTGATGACAGCTTCATCACAGGCCCATTGTGTCGTAAACCTCCTTAGATGTGAGATTATTGTACTTTAACATCATGTTTTTCAGGGTTAGAGTTGTTGGTTGCTATAGAAACCTCACATCCAGAGAGGTTTAAAGATTGAACATTCAGTCGTTCACGATGCGGATGGTGCAATGCAACTGAAAGTTCAGGAGGAAACAGTTGAATCGACCTTCAGCTGCTGCACAAGGTCGATAATCAACTCAATGTAACTTCATGTTCCCAGAAAAACAAGTTTTACATCTAAATATAAAATCTTCACATACTGTTGAGCCTTAAAGGGATATTTCAACATTTTGGCAAATAAACCCTTTGCCATAATCCCTATAATCATAGCAGTAGGTTCGTTACCTTTAATTGTCGGTGCAAGCTGTTTTTAGAACGGCGGAGCAGAGCCGTGAGCTGCTCAGAGCTACGCTGCAGAGGCTCATGGGATTTCTTTTGTTTCCCTCATTAAACTCATCAAATACACAATCCAACAACTCCACAACGCTCTGGTGGACAAGTTGTGACCTGCACATTCACCACGCTATGAGATAATAACACAATGTTACCACACAGAGTTGTTTTAGAGGGAAATACAGAAAACCTGTTGATGGGAAAAACAGTCTCTGAATTTCCCTCTAAAACAACTCTGTGTCTGTGTTAATCTCATAGTTGAATGGAGTTGTTTGTGGAGTTGTTGGATTGTGTATTTGATGAGTTTGATGGAGGGAAACCAAGAAATCCCATGAGCCTCCGTAGCGTAGCTCTGAGCAGCTCACGGCTCTGCTCCGCCGTTCTAAAAATAGCTTGCACCAACAATTAAAGGTAACGAACCTACTGCTATGACTATAGGGATTATGGCAATGTTCCAATTTGGCAAAATGTTGAACTATCCCTTTAAAACCACAATAATGTTGTAGAAGTCAGTAAAAACAAGCCTCTTCTGTCTTCATAAATGATATCCAATCAGTCAAACCTTCACTATCACGCTGTTTCTTACACTATTCATAGATGCACAATTCATTTCTTTTACATAATATGTTCTTATTCAGTTTTTTGCTTATAATAGAACTTCATCCTCACACACACACGCTGTGAACTTCACTTTCATAACTGCCTTGTATACATGTATTTATTATCCTCCATTACAGAGACTGTATTATAGAAGCACATAATGCATAAGTAGTGCGTAAATGTACAAAATGAGTGTGATAAATAATAGAACATAAGTATAGTCGTGTATGTGTCAGATTATGATGTTAGGTATGAAAGCAAGTATGATATATGTTGGTATATATATGTTTACAATGCTTTTGGATGTTTTATAATAAAACGATTAAAAACCTGTTTAAATCTTCCATGAAAAGACACTAAAGAGGAGCAGAGACTGACATGTGATCTCTCCCTCCACCATTAAATAAAACGCTCCTTTTTTTCCTCAGTAATTACCGTAAATGGCGTGGAGACGTCTTTTTACTCGTTAAATTGCTCCCTCTCTGTCACATCAGTGCGAGCTGCGAGCTGCCTCCATTGTGACCACCATCACAGACACAGACTGTTAATTACAGATGTTGCTGCTGCTGCTGCTGCTGCTGCTGCTGCTGCTGCTGCTGTTTGCTGTGAAACCCACCTGGGTTGGCGACGTGCTCCAGGTGACCCAGCGCCGTCTGCTTGGTGATGCGGTAGATGAGCTCGGCCGGCTCGCTGTCCTGGTCGCTGGCCGACAGCTGCAGCGTGGTGAGCTTCTTCAGCGAGTTCTCGTCCAGCACCAGGCCTTTGTTCACCACCACGGACGGAGGGAGTCGGTCCTCTGGAGGAGGAGGAGGAGAAGAAGAAGGAGAAGGAGGAGGTTAGATCATGAAAAGAAAGGAAAATATTTATATGTAAAACCTCTGAGCCGCCTCTCTTCTGATTGGCTGACTGTTGAGATCAAGTACAAGTCGAGCAGATTTCACTTAAAAACCCCCAGAGAAACCAAATCTGTAAAGTTAGATTAGATGTGTCCAGGTGGTGAGGGGGCGGGGCTTTGGGTGACTGCTTTGTTGTGACATCACAAAGTGACAGGAAGTCCTGACGGCTGGTTTTAAGGCTCAGTTTCTGAATACAGGCTGTGTGCATTTCTCTGTGGACTGAGGCTTTGATACTTTCACAGTATTAATATAGAACCTCAATTTTTCTTTCTTTTGAGAATTTTTTTTTGAGAATTACATTTTTTTTTGTGAGAATTTTGGAAATTTTTTGGGGGGAGCTGCTTTATAATCACACTACACATGGACATCTACCTTTATACAGTATTAATTTTTTTTTTTTGAGAATTTCTAAAAAAAAAATTGAGAATTTTTTTTTCTTTTGATAATTAAATTTTTCTTCTTTTTGAGATTTTTTTTTGAGAATTTCAATTTTTTTTGAGAATTTTTTTTTTTCTTTTGATAATTAAATTTTTTTTTTTTGAGAATTTCAATTTTTCTTTCTTTTGAGATTTTTTTTTTTGAGAATTACATTTTTTTTTGGAGAATTTTGGAAATTTTTGGGGGGGAGCTGCTTTATAATCACACTACACATGGACATCTACCTTTATACAGTATGGAGCTTTAACACAAATATCTACCTTTATACTGTATGGAGCTTTAACATATATATGTATATGGAGCTTTAATTCATACAAAGAAAACTGTCTTTTTATCCATAACTTTAACTTTTTGACTCATTGGTGGGTTTAAAGGGGGATCACTGCAGGAAACTGGACAACATGAAAAGCATTTTTGATACTGATTTAAGTAAATTGTCCATTAAAAATTAACTAAAAAAAGTCTAGCCCAGTTCTGTTGCTGTGCAGCGTTGTTATTATGTTGGATTGAGCAGAGTCTCCTCTGACTCTCTTCGTGTCCATCAGCATCTTTATCACCAGAGGAAATAGTGTGTCTGGTCTGTTCAGATGAACTGTAACTCTGATCGAGTCTATTTAAACCGTTGCTCCGGCTCCGACCTCGACTCCATTTGAAAACATATACGGAGTAAAAATCACAGCTAAAAGACGACAGTCGGGGCGTCGGAGGTTCAGACTGATGGATCGTCTGTTCCTCGCGGTTGAACAGCAGCGTCCTGACTCTCATATCTCTGCTGGCTCACTTCCTTTTTTTTTTCCATCCCGTTGCCTTATTATCATCCTTCCTTCTCTCTTCTGCGCTGTCAGATGTGACAACAGTGAAGTTTCTCCGTTCATATCTCTTCCCACCACACTGCGCTCTGATTACTTCCCCCCTTGCCTTCTCTCAATCTTTTCCTAATCCGTTTGTCCTGTATCGCTCCT
This sequence comes from Decapterus maruadsi, assembly GCA_030347415.2. Classification (NCBI taxonomy): domain Eukaryota; kingdom Metazoa; phylum Chordata; class Actinopteri; order Carangiformes; family Carangidae; genus Decapterus; species Decapterus maruadsi. The sequence goes on along the minus strand of CM064895.1, from coordinate 28,373,148 downwards.
TCACACTTAATCTCTCCCAGGTTTGAACTGGTGTCATTTCTCCGTTTCTTCACTTCCTAATGTACACCTCTCTTCTTGCTCCTCTTATCTTCTCTGCCTCTGTGAAATCAGTCTGAACTTTTTCTCCTCCATTGCTTCGGACAATCTTTTTTTTTTAAATTTTACTTTTTTTTGTACCATAATGAGAAATTGACTCATAATATTTTTCTGTCCTTTCAGGTGAATTATTTCCCTGAGCTCAGGAAAGGCAACAGAGCCTCCTTCTCTCTTCTGGTTGGCTGACACCGACCTCCAGAGAGAAACTGAGAGAAATGATGATATATACAGTATATCCTCTAGTGCAGTGGTTCTCAACGTGGGGTACGGGGACCCCCAGGGGTCCTTGGGAGAGTTCAAGGGGGTCCCCAACTTTTTCTTGAAATTCTACCACTTTTTTGTTTTGAGACTTTCAAAATCTTTTTTTTTTTGAGAATTTCTTTTTCTTTTGAGAATTTTTTTTTTTTTGAGAATTTAAATTTTTCTTCTTTTTGAGATTTTTTTTTTTTTGAATTTCTTTTTTTTGAGAATTTTTTTCTTTTGAGAATTTTTTTTTTTTTTGAGAATTAAATTTTTTTTTTTTTTTGAGAATTTTTTTTTTGGGGAGATTTTTTTTCTTTTGATAATTAATTTTTTTTGAGAATTAAAATTTTTCTTTTTTTTGAGAATTTTTTTTGAGAATTAAAATTTTTCTTTTTTTGAGATTTTTTTTTTGAGAAATTTTTTTTGGAGATTTCTTTTTCTTTTGAGAATTACATTTTTTTTGGAGAATTTAAATTTTTCTTTTTTTTGAGAATTTTTTTTCTTTTGATAATTTTCTTTTGAGAATTTAAATTTTTCTTTTTTTTGAGATTTTTTTTTGAGAATTATTTTTTTTTTTTAGAATTTTTGACATTTTTTGGAGGGATAATTCTTTTTTTTTTCTTTTTGATAATTACATTTTTTCTTTTTGAGAATTTACCACTTTTTTTTTTTGGAGAAAATCAACTTTTTTTGCGAATTTTTTTAACCACTTCTTACAAATATTTAAAAATTTTTGGAGAATGGCGAGTCTGCTCCGCGTTAAGTCCGCCGTTACCTTACCGTCAAGCTAACGTGTCCTATTTTAGTTTAAAATCCCCTCTCCTGTTGTCAATAAACACATCTGGAGAGAACCGAACTACACAGCTGTTAAATGATTGGCGCTTTGCCCGTCACTCAGCATTCAGGATGTTTCAATCTCCCACATCCTTGAGTTTTACACTGCTGACTTGTATCATCAGAACAGACATGTCCTGTGTGGAAAAACTGAGGATGTGATGATGCATTGAAGCCAGTGCAGATGCACACCACTAATGTGTATATACTGTATATATTTTTTTAACCTTTACACCGAGAGACTGTCTTCAAACCTGACATTTTAGTGGCAGCAGTAGAAAACACACCTGTTCCCCTCCGTTAATATTCAGTTGACAGATTTCCATAATCTTTAGCCTTTAAAATAAATGTCAACAAACCTCATTTTGACATCAACAGAACAAATGCAGCTGCTGATTTAACATAAAATGAAAAAGTGTACTGTATATACGAACAAACGGAGGCTTTTGGGAGGAAAAAACAACAACAACTAATGCTGCAGTTGCAGGGGGGAAATTAACAAGCTGTCAGAGTGGGTTGGACATAAATCTCTGCTGTACGATGCATGTGGGTGAAAAATCACCGACAGCGGCTCGAAACAGTTTGTATTCAGGATGTGTGTGAGTGCATCGACACATCAGTGAGCATGTGGCTGAACAGAGAGAGAGAAAGAGGGGTGGGGGCAGACAGATCTGTAGTAATTGCTTTCTCTTCTCCACCAAAATGAAACAACACTTGAGATTTTATTGCAGCGCTGCAGGTGGGAACCCTACCGAGCACGCTGATGAAGAAGGACTGGTCGATCAGTTTGTTGCCCTCTGGATCCACCAGGTTGAACTTGAAGAACAAGCTGCCTCCCTTCTCGCCCTTCTCGTGGCTGTACTGCAGCAGGCCTGTGGGGGTGGGGGGGTGTGGGGGGGGAGAGAAGGGCTGTGTTAACTCGACGTCATGTTGAGACTCTGTGAACAACAAAGTGCATGAAAAAAAACAAAGAACAGCTGGGAAAAATCCAGACAGTGTAACATCAGGAAAACAAAATGATAAGATTTTCCGTGTAGCTTTCAGAGTGATGCTAAACATTAGAAGCATCCACATCTGGGAGGTGGATCTATGCAAAATTTGGTTTTAACTTCTGGTAAATACTGGTACAGTATGAACAACACCACCTGAACTTAACACACACATAACTAACATGGTCTGGTTAAAGGGATAGTTCAACATTTTGGCAAATTGGCCCATTGCCATAATCCCTATAGTCATAGCAGTAGGTTTGTTACCTTTAATTGTCAGTGCAAGCTATTTTTAGAACGGTGGAGCAGAGCCGTGAACTGCTCAGAGCTATGCTGTGGAGGCTCATGGGATTTCTTGGTTTCCCTCATCAAACTCATCAAATACACAATCCAACAACTCCAAAACGCTCTGGTGGACAGTTTTTCATCAACAGTATCTGAGATAATATTTCCACAGAGTTGTTTTAGAGGGAAATTCATGCAAAACCACTGGTGCACGTTGCCTTCAGGGACAGTTTTTCAACAAGCAGTCTCTGCATTTCCCTCTAAAGCAACTCAGTCTGGTAACGTTGTGTTATTATCTCATAGCGTAGTGAATGTGCAGGTCACAACTTGTCCACCAGAGCGTTGTGGAGTTGTTGGATTGTGTATTCGATGAGTTTGATGAGAAGAAATCCAATGTAAATTATTAGTCACATCACATCTCTGCAGCCTCCAAAACGAGGCATATGTTTGAATTTTGACCAAGAACTGAAGGGACTCAAGGATAAAATGAGGTGGTTGTGTAAACAGACTTTACATCTGTGAGATAAACTCACCCCCCCCCAAAAAAAACAAACACACTTTCACCTTTGTTGACGTCGTCCTGCGTGAAGCTCTGGACGGGGCCTTTGACTGAAACCTTCTGGACTCGTCCGCTCTTGCTCAGCTGCAGTTTTCCTGCCGGCAGGTCTTTGGTCAGGACGTACCTGAGCTTCAGGTTGTCTGAGTCCATGTCCGACGCCTTCAGGTTCTGCTCCGTGATCTTAGACGACGAGCCTGAAACAAAACCCAGAACCACTCTAACGTCTCAACCTCCATTTTTATTTTTTACTGCACAACAAACACGAGGTCCCTGAACGCATCGTCGTCGTCGTCTCCGGCTCTGACCTGCTGGCAGCTGCAGGCCTCTGTTCACCGTCATCCTCGGCCCCTCGCTCTTCCTGACGTCCATGGTGAACTGCAGGCGGCCCGTGTGCGTGTGGATGCCGTCTGTGAGGGTGAAGCCCATCTCGTCCGCGCCGCCACTGACGATCTCGGGCGTGTAGACGAGCAGCCGGTCCAGGACGTCCTGGTAGGTGAAGGTGGAGCCCTGCGCCAGGACACGGCCGTTCTCCAGAGGCTGAGAGTAGAACTGACGTCGGCGCAGTTTCCCTGAGGGGGGGGTAAAGAGATTTCAGTCACGATTAAAAATGTTTATTGCAGTTTCATTGTACATTCGAGTTTGGTGTCAAGGCTTATAGGATATATGAGATATCTACAACATCACTTGCCTAGTCAAAACTTCATTTAAAGGGATAGGTCAACATTTTAGCAAATTGGCCTATTGCTGTAATCCCTAGAGTTTTAGCAGAAGGTTCGTTACCTTTAATTGAAGATGCAAGCTATTTTTTGAACGGTGGAGCAGAGCCGTGAGCTGCTCAGAGCTACGCTACAGAGGCTCATGGGATTTCTTGGTTTCCCTCATCAAACTCATCAAACACACAATCCAACAACTCCAAAACGCTCTGGTGGACAAGTTGTGACCTGCACATTCACCACGCTATGAGATAATAACACAACGTTACCAGACAGAGTTGTTTTAGAGGTAAATGCAGAGACTGCTTGATGAAAAACTGTCGTGCATCAGTGGTTTTGCATGAATTTCCCTCTAAAACAACTCTGTGTGGTAACGTTGTGTTATTATCTCATAGCGTGGTGAATGTGCAGGTCACAACTTGTCCACCAGAGCGTTGTGGAGTTGTTGGATTGTGTAGGCCTATTTGATGAGTTTGTTGAGGGAAACCAAGAAATCCCATGAGCCTCCGTAGCGTAGCTCTGAGCAGCTCACGACTCTGCTCCACCATTCTAAAAATAGCTTGCACCGACAATTAAAGGTAACGAACCTACTGCTATGACTATAGGGATTACGGCAATAGGCCAATTTGCTAAAATGTTGAACTATCCCTTTAACGGAGCTGTGTGTTGTGTGTGTGTGTGTACATGCTGAGTAACAGTAGCTGAGTCAAACGGCATCTGGTTAAACACTGTGATTATCTCAGTCAAACAGAGGACGTTGGGTTTTTGTTCATGTGGGAGATGAAAGGTCTTTGAGGAAACTAATGAGACTTTTTAGATTCCAGTAAATTACACTGCTTCTTAAATCAAAGCCCAGGTTTAAATGGGATTTCAGCCTAAATCCTGGAGCAGAATGAGAGGACGAGGACACACACACACAGATTCCCTCTTTCCCCCTCCTACATATACATTTTTAAAATCTTTGCAGTGTAATGTTTCCTGTAAGCCTTTTAAAAACTGGAGTGTTTTTTGTTGTTGTTGTTGTTGTTTGTTTTAAAGCCGGGATTGAATCGATAAAAACAAAACAAAACCAGATTTAGTTGCCTGATATCTGCTGCTGCTGTTTATTGCCTTTATTAGATAGAAGCAGCAGATCGATTAACAGGAAATGAGGCTCCACAGAGGCTGAATTTCAATGCGATGTAACGAAGATCATCAACCAGAGACAAAGCTGCTCTTCATCATTATCACTTGGGTCACCCATTTATTACCATTATTAACATTTACACATGCATATTTAACTGTTTTCTCTGTTTTCTGACACCAGTGGCCACATTATCTGGTGTTTTATTTTGAAAGATCGATCCATCAGAGGATATATTTGTGGTTTTTAAGAACCAGATCCTCTTTCTGGATGAAAAAATAGAGTAGATTTCAGAGGGCAGGGCTTGGCTGCTGCTCATTTGTGACATCACAAAGTTACAGCAAGTCCAGACGAATGGTTTTAAGGCTCAATATGAATTTATTAAGGGGACATTGTGTAACTTCTCTTGTTATCTATTGGCGAAAGTCGATTATTTCGTTTTAAAAGTCTGTTTTTCATTAATCAGTAATCGCCCCCATCAACATCGAGTTTTTATGCTGCTGCATTCAGGTGCAATCGGGCAGACGGCCGTCGGTAACAAACCAGATGTCATTTTAGTCACAGAAGCCGAGAGAAAGCCGGTAAAACGTGGGTCGGGTCAACAATACGACAACGTTATGACAACTATATTGTCACGTGTATTGTTTTGCCTCATGCAGTAATTCTTACACAATGTGCCTTTAAATATCTTTTGTGACAATTTATTTGTTTTACCTCATGATCTAAAGAATGTATGGGGCTTTTAATGTGTAATAGTACTGAAATAGTAATGAATGTCTGCACGTAATACAGGTGCAGTTTAACAGCCTTAGGTAACTTTGTATGTGTGTGTGCTGAGGTGTTGAAGCTCCCTAATGTCTTTGTTTGTGTTAGCGAGAATCCCTCTCTTTGATATCTGTGCACGTGTGTGTGTGTGTGTCAGGCAGCCTGTTTAAGAGACGAGCTGCCTGGGACTCATCGTCCTGTATAAAAATCGCTCCTCTCCTGCTCTCCGTCCCATCAGCCACACACACTGCTGGTTTTATGGCGGAGGAACACTCACTTTCACCAGCTGCTTTATGGAGCTTTTGACTTGAGGAAGGGGAGCGCGTGTGTGTGTGTGTGCATGTGCGTGCATGTGTGTGTCCTCCTCCAATCAGAGAGGTGGCTTCAGGAGCATCAGTGTTTGATTTTCATGTACAACAGGAGGAGTTTTGTGACCTGAAGTTAATCATCAGTGTCACCAGGATAATAAAAAAAAAACATGCAGGTTTGGTGAATTTCAAAATAAAAGCACAGATTTCACCTTAACGGTCCTCAAACATCTGAGACTGGATCGATCTCAGTCCTGTTGGTTAAAGACTGACTCCAAGAGGAAATTTCAAGGCTTATAACATATAATACAACATGTCTTATCTGTCTATGTCTTCATTTAATAGTAGTATTGAACTGATCAGTGATTATCGGCATCAATATTAGCTTTATTTTTATTATTTCTAATGATGATGAACTGGACTTTTCACAGCTTCTTTGAGTAAAATACACTAAAGCTTTCTTGGGTGAAATTAGCTGAAGTATAAAGAAAGAAAATTATACAAATGTACTTTTTTTGCATGATTCAAAAATCAGTTTGTTAGTGTTCCTGTAACTTTGTGATGTCACAACAAAGCAGTCATCAAGCCCCGCCCACTGTCTGATCATGCACAATTTGGTTTCTCTCAGCGTCACAGAATATGTGACAGCGTTGTAATAAGTGTAACCTCAGGGATCTTTAACAACCAGCTCGCACACTCTTTCTCTTTCTCCTCTCACCGCCTGATTCTGCTCACTTACTCTAAAAAAAAAACAGTCTCAGATGACACGTTGCTGGATCAGGAATATATTTTCATCCATTTTTTTTTTGATTTTCTATTTCTCACGAGGCAATTTCTCTCAGTCCAGCGGGCGTCAACGGGGCGGGAGAGAAAACTCAATTTGAGACGCGCCGAGGTGACGTCGGGAAGAAAACAGAGTGTGTAGACGGAGGTCAGTTGATTTGAATGTGTGTGAGGGATGGCTGCGTGTGCGGCGCTGCTGCGGCGGCGGCCGGGCCGGTGCGTTTGTCTTGTTTTAAGTTGTTTGGGTGTTTGAAGTGAGAGTAATGTGTTTACAATCGGATGCGTACGTGTGTTCATCTCCATCCTGTTCAGACCCGTTTACTATCAGAGGCTCCCAGCATTTCTCTGCTGTCTTAGTGTGCGTCTATGTATGTGTAGTCTACATATGATAATATAAAATGATGCAAATGATGTTTCTCTATGTGAATAGACAACCATTCGCCTTTTAAAGGGATAGTATCATTTTTTTAAAAGTGGGGTTGTATGATCTACAAATAGCCCCTAAGTACTTTAATTGCAGTAGAAGACTCTCTGCACTCCTCCCGTTAGCAACGCCAGCCCATAATAGCCCTGCCCAGAGATTTACAACATACATTGTTGTGAATGGACCCAAAGAAATGGCCTATTTTCACGGCCTAAAAGAGGTTTTAACTGAAAAAACAAACAACACAGCTCCATTGTTGGCTATAATATAATTTTTTACTTATTTGTAGATCATACAACCCCACGTTAAAAAAAAAAGATACTATCCCTTTAAAGCACACATGATCTGACATCTCTTTATGTTTTTCACATGATGATGTCATAGTTAAGGCTAAATGTCTGATAAAGAAACAACCCACACACTGTAAACACATGGATATCTGAATACATGCAGCTCAGCGTCTCTCTACTGCCTATTTTACATTTATACATATACACTATAGTTACTATATATAGATTTCAATGTTATATGTGTTTAATTTGCATGTACAGCACTGTGGATTAGCACTGCAGACACAGTGTTTTTCTTCTTCTCACAACCAGCCGTGATACCGAGTCGACACAGATTCTGGGTGAGAGGAAAAAAAACAACATTAATTTGTAGAGCAGCTCACTAAACGCTGCATTAAAAGCCTGTCTCGTTCTATTTTTAAAGTTTTAGAGAAGGGGTTGATTCAACTTTCTGGAACATTTTGTGTTTCAAGTTTGTTTGTTTTTTATCAACCAGCTTTTTATCAATGAGGTTAGATTATTACTGTGTCCTGATTGAGACTATGCGGCTCATTTTTAAAGGCTCCTTTAAATGTGGCCTTTATTTCCTAGATGATGCTTCATTATTGTGTTGCTGTAGTTATTTATCTATTTATTTTAATTAATTTTAAACTTTTCAACAAAACAAGGATATTCTCTGACATTATAAACTCAAAAAAGAGAGAGATAAACTCATAAACTATGTCAAGTTGGACAGATGTTGTTTGTTTTTCGGTTCTTATCAAACTTGAAATACTTGTAGTAGTAGTAAATATTAAAGTAAATATTTGTAGAGTTGTGTTTCCTGACTTGAAATGAAAATGAGTTTGTAAAATTTGTTACTTCAAAAAGTCAAAGTTTTTTTTCTCATAAAGTTTAAACTTGAGTGTTTTATACTTTTAAATGTACCACTCCTTTCCACTTTCTGTCTTTTTTTTTTTTCTTAATCCACAACGGCCTGAATTCTCCGTCCTCAGACTCGATGCACGTTAGTGGCTGAAACGGCAGCATCGACAGTGAGACGGAGGTTTACATTTAGCTGCAGCTCAGTGCAACAGCTCTGTGTCATACTGATAAGAAAACAAACAAAACACAAACACAAATAGGCCTTGAAACCTCAAGTTTTGTGGCACAGCGTTAAAGGGATAGTTCACCCAAAATTCAAATTTGAATTTTGGGTGAACTATCCCTTTAAGGTGAGGTGACGGCTGGTGGTAGGGAACTGTGGAAACGGCTGACAGATACAGTAAATCAGTATCGATCTGCGCTCTCACCGTAGGCGGGGATCCTGATGATGGTGAAGAGGATCTCGTTCTCCGGCGTGTCCTGGTCCAGGACGCTGAGAGACGAGTTGGTGATGACGACGCCGGAGTTTTCCTCCACGTGGATGCTGCTGACCGACACCACGGGCTTCCTGTCCTCTTTGCTCTGCTGCAGGAGCAAAGACACACACACACACGCTCAGCTCAGTGACAGCCTCATCAATTCAACTCAACACTTAAAAAAAAAAAGCAGGCTGTTGTGTGATGGATCGAGTCGCTGAGTTTGTTTAGGTCGGAGATTAAAAAAAAAAGATGGAGACAGCCTGAGGACAGAGCTGTTTTTATTTCCGCCACACACGCACATCTTCAAATCACTGACAGCTCAGTGACAGCCTCATCAATTCAACTCAACAACTTAAAAAAAAAAGCAGGCTGTTGTGTGATGGATTCAAATTAGTCCAGTTTGTTTAGGTCAATGAGATTAAAAAAAAAAGATGGAGACAGCTCTGATGGACAGAACCACTGGAGTTTTGGATGGAGCAGGAACCGCCAGGTGGAGCAGGGCCACGGGATGGAGCCCGCTCCGCCAGGTGGAGCAGGGCCACGGGATGGAGCAGGACCGCTGGATGGAGCAGGAACCGTCAGGTGGAGAAAGGTCACCGGATGCAGCAGGACTGCTGGATGAAGCAGGAGCGATGGTGAAGGGGCAGCTGGGTGGATCAGGATCATTGGTGGAGGGGCCAAATCATTTTGCTGATCTGCCCCACGACTATATTCCTCCATCTTGCAGCAAGGAGAGAGGAGCTGTCCACCACTGCTGCTTTCCTAGTCGGTCAAGGTGCCATGAAGTGGATGATCCAGGCCTCCTCCTTCTTCAGCGCTCTAGTGCCTCAGGATGTTTAGTCTGTATCCTAGCAACAACTTCATGGAGAACTTCAGATGGAACTTAAGCAGTTGCCATTGGGTGGAATGTACGCAAGTGTTGTTATGATTTGAAAAAATAAAATAAATGTCTTCACCAATATCTCCAGCTCTTCATCACTTTCATCTTCACCAATATCTCCATCTTCTTCATCCCAATGTCTGACCTCAGGAAGGACCATCTCCACCTCCAAGCCTTTAACTTTGCACCAGCAGCAACGGATCTCTTGGAAGGATGGTGTCCTCCAGATCTGTCCATTTTCAATGAAAAAAGCTCATCTTTAAAGAATCTCTTCTCTCCACAAAAGATGACAAAAACACAACAAAAATAAAGCTGTTGAGTAAAAACAAAAACAGAGCTACCAGACTTCCTCTCCCAGTTTGGAAGCGCATGTTCCGGTTTTTTTCGGGGCTGCAGATTTGATCTACAACATCACTTGCCTAGTCAAAACTTAATTTAAAAGGGATAGTTCAACATTTTGGCCCATTGCCATAATCCCTATAGTCATAGCAGTAGGTTTGTTACCTTTAATTGTCGGTGCAAGCTGTTTTTAGAACGGAGGAGCAGAGCCGTGAGCTGCTCAGAGCTACGCTACGGAGGCTCATGGGATTTCTTGGTTTCCCTCATCAAACTCATCAAATACACAATCCAACAACTCCACAACGCTCTGGTGGACAAGTTGTGACCTGCACATTCACCACGCTACGAGATAATAACACAACGTTACCACACAGAGTTGTTTTAGAGGGAATTTCATGCAAAACCGCTGATGTGCGTTCCCACCGGGGGCAGTTTTTCAGCAGCAGCCTCTGTATTTACCACTGGAACAACTCGCGGCTCTGCTCTACCGTTCTAAAAATAGCTTGCACCGACAATTAAAGGTAACAAACCTGCTGCTATGACTGTAGGGATTATGGCAATGGGCCAATTTGGCAAAATGTTGAACTATCCCTTTAATATATCTGGAAAAGGATATGTAGATATCTTTAATTGAGTGAATTCCTGAGCATCAGTGACAGAGTTATTCAGATCATGGCGGTGATTAATGGAGGAGCTGTCACCAACGATTGATGATTGATTGATTGATTGATTGATTGATTGATTGATTGATGACGTCGGACAAAGAGACGGGACGGCGCTGTGATTTACCAGGATGTCGATCTCGACGTTGAACGCCTCGGTCTGACTGTGTCCGTCGCTGATGTAGAAGCTGAAGACGTCCTGCTCGGCGCGCGCTTTCTGCCGGCCGTCCTGGACGTAGAAGATGTGGTCGGACGTCAGGTCGTCCAAAGAGAAGGGCACGTCGGGCGTGACGACCCGCGAGCCTCCGACCGAGCCTCCTGGAGGACGAGGAGAAGGAGGAGAACAGGTGTTAGGAAGGCAGGTGCAAAATGACACATTCACAGGAGCTTCTCACTGCAAAAACTCAAAATATAGAATATTATAATATAGAATATTTGTAATTTCTAGTCAAAACTAATTTAATTACACTTAAAATAAGACTTTTTGGACACTTTTTACTTTTTTCAAGCATATTTTCATTTAAAATAAGTAGAAAAATCTGTTTTTCTTTCTTATTACAAGCACAAAAAGCTTGCATTCACTGGCAGAAAATTAAAATAAATTTGGAACAAGTCAAAATGATTTAAAAACAAGTGAACTTTTAGGTGATGAGTCTTATTTGAAGGGGAAAGAGGTTAGTTTTGACTAAAATTGATGCATTTTGACAAGAAATAAGACATAGATTCTTGGAAAGATTTTGAGTTTTTGCAGTAAACGCTGATCCTGCAAAAAAACGTCTGTGGTGCTTTTATTCTGAAAATCCCCCAGTATATGCTGCGATGCTGTGTGTGTTTCCCTCCGGTGACCAGTTACCAGCCCATCGCTTAAAACGTGTGACAGCTGGAACGGCAGCACAAACCTCCCGTCTTCTTCTCCCTCGCTGACTTTTTTAAAATTTTATTTTAATGTCACTTTAGTCAGAACTGTCTGGCAGTTTGGGGCGGGATAGATGGACCGAGAGACGTTAACGCTTCCCAGCACTTGGACCGTGGGAGGAGGAAGAGGAGGAGGAGGAAGAAGAGGAAGAAGAGGAGGAGGAGAGTGGCCATGAATGTTAAAAAAAAACCATCCCATCCCTGAAATCTCTGAAGTTTGAGACAAAGTGTGAGCAGCCGCTGTCACGGGAGATGGATGAGTCCACAGCGAGTCGAGTCAGGGCTCGGAGGGGAAGAGCTGCTGTTGTGTGTATATCTGTGTGTGTGTGTCTGTGTGAGTGTGTGTGTAAGTTTCAGCCACGACGGTAAATCACATCACATCTCCATCGTCTGGCTGCTTTAAGGGGAGAGAGGGGAGTCTCTTATCTGAGCAGGAACTCGCCACAGAAGCGTGATCGGGATTAAAAATCACACGCAGCCACCGGAGAAAGACAGAGACGCCGGGACATTTTTTTTGTTGTTTCTTTTCTTCTTCTATTTTTAAAGGTACATTGCGTAGGAATTACTCCCATCTAGCGTTGCGGTTGTACATCTCAAGCGACTCAATCGTATTTTTCATGCTGCATTCACGTGAAATCGGGCAGACGGACGACAGCTGACCCGCTCCATGTAGATGTGAATGATATGAACGGCTCATTCAGAGCTCAAAGGAACACTTCAGTTTGTTGATGGAGGAGATCACTGATTAATGAAAATCAGACTTTTGAACCAAATAATCAATTTTCATGAATAGATTACAGGAGAAGTTACACAATGTCCCTTTAAAGGTGGTATCTGCAGATTTCAGAGGCAGCTGTGGAGACGTAACACAGCTGACATCTCTGTCCATCTCTGACGGAACAAGACTAATGAAGAGTATGGGACGAGTATACTGTATATAAATATATATATTTATATATATATATATATGGGTAAACAACAAGGAAATGAGTTGCTCAGGGACATGAGGGAACAGGCTGAAATATGAATCCTCAAAAACTCTGGCAGCTCATGGTGAAAAATATCTCCTAATAACTTCATCTCACACCTGCACTACACGGAGCTCTGAGACTTTCAACTTGAAGTTTACAAATTATAAACCTTTGGACTTGAATATATTTACAGTAAAACCTCTGCTGCTTATTGATGATTAATGATCTCCCTTCTGATTAGGAGGGTCGGATTGTGCATGCAGCAGTTACTGCATGAGTGATACCATCTTTTATTAAGAACTTTAAAGCGCCTCTGGTCGTTCTTCGGGCTGTTTTTATTACACTTTATGTAAAACAACTGATAAACAATGCCGCCTTATCGCCAGGAAACTTACACTCGGGTCATTAAAAATCAGAAGACAAGTCAAAACTCATTTTCTTGCATGCATAAAAATAAAAAATCATCGAACTTCTTGGTCGTCTGCCAAATTGGATGGTGAAGGGGACGTTTACAGGAGTTTATTTCTCGTCTGGAAAGCAAATGTGAGGTCAGAGGGTTGTACATGTTGTAGAACTCCTATAATCCTGCAGAGACGGATGTGTATTTAAATATATACTGTATAAAAAAAAAATCAGTATTCAAAATCAGAAATGTCTCCAGTCTGGACTTAGAGATGGACCGACTGACCCCTCCGACCTCACGCTATTACTCTCCATCATGTAATTATGCACCATTATGCGGCTTTGCTCCCGACCCCAGATATGAAAATTTAAACGCATCATGTTATAACGTCTCTAATGTACGTGCATGCGCCTCGTCTCTGAGCTCGTCATGAATGCATAATGCTCTGTTTGCATTTAAAACACCGCCTGTTGTTGTTGTTGTTGTTGTTGTTGTGCATGTAGGTGTTTGTTATTCCATACTCTGTGTTGTTCTGTACGTTTGAATGACTTTAATGTAATCATGCAAATGCACAGCGAGCAAGCGGCGACTTCCTCTTGTGTTCACATCCATCGGCGGCGGCAGCAGCAACAATCCTATCAGACCAGTTCACACCTGACTTTGCTGAATACCAACGAGCGACAGTCAGCAGGGAGGACGGGGGGACGGGGAGAGACAGACAGACAGACAGAGGACGATCGACTGCCAGCTGCTGCAGACGTTAGCTATCCGTCGCTTTCGTCATCGCTCATTACATCCGCAGAGAAATCTGTCTTGCAATTAATATGACAGCAGAGCGTCATTAGTGTAACTGCAGCTTTGCAGAGGTGATACTTTACTCTTCAAGCTCAGCAGGGACAAATTTTTTCTGCTGCTGATTCGTTTTCAGACGCTAATTGACGGGCTAATGGACCAGACAGGATGAGGCTAGCTGCTTAGCATGCTAACATCAGTAGCATGAATGAGTCTATGCAATATTTTTTACCTTCATTAATATAAACACCTTCAGAGTAATTTATGATGGTTGTAATAGTTCCCCTTGATGATGAACTTGTCAGTTGTTTTAGATCGGCACATGAACAGCAGTTGATGCTAACAGCGGCTACGTAGCACCGCTAAAACTTACAGACAGCTCCTTCTTAGTTGAAAATGTTGCTAACAAACAATAAAATGGTTTTAATGTGAATTTAAAGAATAACATATCATTGCATACTGTAGTGGTGGTATTTTTTCTGTTTTTTAATTTGCAGCCAGGAGATGTTCAAGCTAAAACAAAGCTAAGTAGGCTATGCTAACTCCATCACAACTTGATTGGTGAGCAATGAAGACCATCGAAGCTTTGGAGACTGAACTTTGAGGGTTGGTTTTAGTTGTTATAAGATTTTGTAATGCAGTTTTGTTATTGTAAATTTCTTTAAGTGACATTTTTGCAAATTAGCATTGCACCTCCACGATATCCTGACTCTTAGTAAACGTCATAAAGCACTAAACACAAATTTTACATTTAACGTGATTTTTATTTTTATTTTTTTACCATCATCTTTTAGCCTGAAAAACTTTATTTCTGTTACTGCACTATAGTTTTCTGTTCATGTGATGACATCTTACATATAATAGGCTTATATGGATGGTGACAGTGTAGTTTTGTATTCAGCGCAGTTTTGTCCTCTTGAGACGGACTTTCAAAAACATCCAATCAATCTAGAAATATGAATATCCTGCATACAGTTTAACCTCATTACCAGTCAAATATAATATTTTACTGCGTGTAGGCTATGTGGTGTTTTCATCTGCATCTATATACCCAAGTCTTTTATTAGATTTCTGAATTCAAACCTGCTCTGACAAAGACACAGTTTCCCAGCGGGGAAGCGCTTCGTTTTCAACTCGTCTCACCTCTGTCTCTCTTTCTTTCTTTTTTTTTTCTCATCTACTGATATTGATTTTTGCAAACGCTTCCTCTCGGGGACACAGGAAGAAGAAGAAGTACGGCAGCGGTTGAGCAAGCATGCATTCAAAAATTGGGACATCAACAACAATTGCTCCATCTGTAGCCGGCTATCTGGCAGCGCTAATCCACAACATAATCACGCTGTGACAGATGGCATCGGCACTGCTGGGAATTGAACCGGCGATACGTCTGTGTGTGAGTGTGTGTGTGTGACATAAATAGAAATGCGAACGTGATTCAGAGTAACAGAAGCGCAGTAAGTGCACATGCATAAAGTGTGTTTGCATTCGTCTGTGTTCACGCCGCTGCAGCAGAGGCCACGTACAGGTCCGGCTCTCTCACCTCTCTTGGTGTTTTCGATGAAGCCGTATTTCGGGGGACTGACGAGCCAGACCAGCAGGTCCTTCCTGGGCGTGTCCAGGTCCGACACTATGATGTGATTGGTCGACAGCTGCACACGACCGCCTTCCTGGACCTGGACGTTGAAGGAAAGCACAAAAAAATGATATAAAAAGACAACTTTTACCCATGTTTGGTTTTGTTTTTTCCAGCACAACTTTTCTTTTAGGACCTGACAATTACTTTTTTCACTTTAAAGCCCCGGTACGGAGCTTTTAACTGGATACGCAAAAGTCTCTGGTTTCTGCTGATGTGTCTCTGTTCCCTTCAACAGCAAATGAGCCCATCAGTGTGAAGATACACTATTTCTAAGTAGTCTAATTCTATACCTCTGGAAGGCATGGTCGGGTCGGACCACTGACGAAACGATACGAACAGATACATTACACTGCTAAAAAAAAAAGAAGAAAAAAAAAAGCAAGTCCTGTCTTCTTTCCGACGTTTCCAAAACAAATCTACACGCACCAGCCAGACAAACGTCTTCATGACAGTTCCCACTGCCGTGTTAATTCCAGCAAAACATCACCACTTTCGCCCACAGGGGGCACCAAAATCAACACTAAATGAAAAGTCTGTACAGAGGCTTTAAAACTGACTTTATTGGGCCCAAAAATACACTAAAATCGCGTATATTACACCCTTTTTCCCGCTAAGTTTTGTAAACTGACAAATATATACTGGATGGAAAGAAATGCAACGTCTTAACGCTCCGTCATACTGCAGTACTCCAGTTTCACACGGTGCTTTCTTTCTGAAAATGTCACATGATCTGATCACGCCAGTTTGATTTCCTTCCTAGTCGCTCAGGTGGCTCTTCTTGAGATGCAGCTGTATTTGTGGACATTTTGCAGACGGGTTGAAACATCTGTACAATGTCTGTACTGATGTCATAGATACTGCATGTCAAATATATGTAGAAGGGTTGCTCCTTTCTTGCTGTGTGTCTCTAGCTAATCATTTATTTTTGAGTGCTTTAAATTAAAAGGCTAGGATGTTTTTAGGAGGCTGTTTTTCAAGAGTGCAATTTTTTCTTGTTTGACGCTTTGAGATGCCTTAATTATTACTTCTAGAATACGCTTTTCTTTAATTTTATTAACAATGATAGCAGCAACATTATCTGTACAAAAATCAACCTTTACTGACACGATGGAAGAAAAAAAACCTGGATGTTTTGGCACACTTCACGTACTTTGGTCCTCGCGGAAAACTACTTGGGGAACCATTCTCTACTGAGTCTCTGTCCTTTATTGTCTCACTCAGACTCTCCATCGCTGTCGCTGCCTCGCCACCAGATCTGGATCTACATCTACTCCTCGTCCTCATCCTCGTCCTTCTCTCTGTCTCCCTAAGGTTTGTCTCCTGTGTCTTCCTGGTGGGAGGAGGTCGTGCGGCTCCGGTACCATCTGTTCAACGGTACCTAGAGGTTTCTCTTCTTCCTCCAAGATCATTCATTCATTAGCTGTACAGCTTCTCCTCCTCCTTTTAACGTGGTGGAGCCAATCAGCACCAGTCTACAACAACAGGGCTCATATTCTCCACATAACGTTTATAATCTATCATCCATCACCTCGTGTCTCTGTCTGAAGGTCGGATTGCGGGACCGTTTCTTACTAATAAATCTGAATCTGATTGATATTGATACTGTTTTCTTAGATTCTACCACTTGTTCAGGTGGTGTTAGCCTAAATGACCTTCAGGATGTTTCAAAGTTGGCAATGCAACTTAATTTTTCATCCACTAATCATGTGAAAAAACTTCTACATCCCACGAGGCCGTTTGAAGGACTAATAAAGCGGCTAAATTACAAAGTGCCATTAGGTTTGTTGTTGTTCTTCTTCTCTTCTCTCTTTTCTACCTTTTATTATGTTTCTTTTTTAATTTCCCAAAACAAATCAAACCGGAGCCGCTGGAGAGAAATCCCACTTCTTACTGTATACATGTAGATAGATAGATAAATAGAGAGTTTGTTCCCCTCCCTCTGTTTTCTCACGGCCTGCGGGCAAACTGAAGGAGACCGGAGAGATTTGACTTCATGTCTTTGAGGAGGAGGCGGAGCCGCGGAGCTAAAACGAGCCTGGACTCCCTGACGGAGGCTCCACTGAGGATAGCAGGGTAACCTTCATTAGATCTGACAACAGGTATCCTCCTCTTCCTCTTCCACCAGGTTCCTGCAGAGGCTGTCGTGTTGTCCGTTATCTCATTCGTGCATCTTAAAGGGATAGTTCAACAACATTTTGGCAAATTAGTCCATTGCCATAATCCCTATAGTCATAGTAGCAGGTTCATTACCTTTAATTGTCGGTGCAAGCTGTTTTTTAGAACGGCGGAGCAGAGCCGTGAGCTGCTCAGAGCCGTGAGCTGCTCAGAGCTACGCTACGGAAGCTCATGGGATTTCTTGGTTCCCTCATCAAACTCATCAAATACACAATCCAGCAACTCCACAACGCTCTGGTGGACAAGTTGTGACCTGCACATTCACCACGCTATGAGATAATAACACAACGTTACCACACAGAGTTGTTTTAGAGGGAAATACAGAGACTGTTGATGAAAAACTGTCCCTGAAGGCAATGTGCATCAGAGGTTTTGCATGAATTTCCCTCTAAAACAACTCTGTGTGGTAACGTTGTGTTATTATCTCATAGCGTGGTGAATGTTCAGGTCACAACTTGTCCACCAGAGCGTTGTGGAGTTGTTGGATTGTGTATTTGATGAGTTTGATGAGGGAAACCAAGAAATCCCATGAGCCTCCGTAGCGTAGCTCTGAGCAGCTCACGGCTCTGCTCCGCCGTTCTAAAAATAGCTTGCACCGACAATTAAAGGTAACAAACCTACTGCTATGACTATAGGGATTATGGCAATGGGCTTATTTGCCAAAATGTTGAACTATCCCTTTAAATGTTATGATGCAGAAATAAAGAAAATAAAAAAACGAGGCACAAACTGATATTTTCTCACCAAGTGAGGAAACATTCAGTGAGTATTTGATGAGCGATGGAGGAACAGGAAGTCCCATGATTCAAAGTGAGAAGCGATGCAGTCTTAATGAGTTACTGAGTTATTTCCTGAGGAGCTCGACGGCCTGGGACGAGGTGTGATGCTTCTTTCTGCTTCTTTTTGTATTTTAGATTTGATTTCACTTTCTCATGAGCAAAAAGACAGGATTATATTTAATATCACAGAATATAATGTGTATTTTTCTATACACTGTTCATAAATACATAAAGTTTATATGTGACATAATATTTGACCTGTTTCTATTGTTTTTACTTATTTGTGTCTTTATTTGTTTTTCTTTTGAACTCACTATAAGTTTGGTTTTTTTTTTATTTGTATCTCCTGTAGTTGCACACATCATCTTACATCTGACTTTGTTTCATCCTCCATTGTTCTCCTGTATGTTTTTGCTTTAATGTCAAAAGTCAAGATGTTTGACATGCATGAGAATACTACCACTACTTCATATTTTTTGTAGCCGTTTCCATTGGTATGCAGCAGCGTTGTGTCTGAATCCAGGGTTTATGAGTTCCAGCTGAAATGAAGTTTTTAACTTGTGTCCTGTGACCTTCATCTATTATCAATAATCCAGCTGGAACCGGTCCAGGGTTTAAAACCTGACGAGGACATGGTCCATTATCCGTCTGTTATCTGTCTGTTACAGGGTCGACGGACCTGAGGAAACCCCACACAGGAAAACTAACAGAGAGAATGAAAATAAGAATGAAAATAAATAAAAAACACACAGAAGGCGACGCCACGGTGCTGTCGGAGCTGCAGAGCAGAGATAATGAGGAAGCTTTTACAGAAGAGTTTTATAAATAAACAAAGTAAAATACAGCTTCCTTCTGTTTGTTAAGGAGGACAGTACGTACAGTGTGTGTTTATGTGTGTGTGTGTGAACACTGTGAGTCAGCGTGCGCCTGCCGTACCTTGATGCCGCTCTGCACCGTGACCACCGGCGGCTGCCTGGGCGTGGAGGTGATGGTGATGGTGCACATCTGGTTGTCGAGGCGATTGTTGTCTGCGTCGTAGACGACAAAGTGGAAGATGTCGGTGACCGGCTGACTGCCCGTCTCCAGGGAGGTGATGTACCTGCAGGGAGAGGAGGGGGAGAGGGAGGGTGGGGGGTTGGATTCAGTCAGGTCGCTTTCAGACAGACATGGTTCTGGTTCTGGTTCTAGTTCTGAGTCTCAGTCAGGACCTCGGTGCTCTCTGGTGAACCAGGTGTATATTGCTCTGTGTTCCTCAAGTGGAAGTAAAAACACATCTCTGTCTCTGCACCTGCTTCAGTTTTGTTGCGGTCTTTCTTGTTCTGCTTATTAGCTTTTTGCAAAATTGTGTATTTGTTCAAATCTCCACCAAACATTTTGTTTCTTTCCATCTGTTTATTGAGTCTCAAATGCTGACGACATACTTGGATGGCTTTGGCAAAGGAATCCCCTAGTGGAATTAAACTAGTCATTTTCTTTAAAAGTTGAGCAAGTAAAGTCATTCATTTCGCAAGAAGGAACTTGGTGTTTTGCCGAAAATGATAAAATATCATTCTCCTGCTTGCCTGATTGGTCGTAGCGTTACCCTATTGCGTGCAGAGGCAGTTTGGACATTTATCATTTTAATAAAACAATGATGTTTCTTTCAGTTTCTCAACTCGCCCCGTCAATTGACTCATTATAATTTTGTTGCTGACCTAAACTCATTTTAATAAAACAGTGATTACTGACCTAAACTGCAGAAGCTACGCACCCTTATTGATAAAAATCGTTTCCTTTTTTTCAGCTCGTATGGTTTACGTTCACACACGGTTGATGAATGACCAGAAAAAACTCCTGATTGTTAAAACGAGACTCTGCAAAGCAACACTAAACCCTAACAATAGAGACACATGAACAGCACGCAGGTTGTTTGTAGAGAATGCACTGTGCAGCTAACTACGGCAGCCTTTTTAGCTCAAACTTGTGGAGGAGCTACACAAAACCAGGCAGTTGAAATTCGCTGTTTGTTGCACGTAGAAAATACAGCATTGAAATCGCACATTTGCCTTGAGAAACGTTTAAAGCTATTTCTATTTCTGTCGAATGTACACCTGGCTAGCGGTGAATATGACACGCCCACTGATGATGTCATGGTTTCCCGGGAAGAACCAATTATTTTCCGGTTCCTCTGAGAACCGAACCTGTTATTTTTTTTTGGGTTTGAACTCCGCTGGGTCGGGCCTGTGTTAAAGTGTTTCTCTCTCTCGATCTCTTTCTCCTGCTGCTGAAGCTTAATTAGTCCCGATAACAAGCGGCCGCCCCTCCTCTAATGAAGACATAAATATCTGTTTATGTGACTCCTCTCGGATTAATAGAAGAGCCACGCTTCAGCCCTCCCACGGCGACACGGAGCTGCTGCTAATCTCCACACAAAGCAAAGCACTAATAAAAATTGAAATCCACACCAGTATAATCTTCTCTGATCCCATTTAATTCTCCTAAAAAAACAAAAAACAATTCCCGCCTCTTGTTTGCCGGAGCCGGCGCCACAGAGACCCAAACAACTGATAGCGGGGCGACACTGAGGTTAGCATGTGAATATTTCTTCTTCTTCCCATCTCTTGAAGGTGCTATTATCAGAGTGATGCTAATTGGCGATGCCACGAGTCACACGATGCTACAGAACTGTTTGCTGCTAATTAGTTTGTTTTCCGCAGCGTTAACGTCTGCTGAGAGGAAATATTAGTTTGAAGAAAACCCAAAAATCTCTCTGTGAGCTATTAGCGTTTCCTCCTCAGATGCCGACGGCGGGAAAACGATCCTGGTCGACTCAAAACTGCAAATCAGAGCAATTGATCATGACTGTGTGAGTCCTTTTATCTCCTGCAGAGTGGAAACAACACCAGACGTCTTCCTTTTTTTTAAAAGAAAGCAGCTCCTTTTATTTCATTAGAGGAGAAGCTCACGGATCCTCGTGTCGACACGAGGAGAACAACGTCGCTCTGATCCTGTGAAAATCTCCGGACTTCAGTGGGAAAGTGGTTTTCATGTTTTTAATTTCCGTCGAAGAGCTCCAGAGTATCACACACACACAAAACCCCTTCATTTGCCTTTTTCCAGTCATCGCCACCGTGAGGGAGCTGTTAGCAGAACCCTTCAACTGTTTTTATTTTATTTATTGCGGAGCTAAAAAGGTGCTCGTTCCCTCTTTTCTCTCTTCTTCTCTTTCCCTCGGACCCTCGTGAACCTTTATCGCTTTGTATTAACGACGGCTTCTGGAAACAGCCGAGGGTTTTTGAAAGTCTTTTTTGGGCCGTAAGCTTCAGGTTTTATGCTGATGTTCTGTTTTTATAAGCCTCTGAAGTAGCGTCATGGGAAACTGAAAAAAAAAAGAAAAAGAAAAAGAAAAAGAAAAAACCCAGAGCTGGAACCAAGGTTATTCTTCTGGGCAATTATGGTTTTAGACACTAGCACCCCCACTCTGAAGCCGAGGAGGAGGCTTATTCATTTATTTATTAATTTAGTCTGGTATTTTGACATCAAAACACACTTATTATGGTCCCTTTTTTTCCATTGCACAGTTACAGCTCTACTATGTTAAGTCATTTTCCTCTCATCTTCCAATCTTCTCATCGGCCACCACTTAAAAGCGAGTGGTCGCAGATGAACAAAACACTAAACCAAGCTTGTACAGTGACAATATGTGAGCAGACACCTGGACGCACCCACCTGGAGGCTGATATGAGAGGAGTGTCTGTGTCTGCAGGTGGGAGGAGCGAAAACGTGGCGTGGAGTTCGATTAATCAAGACGATCCTCAGTGTGAATGGATTTAACCGACAGGTGGTGCTCTGAAAGTATCACTGTGTGAAGATGCAAGTCTGGATGCTTTTCAGCTGTGTTGCTAACCCTCCTCTCCTCCATGTGCATTTGTTTTCAACGAAGCCGGTGAGCAATCAATCCATGGAGCGGTGGATAATGTTATTTATCATCTACCATGTTACCATGTGTATATCTGTGTAGTCTTATCTGTCATAAACAAGAGATTAAGCTGTTTAATTAAGGTAAAAATCCTGCATCGTTCCTTATTAAAGACGGGGAAAGTGGGTGAGTCCAATATTATTGATCTAGAAAACTGGGTGGGACACTCGTCTGCACCTCGTCTACGGACTAAATGTGTAGTTTTCTGCACAGCAGCCGTTTAATCTACGTGGAAGATCAACAAACAGTCTCAGTACAGATCATTTGACTGTGTTTTTTTTTTTAAATAGCAGGTTTGATTCTTGTGACCTGATGTTGTGCTCATGACTTTTCTAGTGACAACACTCGCAGTCGCGGTCGGTTGATGTCACGTTTTAGTATCGGCTCAGCTCGATTGGAACCTCACCAGGAAAACCGAGTCGAGTCGAGTCGAGTCGGGGCGAGTCGTTCTAGATAGAGGTGTGATCATGCAGCACAGTCAACCGCTTTATAAAAACCATCCTGGCGTTAAATGCTGCAGTCTGAAGCGCCCACCTGATCCTGTGCTTGCTGATGTCCTCCATGGTGAAGGAGGAGTACTCCCTCAGCTCCTGGTGCTCCTGCTGGGACTGGCTCCTGGTCAGGATGCCGTACATCGGCACCGACACCAGCTGGATCCGGATCTGGTCGTCTGGGGACGTGTCGTCCTGGTGAAGAAGGAAAAACCACACAACGTTATTATTCTGTACTCTGTGTTAATGATCTCCACAGAACCAGCTGTAATTCTGCCGTTTACAGCTACATCCATCTGCGGATTTCTATAACCACACATTGAGATGGTGCGGTCAAGAGACGACAGACTAAGAGGATTTACCAGCAGCTAACAATTAGCAATTAGATTAAATCATTTCTACTGAATCCATTTTATAATTTCAATTCCATTCAAAGAACTTTCTTTCTTTTATTTTCCATTAGGAACTTCATTTTAATGCATATTTAAACAGAATAAATACAGCTGTTTTCGAGGTAAATTCATGCAAAACTGCTGATGCACGTTGCCTTCAGGGACAATTTTTCATCAACAGTCTCTGCATTTCCCTCTAAAACAACTCTGTGTGGTAACGTTGTGTTATTATCTCATAGCGTGGTGAATGTGCAGGTCACAACTTGTCCACCAGAGCATTGTGGAGTTGTTGGATTGTGTATTTGATGAGTTTGATGAGGGAAACCAAGAAATCCCATGAGCCTCCGTAGCGTAGCCCTGAGCAGCTCACGGCTCTGCTCCGCCGTTCTAAAAACAGCTTGCATCGACAATTAAAGATAACGAACCTACTGCTATGACTGTAGGGATTATGGCAATGGGACAATTTACAAAAATGTTGAACTATCCCTTTAAAAAGTTAAAAATACAAAGAAAACTTACCATATACCACTTCAGAAGTATTAATATTAGTATTAGTAGTAATATAAACTCACGGTGTAGGCCAGGTGCGAGCGTCGGATCACCGTGCTGCTTTTCTCGCCCACTTCCAGCGACAGCGTGGCGGCCGGGTCACGCAGAGGCCCGACGCCCCCGGCGCCCAGCACGGTCACCTGCACCACAGTGGTCGCCATGGAGATGCCGTCGCTGACCGTGAAGGTGATGGCGTCGTCCTGGGTGGAGAGGCCGGCGTGTCGGTACAGTAGGACGTTGCGGGTGACGTCGCTGAAGGTGAAGATGTCGCCTGAGGGACGAAGGTGAGTGAGTGAATGAGCGTTTTAAGGATTTGAATTTATAGATTATAGATTTGTGATTGATGACCGTGCTCATCAGTCTGCAGGTGAAGCTCATTGTTTTGAGGACATAAAAGAAATGTCATTACCTGCTCCTATCAACGCCGCTTTGCTCTCACAGAATAATAAAACACCGTATTATATATAATGATGTCCTCTTGAAACCCATTAGCTGCACATTATTTTCAAGTGGCCTTTGATGTGATTTATTTGCAGCTTTATGAATAAAGGTTTAAAAATAAAATGCACATCGACAGCGGAGTCTCTGCTAAATGAGCTATAAATGTGTGGAGGCATAAAAACAGTGTGTAGGCTGCAGCTGCATATACTGAAGGTAAATGCAGTGTGTAGGAGAGGAGAAAAGCACACAGAGCATCCACGGTCAAACTGGTCTCTGGTCCATTAGCTGAGATTTTAGAGTTCATTTTTCATTAGAGGAGAAGAGACAAATATTAACCTGAAAGGGCAAAATAACAAAAATCGTAACGTTAATCATCATCCAGGGTTGAGAAACAGATTTTAGTTTAAAGCTCCATATGGTATAAAGGTAGATGTCCATTCACCGCCTGGACCCACCATCCAACAACTTGCAAGATTTGGTTTCTCTGAGTGTTTTATTCTGAAATATGCTCTATTTTTTTATTGGAGCACTCAGAAAACAGTCAGCCAATCAGAAGAGAGACTCAGAGCCTCCTTTCCTCTGATTGGCTGTTGTTAATAGAGCACCAAAGAGAAAGTGGTTGAAAAACTTAAACCACAAATATATCTGCTTATCGATCAAGATTTCAGTCAAATATGGGACCTTTCCATCTGTTTTTGTGTTTTGTGATATTTAAAATGTTGTATTAAATGTGTGTGTCTGTGTGTGTCCTCTCACCGTTAGTCATGCTGGTGTGTGTGTTGCCATCCGTCTTCATTAGCTCTCCGTGGATGGGAGCTTCCACCAGCTCAAACTCCAGCTCATCTGGAGCCGTGTCAGCGTCGCTTACAGCCAGCTGCTGACCACCTGCACACACACACACACACACACACAAACACGAAAAGAAAAATGAGGCATTACTTTACTCACACACAGTACGCGCTGCTATTTCTCCAGTATTATTTATAGTCAGACTTCAGAGCTCATTATCTCACTCCCACTCCACCATTATTTACAAGACCTCCTCACCACAGGCTCCACTTTCAGAAATGAGTATAGAACGAATCGCCTTGTTGTTTACAACTACTTCCGGGTAGAAAACCAGCATGAGAACTATATCAATGTTTAGACTAATCTGATTTTTGTTAAGTCTATAAAACCAATGATTGGACAAACATTACTATTTCTGTGTGCACATTTTTGTAATTAGTCATGGTTATCATAGATTAGCCGGGCTAATGGTTAGCTACCTGTTTAACTTTAATAACTCAGTGACTCAATAAACGGTCCATGAAAAAATATTTTTCCAGTGGATATCTGAGTTACAACATGACTGAGCTAACTGGAGTAGTTTCATGTCGTGTCCGACAACGGGAGGGTTTTAACAGCTGACGTCCTGATGTTAGCTTAGCTACCGCCGTTAGCTTAGCTACAGGAAGCTTGTGCTTTTTGTCAGGCCATCATTGCAAATAAGAACTTGCTCTTAATGATTTTTGCCTGGTTAAATAAAAAAAATACGTTGCTACTGCTGTTAGCTTAGCCGCTACCGTTAGCTACGGCTGTTAGCTTAGCCACTGCTGTTAGCTTAGCCGCTGCCGTTAGCTACTGCTGTTAGCTTAGCCACTGCCGTTAGCTGTCCCTGTCTGCTGCAGCCACTGATGCTTTCTAGACACTGTGATTCCCCCAAACTGAATAAATACAACACATAGCAACACAAAACACACACAAATAGTAATGTTTATTCAGTCATTTCAGTCTAAACGGTGATAGGGCGTCAAAAATATGATATAGCTAAACTCTCGTTTGTTACTAACGTTACTGTTCTCATTCAAATTACGCGCTAGTTTTCTACCCGAAAGTAGTTGTAAACAACAAGGAGATCGGTATTGTGTATATGTGTATGTGTGTGTGTGTGTGTGTGTGTGTGTGTGTGTGTGTGTGTGTGTGTGTGTGTGTGTGTGTGTGTGTGTGTGTGTGTGTGCGTGTGTTACCTATGGGGGCCTGTCCTCCCATGCTGACCTCCAGCAGCGGATCCAGGACCTGAAACACCGGCGGCTGCTGGTGGTTCGACAGCAGCAGGACGGCAAAGTCCAGCTCCGGTGTGGTGTGTTCGCCGTCTGACACTGAGACACAAACAAACAAACACACAAACACAAACAAACAAACGAAACATAAAAAGACAAACAAAAAAAAGAAAAAAAACAAGAGAAAAAGAAGGAAAATTAATTAGATAAGAAAAGAAGAAGAGTCACTAAAACAAACACACACACCTCTGAGGGTAATTAACTCCCCAGCTCCATTTCTGAGGAATATTTTTAAAGACTGAAACTTAATCATCTTCCTCGAGATGACTCTTCACACTCCAGATAATTAATAAGAGAAATAAACAACAACAACAACACAACAACAACAGATGTGTGTACTGTACCATCATGAGGGCTGTGATTAAAAAAAACTCAATGAATGAAAACACGACCCCCCAAAAAACAATTCATCAGGAATATTCAGGTGCAGGAGACTTGTTACGCTCATTAAATATTTTGGGTAATTACTCACATGAGCAGTAGAGAAATATAAAACCATACTAACTGAGAAAGTACAACAGGCCAATTATCACATCAAAGAAACAAAAATGTTTGTATCACATTTTATTAGTGAGACTTTGACATCAGCTCATTTAAAAACCCACTTCCTGTTTCATTCCTGTGAATCATTTGAATAACAATGAAAAAAGAAAAAAAAAGGAAATTATTTTGAAAAATATTTCCTCTTTTTTTTGTGACTGTGAATGGATTTTCACAATAAGAGATGAGGTTGTAAGACAAGAAGAAGAAGAAGAAGAAGAGAGAAGAGGAATAATTTTTCTTTGGGATATTTCATTGCAGAAAATGTTTCAAAGAAAGAGAAAGAAATAGAAATCCCAGGGTATGTGAGTTAAAGGGATACGCCAACATTTTTTTCTCTTTCCTCACTCCCGAGTCCATGACAGATGCAGTAGACACCATTTCGACTGTGCGTGCAGTAACAAGGGAGATAGAGCCGTATCACCGCTAATTAGCTTAGCTCAAACAGGTAGTGTTAGCCTGCCTCCACCTAAAGTCATCAGAGACACTTTTCAGCGACTCTAAACGGACCGATCTTCATCTCAGAGCTGACAAAACTATCCAGTAAGGCATCTTGAGCGGTCAAATGCCGCTAAAGGGACGAGATTGGTCAAAACGGAGGGTTCAAGCAAAGACGGTTTATTTTGGTTCAAGCTACCCTTACGAAAATGTACTTTAGAGTTACTATAGTTCACTATAATAATTGTAAAGTGTCCTATAGTGGGGTTATAGTGTTCTAAAGCATTGGTATTATTATTATATTCTATAGTGCTATTTTGTTTGATATGGTTTTTAAAATATTCCAATAGTAACTTTTTTTTTTTTAGTATTCCTGTAGTATATTAAATAGTATGGCTATAATACATTCTATAGTGTTTCTGTAATTGTTTTTCAAGCACACTATAGAACATTACTTAAGTAATCCTATAGTGTTGTTATATTAGATGTGTGGTATTAAATGTTTGTTAAAGTATCACTGTAGTGTTTTCTGTTTGTTTTCATAGTATTTTTAAAATAATTTTAAATAATAACTATACTCTTTCTGTAGTTTTTTTTAAAAAACAGGCCACAAAATGCACACTACAGTCCATTTCTGTCCCTCAAAAAATGTTTAAAATGTTCACCCAAAAGTGATTTCACTCATTATCTACTCACCCTCATGTTTAAGAGCTGTGAAATTTTCAGAGTCCTCCGTTCCTTCTCTGAGTTACTCAGGTGGAGGCAGGCTTTGTCCATATAATGGTTATCTATGGACACAGTTTTTGAAAAAGACACACCAAAAAACATTCAAATACCTCCATACTGCTCTCTGTATCTCCCTCGTGTATTGAAGCCCTGACAGTGAGAAATTGTTGTCTAGTCTGTACAAACGTCAATTGCACTGACAAAGGGAGAGAGTGAACAAGACACTGGGAGCTTCCGCTAAAACAAGCTTGAAATATAGACTTTTTTTTTTTTTTTTTTTAACAGTTTCTCATCCTTCAATAAAGAGGGACATTACAGATGAGCAGTATGGAATTTGGATTTTTGTCCAGTCTTTTTGGAAAAAAAGTGTCCATTTGCAACCATTTATGGACAAATTTACTCCGAGGACCCCCTTAACTCAGAGAAGGCACAGAGGACTCTCACACTCAGTCGACAGATGGAGGATAAAAGTGAAATTTGAATTTTGGGTGAACTATCCCTTTAATTCACTCTGACTCATTATTGGACCTCAAGGTAACTAGGATGTAGGCTTTTTGAGGACCAAAAAGGTATGTTCCCAAGCAGTAACATACTGTTTCTTATTACCACAGAAGTTTTTTTTTTTTAAACAAGTAATTAACATGTTAATAAAACATTAATTTAGCTTCTGAGCTACATTGAATAGTCTTGGAATAATAGAAATATTTTTTGAGCAGATATGAAGCAATGTTGATGAAATTATCCAGTCAATTTTGTAATTTTGATATAATATTGACTGTAAGAAAATTAAACACAACACAAGGAAGGACATCACTTCTGAACATTTTCACACTAAAATGGCAATTTTTAGACGGACACATAAGCAGAAAATGAAGTTTTTGTCCCAGGCCTGTCTCTGGCTCAACAACACACTCTCGCGAGATTTGCCACAGATCTCCTAGGCAACGTTCTAGCAACGTCGAACAAACGTTCGCGGGGGAGGGGGGCTGCTCTCTGTTGCTGGGGTAACCAGCTCTACTTTTGGCTGTTGGACTTGGAAGTTGAAATCCCAACGGTCGCCGAGGATTTTCGCATTTCAGCAGCTGGCAAAATAAACATCAGAATGGCACTCGAGTCCTTTTGACAGAGGAAACATGAAAAAGATGAAACTGGCGTGGATGTGACCGGAGGGAGGAGATTCAGATAACTAAATTTAAATTAATTAAATTTACTGAGTGTGATGTCAGTTGAAAAACAGAATTAGCGTTAGCATTAGCTTTAACATTATTGCCTGGCAACACAAAACGGGCCTGTATCTCGCTCGTTAACGTTTTAAATTAAAGATAACGAACTTGGTTTAAAAGTGAGGCAGTGTGTTGCTCTCTTGCAAAAGTTTTCCCTCCTCTCAGTGACATTAAGATGTCAATTGGGAACGTTAGAGTCAGCTAATGTAAAATGCAAAGATCTGAAAAAATCCGGTGGGATGTGACAGCTTTTTGGATCGTAGGTATGTGAAGATGGAGGTGGGGGTGAAGGAGGGAGCAAGAGGGGTGAGGACAGAGAGGAAGAGGTCTGAGTGTGAGAGAGGGGGAAATATCAGACTAGTTATGAACTAGCCTCAACTGTTTCCTGTGGTGGACAGTGGCCTGTCAGATGCTTCAGGAGGACAAACTTCTCCATTCACGTCTCATGTTTTATGATCATTTTTAAGGTTGAGGTGGATACATAGGCATTTATTTAGTTCACTAATAAAATTATAGTGCTGGTTTGAAAAATTAACAAAACGTGGGCTAGGGTTCTCAAACTGTTGATCTGGATAATATATGATGGAAATACTGAATGTTCTTGAATTTATTTTATCACAGCTAAGGCATGCTTTGGTTAGGGTCGGACAAGCTATTATCTCCCAAGTTAAATTAGCTGAGTTTATTTTGACTACTTTCCCTGTGCAGCTCTTTCACCCCCCTCTGTTAACTTTTTTCAGATAGTGATGTGGATGGTGAAACAGTTGAGTGAGGCCTGCAGACACCATGGTGCCCATTTCAAGGGTCGTTGAAAAAGCAGATCAAATTCAGTTAATTCATCAACAATCTCAAGGAGCCAGTCACATCAAGGTGAGTGTGTGCATTATGCTTTTTTTTATGTTTATATGTTTGTAACAAAGCTTATCAAAAGGTAGAAACTGCAAGAACCAGCTGGAAAAACATGTCACCCAACCCATCTTGGAAAAAAAACAACGCAACTCAATCCAAGTCAAGGACAGAACTTGGTTGTTAGCTATAATTTGGACATAATGATTACTGTTAAAAGTCAGATGTGTGTTTGTGAGCACCCCCGCCCCCTCTTTCTCTTTCCCTCTCAAAACTCTCAGATGGCATCAGTTGTTCACCATCCTCGATACTCCATTGAGGCTCCAGCATAGCCAGTACCAGAAGATGCACCCAGACACCAAGGACACCAACTGTGGTAAGTGAATCTTTCTATCTTTCAGAATAGAATGTTAATTTGTCATTGTGCATAAAAATCCAACATAACTCTGTTTTGCAGCTTGGATTATATTTATATTTACATTTACATTTTTTTCTTTTTCTTTTTTTTTTACACAGTCTGCGTGAAGCACTGGAGTGTCCGGCCCACACCTGGTCGTCCCTGGCAACAGGAGCCTGGAGGGCTGTGCTGTGAATTTTAGGCTTCCATGGAGGGAACATTATTATATTTTTGGGACTTTCTTTGCCTTCAATGGAAAGTACAGTTGAGAGAGAGACAGGAAATGGGAAGTCAGAGAGAGGAACAACATGCAGGAAAGGGCCGCCCAATGCGGGACTCGAGGGCTGCCCAATGGAGGACCGCAGCCCCAACACACGGGGTGGCTGCTCCACCAACTGAGCCAAACACTGTCCCGACCTGTCCTGCTAGCGCACCTGTGTTTGTGTGTGTGTCTGTGTGTGTCCGCCTGCATGCGAGAGAGAGGAGCGAGATGAGTGGCTGACCGTTAATATAATACATCCATGGGGCTGACTGAGGTAGGAGTCGCTGTTGAAAAAAAATGTTCTTTTTTTCTGTGCAAGACTATAGTAAACACTTAAATGCCCGGGTGTTTAATTGAACCGATGGATTATGCCAAATGAGCTCGGACCCTGACGGCTATTAGAGCCCAAGCGGATTTGCACGGAGGGCAACTATTTGGTCATCTACGGTAATTCACTTTGGCATCACGATGTCTAATTGTATACTACTGCTTGTATCATCCTAAGGAGTGTGCTTGTGCAATGTGCTTCAGAGAACATATACAAATTCTTTACAAAAAACAAACATATTGCTGTGTTTTTTATATTATTTTCTACGGTCTTTTTTGTTTTTTTCCAAAACCTGCTATAGATAGTTAATTATGCTGAATTTATGGTAAAACTGTTGTATGGTGTTTCCTACTGTAACTAGTCATCTTACAGTTAAACTCTATGGGTTACCATAAAAACTATATAGTAATACTTAAGGAACTACTATAGCCATACTTTACAAACACTAACATAGAAATACCAATAAAAAAAACTTTAAATATTACTACAGTGACTGGCAAACATGTATTACTAAGTATTACTATAGTGACAGGGACATTACTATAGAATTAGCTACAGTAAAATTGTTGTTTTACTATAGAATTTTCATGGTATTATTATAGTTTTCCTATCAGAAACCATAGAAATATTATAGAAAATACTGTAGAAAAACTAGAATAATACTACTATAGTGACTGTATGGTTTTTTGGGACACACTATAGGACATTACTAAAGAATTAGCTACAGTAAAATTGTTGTTTTACTATAGTATTTTCATGGTATTAATAGTTTTCCTATCAGAAACCATAGAAATATCATAGAAAATACTGTTGAAAAACTAGAATAATACTACTATAGTGACTGTATGGTTTTTTGGGACGCACTATAAGACATACTATAGAATTAGCTACAGTAAAATTGTTATTTTACTATAGTATTTTCATGGTATTATTATAGTTTTCCTAAGAAACCATAGAAATACCAATAAAAAACTTTAAGTATTACTAAGTGACTGTAAAAACTAGGACATTACTATAGAATTAGCTACAGTAAAATTTTTGTTTTACTGTAGTATTTTCATGGTATTATTATAGTTTTCCTACCAGAAACTATAGAAATATCATAGAAAATACTGTAGAAAAACTAGAATAATACTATGAAAATACTATTGTAAAACAAACATTTCACTGTAGTTAATTCTATAGTGATGTCCTATAGTGCGTCCCAAAAAACCATACAGTCACTATAGTAATACTTAAAGTTTTTTATTGGTATTTCTATGGTATTTTTTTTATAGTATTTCTACAGTACATTTTCGTAAGGGTAGCTACATCGAGGGTAGGTTAGCTTCCTGTTTCAAAGTAAAAGCACAAATTCTATCGTCATGGTTTTCTGTATGTAAAGGGCAACGGGTGTTTTATTTTGTGAAAGTAACCAGAAGTGCGTTGGTCACAACGGCTAGCTTGAGTAGCGCAGAATTTGTACGAACAAAATTGTAAACAGCTGGTATTTAGACAAATTAACGACACACTGCTGATCTAAACGGCTACTTTCTCAGCTAAACATGTTTGAAATGTTGATAAAGTGATATATTTACAGAGTTTAGAGCTGAAATGAAACTAGCTTCTGACTGCTTGGCTCAGGTAGGAGGCAGGCTGGATAATTCCAGCAATTGAGCTAAGCTAATTACAGGCGATACGGCTCTATCTCCCTCGTTACTGCACGCACAGTCGAAAGGATGGTGTCTATCTGCTGGTCATAGACTCGGGAGTGAGACAAGACATGAAAAAAATGTTGGCGTATCCCTTTAATAAATAAAAAAAAAGTTAAACTTTCTGTCCACTGGAAAAAGAAGTTTGGTTTGTTTACTCCGAGCGCTTTAAAGTCGGAGCTGAACCAGGACAGATGGAGGATAAAAGCTGCATGTGTATGTGTGGGCCTCTAGGCCTGCACTAAAGTGGAAAAGCTCTTTGGTGACCTCCCATAAACACACATTTCTCAAACAAGCTCCTGCAGAGAGAGAAAGCTCCATCAGACATGCAGTAAACAGGAGAGACCGGGTTTCATCTGCAGGTTAAAGGTAAAAAAAAAAAAAAGAGGCAGAACAGAGAATCACGGAGGATCTGAAGGCATCGTCGAGTCAGATTAGTGTGGATGTGATGAAAGCTACAGAGAGCAGAGCGACAGAGCTGCAGAGGAGAGTGGCATCGATGAAAATAAGTACAGAGAGAGAGGGAGAGAGGAGAAGAAGATGAAGAGGTGGGAAACACAGGGAGGAGCTGAATATAAAAGTTGAGAAAAGATGAAAGAAAAACAGAGAATAGAGAAGAAGAAGAAGAAGAAGAAGAAGAAGAAGACGAAGAAGAAGAAGAAGAAGAAGAAGAAAGGAGAGGATCCGGGTTTTGGGTGAAGATTAAAAGGAGGAAGATGAAAAAAGAAGGAGAGATCAAGGGAGGAGAGGAAGTGAGAGAAAGATGGAATAAATGGTGGAGGACACAGAAGATGGAGATGGGGGTGAAGGAGGGAGCAAGAGGGGGAAACTGAGGACAGAGAGGAAGAGAGACGAGAGAGGGGGAAATGTCACGGCAGACGAGATAACGACGGAGAGAGAGGAGGAGGAGGAGAGGGGAAGGAGGGATGAGAGGGGAAACAGAGGACAGAGACGGAGAGAGAGGAGAGGGGTTAGTTTAAATGTCATAAAGGAAGATACAGATGGAGAGAGGAGAGGGTGATGGAGGGAGGAGGAGAAGAGGATGGAGGGAGGAGGAGAAGAGGATGGAGGGAGGAGGAGAAGAGGATGGAGGGAGGAGGAGAAGAGGATGGAGGGAGAAGAGGATGGAGGGAGAAGAAGAGGATGGAGGGAGGAGAAGAAGAGGATGGAGGGAGGAGGAGAAGAGGATGGATGGAAGAGAAGAGGATGGAGGGAGGAGGAGAAGAGAATGGGAGGAGGAGAGGATGGATGGAGGGAGGAGGAGAGGAGGATGGAGAGAGAAGAAGATGGAGGGAAGAGGAGAAGAGGATGGAGGGAGGGAGGAGAAGTTTTGGAGGGAGGAGGAGAAGAGAATGGGAGGAGGAGAGGATGGATGGAGGGAGGAGGAGAGGAGGATGGAGAGAGAAGAAGATGGAGGGAAGAGGAGAAGAGGATGGAGGGAGGGAGGAGAAGAGGAGGAGAGAAGAGGAGGAGAGAAGAGGATGGATGGAGGGAGGAGAAGAGGAGGAGAGAAGAGGATGGATGGAGAAGAGGATGGAGGGAGGAGGAGAGGATGGATGGAGGGAAGAGGAGAAGAGGATGGAGGGAGGAGGAGAAGAGGATGGAGGGAAGAGGAGAAGAGGATGGAGAAGAGGATGGAGGGAGGAGAAGAGGAGGAGAGAAGAGGAGCTGTGAGTATTTACCTGTGAAATAGACGCTGAGCGACTCTGGTAAACCTGTCGGAGTTAAAAACAAAAAACAAAACAAAAAACAGTAAAAACAGGAAACAGTTAAAACGCTGACGGAGGTGAAGAAACAGAGGATTCAGGCCGAGCTGAAGGAAAACAAAAGTGAGCAAAAAAAGTGAGCACATGAAAAAAAAAAAAGTTTAAATGCATTAAAAAATAAAAAACTCAAGAGGCAACGAGGACGATTTAGTGATGCAAAGCTCCACAAACCCAGATTAAGAGAAACTAAAGTCATCTTTGATCTGGGATTAAAAATCTTCACTCGTGTCTCCGGAAAAAGTTTCATGAGCGCTTAGTTTTTTTTTTTTTTTTTTTTAAACTGTTAAACTCTGCTGCTCCTGGTTTTAAATACGCAGCATGTGTGTGCATGTGAGTTTGTTGTTGAGAGCTGGATAATGATGATGAAGACGGTCGAGGAGTGCAGAAAGTTCAACAAAACTTGAGACTGGAGTTAAAAAAAAAAAAAAAAAATCTTTGGCCTTCAAATAAAAAAGTAAAAGGGAAAATATCACTTTTTATATCACAGTATCACCTGTTGACACTGTATGAGATCTTTGGCACCAAAAGTTTCAGCTCCACAGACAAACAAACTCTCTGGATCAGTTAAAGGGGAACTCCACAGCTCCCCCTACAGTTTGGGAGTGTGTATTTTCACTGTCGTACAGTAAAAACCCACAGCTGACCCTGAAGCTGTTTTATTATTGACCCTTTGTTGGCCTTCTGATTGGTCTGCTGATCCACCAATCAGAGCGCTTCTCCCCATGTCACGAGTTGCGCAACATTCTAAAGTTGGACGACGCTGGGATGAAGCCGTATGAAACAAGCTAGGTAGACAATTATAGCAATTTCTTCAGCAAAAAGTACTTTTTAATTTTTCAATGTGGTTAAAATATGTGCCTGGGGTTCCTGCATTAGCAACTCATGATATCCGGAACGTATTCCCGGAGTCAATTTTATCCCATTCCCCAACCCCAAAACAAATGTCTCATTTGGATACGGCTCTGTGGGAGACTCCATTGGCAGCTCAACTCATCCTCCATAAACAAACTACTACATTTATATAGTATGTTAACCTTCTCGCAAACGTAACGTAATCTGTTCTGAACTTTGTGAAGTTTTTCGAGGAGACAAGAGAGATCAGCGGAGATTCAGCCTTAGCTAGTAGCTAATGGTAGCTGGTGTCGTTAGCTAGCTACTAGCTAGTGAGTGATCAAAACAATATTTTCCCCCCACTTTTCAGAAATGTAATGTAATGCCCGTTCAGTCGCTCTTTAGCCACGGTTTTCTTCTTTTTCTGATGTATAAGCAAGGGGGCAGTTGTCGGTCTGAGAAGTGAAGCTCACTTCCGCATTCAAAAAACTGCAATCCCCGCCGATTCCTGTGGGGGCTGGTACTGAGTGACCCCCAAAAATCTAAAAACATATTTACAGCCTGGTACCAAAACGTTTTTTGGTCTCAATCGATAGTTTCTACCCCCGTACACACTCTGAGGGGGGTGAATTTTTTTTTAACGCTACCGTTTTGCTGTTATTCGGATAAGATTCTGGCCAATCAGGGCGCGGAAACGTTCAGCTGCAGGTCCGATGTAGGCCAGTGGGCGGGTTCTCGGCCGGCCAATTTAAATTTTCCTTGGGTGACGTCAGAAACAGTTTCTGTTTAAGTTAATTTAAATTTTCCTTAGAAACAGTTTCTGCCTCAATGGTTTCCAATGGGCGCTAACCTTGTTGTGACCATTGTTTGTCCAACCTAGCAACAGTAACCGTGGAGGGCGGGACTTGACAAAAGGTCAGTTTGGGTCACTTTCTACACCAGAAACAGCTCTGATTTCTCTTGTTGACTTTCTTTGCTCATCATTACAGAGCAGTAAATTAACTCGTGGAGAGGTTGCCGACAGATGGAGATGAAATTAGCCCCTTGACATCCAGAAAGTTTGGATGAAATCT
Organism: Decapterus maruadsi; assembly: GCA_030347415.2. NCBI lineage: Eukaryota > Metazoa > Chordata > Actinopteri > Carangiformes > Carangidae > Decapterus > Decapterus maruadsi. The sequence continues at coordinate 28,336,787 of CM064895.1, read as the reverse complement.
GTTTCAGTTAAGCCGTTCCCATCATTCCCATGGCTCCTCAGTGTTTGTTATCTCTGAAGATAATGTGGTATTTTTTTTAGACGTTTTATTCTTTTATAAACCCTTAATCCTACTTGCACAATCTGTTTTAATCGTGCAAATAAAGAATAAACATTCAAACAATCAGCTTTAAAGGGATAGTTCACCAAAAATTCAAATTTCACTCATTATCTACTCACCCTCATGTCGACAAAGAGCTGTAGCACACCAAAAAACATCCAAATACCTCCATACTGCTCGTCTGTAATGTCCCTCTTGTATTGAAGCCCCGACATGAGAAATTGTTCCGCCGGTCAGTGCAAATCACGTGAGAATTGTACTGACACAGGAAGAGCAGTGAACTGAGACACTGGGAGCTTCTGCTACAAATAAGCTTAGAATATAGACTTATTTAATTTTTTTCTGAACAATTTCTCATGTCGGGGCTTCAATACAAGAGGGACATTACAGACGAGCAGTATGGAGGTATTTGGATGTTTTTTGGTGTGTCTTTTTGGATGAAGAAACCTGGTGTCCATTGACAACCATTATATGGACAAATACTGCTGCGTGGACCCCCTGTAACTCAGAGAAGGAACGGAGGACTCTGAAAATTCTCACAGCTCTTAGTCGACATGAGAGTGAGTAGATAATGAGTGAAATTTGAATTTTGGGTGAACTATCCCTTTAACAAAATCAGATCTGTGACATAATATCAACTGTATGACCTTCAGGTTGTAACTCAGCGTCTGGAGCTCATGAAGGTGCTCAGGTGAGATCACTGCAGTCATTTCTGTGACAGACGGACCTCGGCCGACATCTCCAGTCATGTGATGAGAGAACCTGCAGCCGCCGCTCTATGAATAGTCAATCATGTGAAAATAACACAGCACGGCCGCCGCGCCGGCTCGACCGTATGCGGTTAAAACCAGCAGCAACCTAATATAGTGTGAGGCGGCCGGGGGGGGGGGATTACTGTGTGTTCTGTTCCCACAGAAAGTGGCGGTGGCGAGGATCAATATGTGGCCGCTCGGCCGAAACTTGCTCCAGAAATAAACCTGGGCCACTGCAGCCGTTTCACATCCACTCTATTGGATTTTCTAACTGTGTAACTCCAGAGACAAAGTGTGTGTGTGTGTGTGTGTGTGTGTCTCACCGATGAAGGAGTACTGGTAGAGCTCCTGGAGGTGTGACGGCGCCTGCGGCGGTCGGTAGATGATTTTCCCGTTGTTGACGTCGGCCTGCGTGAAGTGGCTCGCCGCTGTGTACGGGTGGTCTCGGTGCTCAATCGCCCCTGAAATATAAAAAAAAATCAAAATTTAAAAAAAAAGGGAGGAAGAGATTCAATTTAATTTAATTTAATTTAATTTAATTTGGTTGGTGCTGTGGGAATTCCTCCTCCTCCCTCTGTCTTCCACTGGAAAATAAGGATTTGGGAATATCTCTGAGAGGAAAAGATAATCTGGAGGGAGAGGTGATCTAAACTTAAAGGGATAGTTCAACATTTTGGAAAATTCCTGCACATTCACCACGCTATGAAATAATAATGTAACATTACAAGACGGAGTTGTTTTTAGAGGGAAACGCAGCCGGAACTACATTCCAGACACGGCTGCTGGGTGGAGGGATATCAAAAGTACAAGTAGTTCAGAGTATTTGCTTCCTGTGTCGTAATGTTACATAATTATACATGATTATCTCATAGCGTGGTGAATGTGCAGGTCACAACTTGTCCACCAGAGCATTGTGCAGTTATTGGATTGTGTATTTGATGAGTTTGATGCGGGACAGGGGAACTGTAGCATTCACCAGCTCACGTCTCTGCCCCGCTGATCTCAAAACAACATGCACCGATAAAAGGAAGGAAGCAAGGGAAAAAGGATTGTGGAAAGAAGGAAGGATGGAGGAAGTGAACAGACTGGCTCCACTCACTGCAGCTAACGATCAGACTCTCTCCCACGGATTAAAAACTTAGATTTGAATCCTTTTAATCTTTTTTTTTATTTTCTATACTATGAAGTAAAGTCTCAGCTTGTGTGTGTGTGTGTGTGAGGCTGACCTTGCCCCGGCAGCAGCGGTTTGGTGATGTTGTAGACGAGCTTCTCGCTGGGAGTCTCAGAGTCGATGAAGGACAGAGCTGAAGGTGTTATCTCTGTCACACGATCCTCCAGAGCCTGCACACGCACACACACACACACACACACTGAGGTGAGCATCAAGGTAAAACATGAACTATGCTACTGTACCCATGGAGGTGCGCACTACGGCTCAGAGCACATTTAAGTTCAACATTTATCTTCTATATTTATACATTCAGTCACGTCTTCTTCTGGACAAAAAGATAATCGTAAATTTAATCAAAGTTAATAAACTTCTCTTCCTTCAACCAGATGTTTGGAGTCTCACCGTGATCTGCAGGTCGCAGTCCGGCGCCAGCTGCGGGAAGCCTGGGGTCTGAGGCAGCACGCCGATGGTGAACGTCTGGGCGTCGCTCTGGATGAGCGGAGCTGCTTCTGTGGAAACCTACATACACACACACACACACACACACACTTTGAGATTAGTGATTGAAAACATTTATTTTACAGACAATGCACTCGACACATCCAGACTTCTCCCTCCTCTCTTATCTGCCTCCAGCGCTCGCTCCACACTTCTCTTATCGCGCAGCTTCGACGTCTTCATCTGCAGATTTTACACATTATCTCAAAAAATGTCTGTTTTTTTTTGCATCTCCCACCTCAGACTGGAGTGTGTGTGTGTGTGTGTGCTGTGTGTGTTGTGCATCTCTGTCTGAGTGACAGAGCAGGTGAGCAGCTCCTGCAGAGGTAAGATACAACAGATGTGATAAAATACAACAACGACAGCGACGACACAGCACAACAACAGGCTGCAGCCCAAGAAAACTGTGACAGCGCAGAGCGAAGCCGAGCTGCAGGGACGAAGCACAGACAGAGGCCCGGTCTGTTCCTGCACATAAATCACCGTCCACGCTGCAGGAATATTAAGGCAGGAGGCGTCAGCTCCGCTCAAACTCAGCCTCATGGTCGCATTGCTCAGCTGACCGTGCTTTAAAGGGACATTGTGCAACTTCTCCTGTTATCTATTCACAAAAATCGATTATTTGGACAATTTCACCTGAATGCAGCATGAAAAATACGACTGAGTTGCTTGAGATTTACAACGGCAACGCTAGATGGGAGTAAGTCCTACGCAATGTACCTTTAAGGAACCTGAGTCACTAAACTCTCACTTTTGAAATAATACTAATTTAAAAAAATCCTCGCATGCGAAAAAAAGACCTCCTGCTGATGTTCTGATCTTTACAGTGAAGTAAATTGGAGGCAATGATCATTTCCTCCTCCACTTCTCTCACATCTGTTGCTTTTCTCTTTAAAAACACTGCAGAGCCACATTCGCTCGTCTGTCTTCCTCTCTGGCGTCCATTAGCCACACGCCGCTGGTCTGTGCGGGGTCACGGGGGGGCCGTGCAGACAAAACAACCTCCTGCTCACACTCACACTCACAGGCATTAATGTGCACGTCTTCACACCGTTTCCACCTTTCTTTCCCCCCATTAAGAAAAAGCTGGAGCTAGTTTGGCGCTGGTGCTAATGCTAATGGTTCAACTCGCCGCCGCCGGCCACCGAGGAAGCAGTTTGCAGGTGCTGCTCCGGTCTACGATGCCAGAAAAACACAACTATTATGAGGACAAACTGATTATTCTAAGGTCGATGGCCAGAACACAACTGAGCTCTGGATGAACAGGGATGTGACCTGGAGGAGGAGGAGGTTTTTCTACTTGTTTTTGTTAACTTATTAACGCACAAAGTTAGTGTTTGTATATGTGTGTGTGTGTATGTGTGTGTGTGGAGGTGTAGGTTGTGTTATTGCACCTGTAACCGCTCTCAGCAGCGGTGTCACCGTGCACCGCCGCAGCCTGCAGTGCACTCTGACATCACAGCTGCCAGGTGTGAAACTACAACAGGTGGAAGACAGAAACACAGCAACACGTACTGTTCTGTTCTTTTATTTATTTATTTTTCATTTTAGCAGCTGTTCATTTTCATTTTCTTCTTTTTTTTTTTTAAAGCTCAGCTGGTGACGGTGACTGTGTTTTTACTTTATTTCAAACATGTAAAACAAAAATACGCCACAATTTCAGTTTGTTCCTACTAGGGTCCCAAAGGGGTGGAAAATTTCCAGTAAAATTCCAGAAACCTTCCATGGGATTCCATTGGAAATATTCCAAATTGAAAACTTTCAATAGGAATTATGGGAAATTATGGGAATTAACTGGAAATTGGGGGTAATTTAAACAAACTTTATTCCCATATATTCCAGTTAATTTTTCCAACTTTGAAAATACTTGGAATTTTGGAACCTACATATGTTAATAACAAGCTGAAGAACCAAAAGCAACAAAAAAAAGCTTAAAAGGAGTTAGAAGAAGCTTATTGAATCCCACCCATCTTCCACAAACCATAAATAGATCAATTACTTGTCCCACTTTTTTAAATGCCTTTCAGTCCATTGTTAGAAAAAAAGAGAAAAGGTAAATAAAGACTATGTATTTTGAAAAGCTCCATGTTTAGGACGTTTCTCCTCTCCTGTCCTGTGCTGAGGCCGTGACCTTTGACCGCTCTTCTTTTTCCGTTTGCTTTTATAAAAGGACCGAATTAGCATTTGAAGATTATGCTAATTGAAGTGCTGATAAGTGATGGAGAAGCTGCAGGATCCGTCTAATCCCCTTTGCCTTCCTGTCTACACGGCTGCTCCGCTGCGCCCACGCTCCATCACCGAAACATTTCCTCCCCTCGTCCAACTTTTTAAAATCTTCTTCCTCTTCTTCTCTCTGTGAGATGTCGCCTTAAATTGTTTTGTCTGGGCTGTTCTGCACGAGCCACGGCAGCAGGTTGGGTGTTTTATTTGTCATCCCCTCTCCTGTTCCTGTCGTATCTCCCGCGGCGTTCGTAAGGTAAAGACAGAAAGTTGAGTCGGCTCCCGTCAGTCAGGAATAATCTAAACGTCGTCAGCGTGAACTCTGGAGTCAGCGCCACCAATCACCAGCAACGACCAGAGACAGTCCTGAGTCAGCTGGATTTACAGGAGGGGCGGGCGGCGCTGCAGGGGTAAATTATTGATTATGCGCTTGATCCCGTTCCACGCAGATGACACATGACACGTTGGTGCGACATGAAGGGCGATAAATCTTGCATTGAACCTGCACCAGACTCAAACCGAGAAACATCTGCAGCCTCTGAGTTAAGCTGTCATGTCAAAATAACCACGTCACCTTCACTGACATCGGGTCAGATGAGCTCCGAGAACAGCTGATTGCCTTCTCAGATTGTTTCCTCTGTTTCCATCTGGAGCCATCACAGTTTGCTTTGCAGCTTCGCCGCTGCAACAACTGATTCACTCATTTGTGCGTGTTTGTGTGTGTGTGTGTGTGTGTGTGATTCATTCGATTGGCTTCCCGGCGGCTTGCACAGGAACATTCAGGGGCAAAATGTGATGTTACATTGAGAAGCAGAGGAGAAGCTGTGCAGTGAGATTGTAGATATTGTTATTGTTATTGTTATGCCTCTGCTGTGTTCTCATGGGCACGATGTCATAGCAACACGTTGATGCAACGTCTTCAAATTTGGCACAAATGTCCACAAAGAAACAAGAAGGAACACTTTGTTTGTAGTTAAAGGTCAAATGTTCAAGTCCTAACCCTCCTTTGGTCTTATGAACTTCATGATACAATGTTACGATACTATACGGTACGATAAGAAAACGATATGTTACGTTACGATGCAATGCAATGTGATGCGATGCAATGCAATGCGATGCGATGTGATGCAATGTAATGCACTGCGATGCGATGCAATGTGATGCGATGCAATGCGATGTGATGTAATGCACTGCGATGCGATGCAATGCAATGCGATGCAATGTGATGCAATGCAATGCGATGTGATGCAATGTAATGCGATGCAATGTAATGCACTGCGATGCGATGCAATGCAATGTTATGCGATGCAATGTGATGCAATGCAATGCGATGTGATGCGATGTGATGCAATGTAATGCGATGTGATGCGATGCAATGTAATGCACTACGATGCGATGCAATGTAATGCGCTGTGATGCGATGCAATGTAATGCACTGCGATGCGATGTAATGCACTGCGATGCGATGCAATGCGATGTGATGTAATGCACTGCGATGCGATGCAATGTGATGCGATGCAATGTGATGCAATGCGATGTGATGCGATGTGATGCAATGCAACGCGATACATGCAATGCGATGCGACACAATGCGATGCAATGCAATGCGAAGCAATGTGTATGAACGCTTGATCTTCAAAATTTGACAAAATAGAAGGGTTAACTCATTTCATTTTGGGGTTCAAAGGTCAAGGCCACGATACAACGAAGTATAACACAATACAATATGATACGATTCTACACTATACGATAAGATACTATGCGATTCCGTACGATACAATGCTATACGATATGATACGGTTAATGTCAAAACCTATTTTTTAGAGGAGACTTCCGGTGAGCGTTTCAAGATGGCGACATAGGTAGAAAGCTCTCCCGATCAATTTAATAGAAAAACCCACCAAACTACGAATATTGCTATCACAAGAAACTAACATGACATAGAATGAGTGGGACAAGAAGCAGGACGCGGGGAAACCAAAACCAGGTAAACAAAATTCAAGACGAAGATAAGGGGAAAGAAGCAACGAACAACACAGCTAACGCTAGCATGGGGGAATCCGACAGTGAAGAGGAGAAACTCACAACGACCAAAGCCATTCAAAACTTGAGCAAAGACATTCAAAACATGTACAGAGAATTCAAGCGAGACCTAACGGACTTCAAGAACGACATCAAGCAGGAGTTTAATAACTTCCGAGCGGAGACAAATCAAAAGATACAGAGTGTTGCCAGCGATGTCACAACCACGGCATAAGGCTAACTGAAGCAGAGCAACGAGTGGAAGAAACGGAGACCGCTAACACCGAGCTGAAGGATGCTTTGCTCGACTCACTGAAACAGCAAAAACTGCTTCAAGACAAAGTAACGGACCTGGAAGGAAGATCACGCCGTAATAACATTCGCATATACGGCATTAAGGAGGGCACTGAAGGAACCTCGATGCTAACGTTTATTGACAACTTTTTGAAGACGGAGCTGGCGCTGGATAGCACAGCTGATTTGCAAATTCAACGAGCCCACCGGTCTATTGGCCCAAAGCCCCAGGATGAAGCAGTTTCCAGATCTATCCTAGTCAACTTTCAGAGGTATGACACCAAGGACAAAATACTGAAGAGGGCTTGGTCAAAGAAAATCACCTGTGCCGAGAGGCCAGTCACATTTGCCCACGATTTCCCTACAGAAATTAACAACAGACTCCGGGAGTATAGGGATATAAAGAAGATCCTTAAAGAAAAACAGATACGTTTTCAGACCCCCTACCCCGCCCGGATGAAAATTCACTGGGATAACGGAGCACGCCTCTATAACAACGCAGTAGAAGTGTGCGAGGACATGAGAAAGAGAGGCTTCCAGCTTGACCTGCCACAAAAAACTACCACCAACTGGGAGCAGAAACTCACCCAGGGCGCATGCTGGAGCAGACAGGACGGAGATCGATCCTCACGCATCCGGGAGAGGCTCAAAGACTTTCATCGGCAATAACGTAAACATCACACTGGAGCATACGTGACCTGTTATTATGCCCCCCCCCCCCCGCTACAGGAGCAAACTTGATCCGGAGGAGAGTGAATGACTGTTTGGCTCAAGAGGAGAAGGACACTTTGCTCATTGCAAAGAGGGAGCCCCTACACAAGTAGGACTGATTCTCCACCAGTGTATGAGTAGGTGTAGGAAGAAAACAGGGCAGTGTAAGACCCTGAGGTTGGAAGTCAATGATGTTCTTACTGTTCATGTAAGTGTTTTTTGTTGTTGTTACCACAGTACATATGTTTATAAAGCCAGCACATGTGAAGTAACCTATTATTATGGGGTGTAGCAAATTGACAATAGCTTCCTGGAATGTAAATGGCTTAAATAATCCGGTTAAGAGGGCTAAAGTAATGGCAAAAATAAGAAGAGAGAATCATAAAGTTATATTTTTGCAGGAAACCCACCTATCTCGAAATGAACATGAGAAATTGAAAAAATTTGGATACAAAAACACATTCTACAGCACATTCAAATCAGGTCATAAAAGAGGTGCTGCAATTTTAATACACAATTCTGTTAATTTTGAATTAATTAGGGAGATTGGGGATAATGAAGGCAGATATATACTGGTGCAAGGTAAAATAGAAAATCACTTGATCACACTCATTTCAGTATACTTACCCCCACTAAGTGATCAAAACACTATAAAAAAGCTCCTTCAATTGATTGGTTCAGAATCACAAGGCACATTAATATGTGCAGGGGACTTTAACACAGTAATGAATGGCAAATTAGACACGTCTAACAGTAAGAGAAATATAACTCCTCAAACTAAAGTGCTGAAGAAAGGGCTGGACGAAATGGGTTTACTTGATGTTTGGAGGGATATTCACCCGTTAGACAAAAGTTACACCTTCTACTCTGCTCCCCATGCAGTACATTCAAGGATAGACTACTTTTTTATTTTTCAAAATGATAGACATAGAATTCTCAGTTGTCGGAACTAGAGATATTTCAGATCACTCACCACTCTATCTGAAATTATACCTAGACAGTAGATCGAAGAAAACCACTTGGAGACTGAATACAAGTTTGCTTAACGACAAATCAGTCATAAAAGATGTGAAATCTGAAATTAAGACCTTTCTTGACCATAATGACAATGGAGAAGTGAATCCAAATATATTATGGGATACTTTAAAGGCAGTTGTCAGGGGTAAATTGATATCCCTCAGTACAGCAATTAAGAAGGCAAAAGAAAACAAACTAAAACAGCTTGAGGACAGTTTAAAAGAACAGGAAAAGCAACACTGCAAAAACCAAGATCCCCAAACCCTGTTAAAAATTAAGGAAATTAAAAATCAGATATCAGACATCTATCAAGAGGAACTTGAGAAAAAGCATAAATTTTTAAAGCAGTCTTACTACGAAGTGGGCCCTAAGGCTACAAAACTACTAGCAAAAAAAATACGCAAAAAACAAATGTCCCAATCTATATTCAAAATAACAGACTGTAAAACAGGACAAATATACCATAATTTAGAGGAAATTGAGGCTGCTTTTCAATCATATTATAAGAACCTATATTCGCAGCCAGTACTGGAAAGTAAAGATACTATAATAACCTTTCTAGACTCCTTAGATCTACCTACAATTGGAGATCATCAAAATAAATGCTTGACATCACAGATTACAGAAAAAGAAATGGAAACAGCACTGAATAAGCTCAAAAATAACAAGACACCAGGAAGCGATGGATTACCAGCTGAATGGTACAAAACATTTAGAGAACAGCTGAATCCAATACTTCTCAACTCTTTTAATTGGACATTAGAAAACAAGTCATCGCCACCTTCATGGAGTGAGGCGATCATTTCTGTTATCCCCAAGGAGGGAAAGAATAAATTATTATGTAGTTCGTATAGGCCGATCTCAGTTCTAAACCAAGACTATAAACTATATGCATCAATAATGGCCCGAAGATTAGACTCATTTATGCCAGAATTAATTGATAGTGACCAATCTGGGTTTATCAGAGGGCGTCAAACACATGACAATATCAGACGCTCTCTCCATATAATACAAAACATTAGGAAAAATAAAAAAAGTGCAGTGCTGGCAAGCCTAGATGCGGAGAAAGCTTTTGACTGTGTTAGCTGGGAATATTTATTTTTAGTTTTGAAAAGATTTGGGTTCAATGAAAAAGCTATTAACAGTTTTAAAACATTATACTCTGCCCCTACAGCAAGAATCAGGATAAACGGAAGCCTCACTGATCGTATAAATTTAGAAAGATCTACACGTCAATTTATCGCCAGCCCTTTTTGCGCTTTACTTGGAACCTTTGGCACAGGCAATAAGAGAAAACTGTAACATACAGGGAATCCTGATCGATAATACAGAGCATAAAATAGCGATGTACGCAGACGATGTCTTACTTTACATTAATAACCCAGAAAAATGCCTTCCTGTCATTTTAGATCTCCTTGATATATTTGGCACATATTCGGGTTATAAACTCAACATACAGAAAACTCAGATATTAACGTTTAATTATGTCCCCTCACCAGAGCTTAAACATAGAATGCCAATTGACTGGTCTCGAAAAGTAATTAAGTATTTGGGAATTTGGTTGACTTACTGTCCTGATGATTTGTACAAAAAAAACTATGAACCTGTGAACAAAAAAATCAAAGAAGATCTTGGTAACTGGACATCTTTTTTACTAAGCTTCAGTGCAAGAATTGACCTTATAAAAATGTCTATTTTACCTAAACTATTATATCTATTTATGTCACTGCCTATTAAAATTCCAACCAGTCAATTTCATGAATGGGACAAACAAATTTCACGTTTTATTTGGAGAGGGAAAAAACCAAGAATTAAATACAGCACACTGACTATTAATAAGGAAAGAGGTGGCATGTCTCTCCCTAATCTCAGGGATTATTACCATTCTGCCCAGTTAAAATATGTGGTTCTCTGGTGTGATAGTGGATATGAGGCAAAATGGAAGGACATGGAAAGAGAATGCAGGGGCATCCCTGTACAAGCAATGATTGGTGATAACAAACTAATGACAACGTTTCAGGAACATTTGAGTCCATCTGTCTTGTTTACATTACACACCTGGTTTGGGGTTGTGAAGCAATTCAACTTGTGGAACCAATTGAAAAAAATCAGATGGGTTGGATACGACACAGACTTTAAACCGAATGGTATGGACTCCAGGTTTAAGTACTGGACAAATGTGGGTATTACTACCTATTGTAATATAATGGAAAAAAATACACTACAAAGTTTCCAAGCGCTGAAAGAAAAATATGATTTAGAAAATCTGGATTTTTTTAGATATTTACAAGTACGTCAGTACTTTATGAAAGAAGTCCGGGAAAAGGAAACTCAAGAATCAAACGGAATAATACAACTAATAATACGGGCATACAAGGGTACCTGTCAATCTGTTATTTCAAGACTTTACCAAGGCATTGCAAAGAGCAGAGACAATACTACAACATACATCAAAGAGAGATGGGAGAGAGAATTAAACGACAAAATAACCTGTAAACAATGGGATAATATGTGTGATAATGCTTTTTCCACTTCCTGTTCTATGTATTGGCGTGAATTCTGTTGGAAGAACCTTGTTCGTTTTTTTGTAACACCTAAAATGAAAACATATTCAATAACAGCGGTTCACACATGTTGGAGGAAATGTGGAAATGACGAGGCAAACCACTATCACATCTTTTGGAGTTGCCCAGGACTATGGACTTTTTGGAATAATATTGTGAAAACCGTACAACAGATACTGGGACAACAGATTCCTCTACCATTTACAACTCTTTTTTTGAGTGATTTACCTGATGGAATGACAGAAAATGATAAATACCTCTTAAGAATAATGTCCGCAGCAGCAAAAAAAGCTATCACCCGTAAGTGGCTGCAGTCAGACCCACCCACAACCTCTAACTGGCTAGAGGTTATTAAAGAAATCCACCAGATGGAGAGACTAACCTTCCTGCTCAGACTAAAAAGAGACCTGTATTACGCAAGATGGACAAAATGGATGGCGTTCTTGACGAATGAGGAGGGTCGTTCATGAAACTTTTGTTTTTATTGTACTGCCAATACTATGTTTGACGTGGTGTATAACTGCCATATACTTTCCAAGGGACGCATACTGTTTGATCTGAATAGATCAAAATTTTATTTTCTGATTGCTCTCAAATGATCCAGCTACCTGGCTATGCTATTCCTCATTTGAATGTACTGTGATGTTGTCATGTTTGACTGTTCCTGACATAAAAACGAATAAAAAATATAAGTATCAAAAAAAAAAAAACCTATTTTTTAACCTTGTGAACACTTGATCTTCAAGGCAATTCTCTCCAAATGTGAATGAATTGATTTGATTGTGGTCAAACGTTAAAAGGACGAGGTCAAACATTCACCTTATCACAGGAGGAGATGGCAGGAGCAACAACAACGTAGTAAAAGTTGACAAATTGCTGAGGACGTTTCTGCCTCACACGTTTAAAATGATAAAACATTAATTAATTTTTTTCTTTTCCTTCCTTTTAATTAACAGAACTAATTTGCAGCTCAAGTGGTCGGCTCTGGAGCTGAAGTGTCTGAGTATTTCTTAGAAGACAGTCCTTGATCCAGGACGAAAAAACACATCTCTCATCATCGTCTCATCTGAACACGTTGGCGCCTGAGAACATGTGAGCGCGTGAGAGTTCAGCGCCGCTTCAATCAGCTGCATTTCAAATCAGATAGCTCTCGAACGTTTCAATAAAAACGCAGAGTGGGACATTAACACCGCCGCCGCCGACAAACCATCAGGTAGCGGTAAAAACCTGCCGGCTGCCTGCAACCGGCGCCTCGATCTGCTTTTCCTGCTTCCTGTCAAAATGATGAAGACGCTGGAGGATTTAATTTGAATTCAGCGCAGCGTAATTGGAACGAATTTGCCCCCCTGATGGATGGAGCCAAAATGTAGAAGGAGGTTGCAGAAGGGGGGGGGGCGGGGGGCGGACAGAGAGAGAGAAACAGAGATCATTAGATGTAGCTACGAGCTTTTGGCTGCCTCTTTTGTTTTTCTAATGGAGTCGAAGTGAAGCAGAGGAAAAAAACGCTGTGAGCGCCGCCGTGTGAACGCTCCGTCGGGTTTTAGGGGCCCCTCGTCTCGCCGTCTCAGATTCACAGCCAATTTGCGAGTAATTCGGTGTCATCGGCCGCTAATCAAGATTAGTTACCGACGTGGACAGGAAGTGTGGACGGTTTGGGACCGATGGACGGACGGATGGATGGATGGATGGATGGATGGATGGATGGATGGATGGATGGACGGACGGATGGATGGACGCTGCAGGAGGAGGAAGGACGTAAACAAGAGAGAGGACGATGGAAGTGTTGGTGATTAACGGTCGGCAGTGAGAGAGGAGAGGAAGAGGAGAAGGAGAAGGAGGAGGAGGGAGTGGATGTAGCCAGAGGACGACTGGAGGAGGAGGAGGAAGAAGAAGAGGGGTAAACACAAGGGAACATGGGAACACGAGTACGAGAGTGAACTTCAAAGACGCTCCGCAGAGACGACGAGGCCACCAGAGGAAAAACAACAAGGACGACGATGACGACGACGTGTCACCGTCTCCTCCTCTTTTTCACTTCGTCGTCTCACCAGCGCGCCCCCCTCCCCCCCTCCCCCCGAGGTTTTATTATTTGCACATTTGTAAGAAACAACCTTGTCAGGTGTTGTTTTGCCTTGAGCTCTACTACTTTAGCAACGAGATATAAATGTGATACATTGTATTTCATATTGTTCCGTATTATAAAAAAAGTCTCATAAAAACCACTGAATGAACTTTAACCTCTTTTTTCTTTGTGTCGTGTTTGAATAAAAGCACTTTGTGTTGCATTTTTATATGTATGAAAGGTGCTGCATAAATAAATAAAGTTTGAAGACTGAATAGTGTTATTGTAAACCAGGTGGAGCAGGTGGAGCCACTTTATCTGATGGTCGAGTTCATTCCTGAAACACTTCACTGCACCTACGTCACTTATACAGAGCTGTTAAAGGGATAGTTCAATGTTTTGGCAAGTTATATGTCCAATAGGCTCGTGGGATTTCTTGGTTTCCCTCATCAAACTCATCAAATACATGATTCAACAACTCCAAAATAGTAAATTCATGCAAAACCGCTGATGCACGTTGCCTTCAGGGGCAGTTTTTCATCAAGCAGTCTCTGTATTTACCTCTAAAACAACTCTGTCTGGTGTCGTTCTGTTATTATCTCATAGCATGAGCTCACGGCTCTGCTCCGCCGTTCTAAAAACAGCTTGCACCACGCTATGAGATAATAACAGAACAGCTCCTGAGCAACAGGAGGACATAAAAACTCTGTAGAGAGAAAAGGAAAAGGAGGCGAGGAAGTCTGTGCTGACCTGGAACTGGAAGGAGTCGCTGTCGCTGCCGCGGCCGAAGTGGTGGTACCAGACGGCGCCGTCGTTGACGTCCTGCTGAGTGAAGGACGTGGTGGACGTGAAGCCCTGGTCGTCAGCCAGCGACGGGCGCCAGCCCTCCGGCGGACCGTCGGCCGGCATGGACACCAGCACCACCTCACCTGCACGCAGACAAAGGGTAGCGTTAATATTTTTATAGGCAGCTAATATTTTCGAATCAGTTCAGCTTTTTGAGATATTTTTATGTTTCTTTATTTTCTAATTTTGATTTTTGAGAATTATTGCATTGTTTTGGAGGTTTTTTTTAAACAAAATTTCTTAAAGTGCTTTTGGGAGATTTTGATTTTTGATTTCTAAAAGAAATATTTTACGAAGTTATTAAAGGGATAGTTCAACATTTTGGCAAATTGGCACATTGCCATAATCCCTATAGTCATAGCAGTAGGTTCATTACCTTTAATTGACAGTGCAAGCTATTTTTAGAAGATGCAAATGCAGAGACATTTACCTTGAAAACAACTTTGCCTCGTAACGATGGTAACGAATCTACTCGTAAATCAATAGGGATTTGCCAAAATGTTGTTCAAAGTTATTTTTAAAACATTTTGGCCTTTATTGGAAAGGACAATAGAGATCAACTGGTAATTTTTTTTGCAAGACTGAGACTTTATCTGTTTCAAAGGTGAAGGCCTCACTAAATCTTGAAATATTAAAATGAATAAACATGTTCCTGAGTGTTAACGGGGTCGGTACCATATTTGGGTTGCCCCTCTGATGCCAGGATGGTGTAGACGATGTCATCGGTGCCGACTCCCTTGTAGTTGGCCTGCAGGTATTTCTTATCCAGCCGCACCATCCCTCCCTCCTTCACCCAGGTCACCGGCGCCGACAGGACGAGCGGAGAGTCGGCGGCCTGAAAACAAACACACAAACACACTGTTTTAAACACTGGTAACATTTAAACCACCTGCTCCGTCAGGATAACGAGCCTTTAAAGACATCAGATCTGCTGTGATATTAAAAACCCACAGGAAGTTGAATGTTCATCTTAATCTTAATTGGTTTGAAGACAATTAACTACGTCGCTCTCCCTCGTCTGTGGATGGATTTCTCCAGGGGGCGGATGTGAGATTGACACTTTGTTTATTTTTTACTAAGTCCAATTAAAGCAGAAAAAATAAATCCATCACCTCCTGTTCATAGGGGTTTTTGTTTCCTGGGAGGAGCCGAGCCAAACAGATGGCAGGTAGGAAAACAAACAGGAGCTGAGTGGTAGCAGCGATAGAATCAGGTGTTATTTACGTTATATTTTAAAACTTTGTATCCTGACTGAGCAGGCGTATTAATCACGACTGAGGAGAGGAGTCCCAGGTGAGAGAAGACTCTGATGAATCGCAGCAGGCTGGTGTTTGTTCCCGGCGCCGGCTCTCACACGCAGCTTTGTGTTGTCACAGACTGTGCAGCTTCTTTCATTCACACATCTGTCGTTAAAACCTGAGGTTAGGGCGTCTCGGGGAGGAGGAGAGATCTGTCAATCATCAATCAGCTTCACAGCTTCAGAATCGGTACTCGTCATTTTCTGTGATGCCATATCGATCCACGACAAAACCGGCGGCTGCAGCACAGAACAAAGAGCGGGTTCTGCTGCAGGAGCAGGAGCTGCTGGATGATTCAGTGTCGCTCCAGGACATTTCAGCAGGAGACAAGCCGCCTGTCACGGAGCGTTTGGAAACAAGACCCTCTTACTCACCTTGTCAGCCTGCTGTCTAAATAAAATAAAGAAAAACAGCTACTACATACTCCTCCTTGGACGTCTATGAAACCAAGCTGCTGTTTATTCTGCAAACAGAAGCTCATCCCCACATGACGTCATCGAGCTGTCAGAAATATGAAACAGTCTTTATATTAACAGAGGGATGAGGCTGAAACGTGGTGAGTTCACAGGTAATTGTACACACGGTCATTTTGAGATTGAGACCCCCATGTTGCACTAAATTACCCAGCAGCTGCTTTCTTACATTATGACTGAACGATGGTCTTCATCATGGTTCAGTAGATCAGTTAAAGGGATAGTTCAACATTTTGGCAAATTGGCCCATTGCCATAATCCCTATAGTCATAGCAGTAGGTTCGTTACCTTTAATTGTAAGTGTAAGCTATTTTCAGTATGGCGGAGCAGAGCAACAGGCTGCTCAGGGCTATGCTATGGAGGCTAAGGGAATTTCTTGGTTTCCCTCATCAAACTCATCAAATACAAAATCCCAAAACTCCAAAACGCTTTTGTGGACAAGTTGTGAGCTGCAGAACCACCACGCTATGAGATAATAATGGAACGATACGAAACGGAGCCGTTTTCGAGGTAAATACAGGGTAAATACGGACACTGCTTGCTGAAAAGCTGTCCCTGAACGCAACGCGCATCAGCGGTTTTGCATGAATTTACCTCTAAAACAGAACATCCACGTTTTGAGTTGCTGGGTTGATTTTGGTGAGTTTGATTTTTTTTCACGGCTCTGCTCCACCGTTTCAGCATTTCATCCATTGAAAAAAATGTTGAACTATCCCTTTAAGAAACACACACTTTTTTTTTTTGGTTTCAGCATTTCATCCACATTGAAAAACAGTTCCCAGAGTTAATAAATTGCAAAACTTCACTCCAGCGTTTTTTGTGTAAACAGACAGTTTTTCAAGATGGCGGCGTGTGAACGCAGCAGCTTGGCTCACTCTTTAGTGTCACTCTAAGCTTTGTTGTACTGTACGTGTACAACAACAACAAAAAGGTTTATTCTGATTCAGTCCATAATGCATCTCTTGGAAAACGGTGACATCATTGCTCCGCCTTTTTAACCCTTAACCTGAGCAACACCGCTAGATAATAATTAGGATGTGGGAAAAGTTTCGATATACTGTAGGATAGTATCACGACATTTATTAATGCAATACTGTATTTGATATGTGGACGCGATGTATTGAACAGATTAAAAAGTTTAAAAAACACGTGCTAACAAAGTTCATTTGGAGATCATAATTTGCAGCTGGGCAAACTAATAAATCACAATGTATCGCAATACTTGAAATTGCAATAATATCGTATTGGGATACAACTATCGACTTCCAGTCAAGTCTTCTCCTTCTTCTTTTCAGTGGTTTCCCGTCTACGCAGACATTTCTTGAAACTTTTTAAGAACGAAGAAGAAAGATATTGTTTGAGGAAGAATGTGTTGCTGTGCGATTCAGTCCTTTCTATCCTGCTGACAAACCAACAGACACACACTGGTGCAAACTAATAGAAAACCCATTTGTTACAGTCTATAAACCCTTTGGTCTCATCGTAGAGCAGCACTTAAACTTTCATAAAACATTCACGCCGGGTCGGACCGAGGTCGCCGCTTACAAAGTTTTTAGCTCAACACACACACACACCATATACACACACACAGAGTCGACCATTTACTGCAGTGGGGTGGGGGGGCGGTCGGTGCAGTGGCATTAACACTGTGGCACTATAGGTGTAATAGATTACAGGAGCGTGCACAGGGAGTGTGTGAGTGCGAGCAGCGCGGCGTCTGTGTTTTCCCGATAACAACCTGCCGACCATCTGTGGCTCTTCTTCTTCCCGCTGCTCGGCCGATCCAAATCACAGCGTAGGAGGAGAAGACTCGCACACGAGTAGCCGATTGCCGAGCAACAGAAACCCCCCCTCTCCAAAAAAAAACACATAAGTCAGCAGCACCACAGCAGGCTTTTAACTCGCAGGGACCGCAGCGTCCAAGAGATTATCGAGCTCTTCGGATGAACGCCAAGGTCTCTCAAGGACGCCACGATCCAGAGACGGCACATTCTTCTAAATAAAAGAGGACCAGGGAGACAGTACAGTAGTTTGCCAATACTCCTGATTTCCCTGGACCTCTGGACTCGTTGTCCTGCAGCTGCTCCCTCATTTGGTACATTTTCTTTCTAATGACTTTTTTTTTTTTTTCCAAATGAGATCTGTGTTACCACATCAGATAGACGCGCAGCCCTAATCTCCTTCCTTCAGGCAGGTGCAGAGAAAATGAAACTCTGGGGAAAGTTGGTTCACACTGAAGTTTTGCTCCATGTAATTTTTAGATCAACAAGACAGAAAGTACAGAGACAATGAGGAAACAGGTGAGAAGGGTGAGAACAATCCAGATCAGAGAAGAAGAAGTCAGAGTTTTTCAGACCTGTTCATTTAAAAGCGTCTTACTCAGTGCTGAGGTGAAGTCTCACTGCTCAAAATATAACGTCTTCTAATTTTCTAAAGTGGATAATTATTAGTTGTTCATTTCAGATCTTGATTGCAATCATAGAGATGAAGTGTTGAGTGACTCACTGCTACTCGACATTTATTAAGAGTTAACACTAAAGTTTTAGTTGAGGACCAAGGCAAAAAAAACTTTAAACTCAGGAAGTAAGATGGATGGATGGATGGATGGATGGATGGATGGATGGATGGATGGATGGATGGATGGATGGATGGATGGATGGATGGATGGATGGATGGATGGATGGATGGATGGATGGGTGGATGGATGGATGGA
>CM064895.1:27950547-28315547 GCA_030347415.2 Decapterus maruadsi | reverse complement strand
AGACCTCGGCGGCTGCACAGGTCTGCAGCTTCTTCTTCTTCTTCTTCTTCTTTTTTTTTCAAAGATGGATCCCTCAGCTGGATTCCTTCGGTGTCAAAAGCTGCATTCAGACTTTTGGAGCACGGCACACAGCGAGTGGGAGGTTTTGAACTTCAATTTGAACTTGAATACCCAGAAATCCTGCGAGGTAACATCAGTAAGCCGCACGCTCGCAGCAGCAGCAGCAGCACATTCATGTTTACTGCCACAGCTGCTCCGTGATAAAATATATCAGACAGAAAAGTAAAGGAGACGGATGAGCTGCTGCTGTTCGGCTGCCTCTGTGGAATTTAGCTTTAAGTATGAGCGCCACTTCCTGTTTCAAACTGCCAGCATGTCAACACCACAACGTGTGTGGCTCCTTGGAAATGCAGCAACTTTTTTTTTTTTTTGCATATTTAAAGGGATACTTCACCCAAAATCGATAACCCTCGATAAACCCTTCCGTGGCATGATGGTGAGTAGATGATTGGTGAATTATCAATTTTGGGTGAAGTATCCCTTTAATCTAAGAGTTATTAGTGTGTTTTACCAATGTGTTTATCTCTTTCCTCTCTTCTCTGTGACAACCCACCTGTGTGGGGCGAGCAGTGACAACAACGCTGCTGGGACTCGTCCAGAAACACTTGACATAAATCAAGGGCTGCACACGCCCCCCCACTCTCTCTCCTCCTGCTCTCCATCTCACTGTCCATCCTGCTCTGTCTAATGAATGACAGAATGCAGCATCAGGACATTTTTCAGTAAATGGATACTGATGTGATGTGAGTCTGTGTGTGCATGGCGTGTGTGTGTCAGCATGTCTGTGTGTGTATGTGATGATATTGATTTGCAGAAGGGGAAAAAAGCCGAGAGGAGTATATATATATCTGTACAAACACCGACGGAGCAGTGGCTGCAGGACACACACAGTCCCACAGTCTTTAAAGGAGACATATTATGCCCCCTTTTCCACGAATTAAAATAGTTCCCAGGTGTCTTAAATACATATCTGTGACATGCTTCGGTCAAAACACCCCAAGGATAAAACATCACAGCTCTTTCCATCCTCTCTAAACAGCCCTGTTCAGAACGGCTGGTTTCAGTGCCTGTCCCTTTAAATGCAAATGAGCCACTGCTGGCCCCGCCCCCTTCTACTGGGACCAGGTAAGGGGAACAAGAGTGAACAGCTCGTAAAAAACACATGGATTTCAACCCAGGGAGCCTGAAAATTACAGATTTATTTGTCAATTCTCACATTTAAGAGTCCGGAAGGCAAAACAAACATGTTAAAAAGTGATATTTCCATAATACGTCCGCTTTAACTCAGCCGCTAACAGTCTCATTTCAACCTTAAACGTCGGCTTTAGCCACAAATGCATGCGCACATGCATTGTTCAGCTTCAGTCTGACATGACGGAGAAAATTGAATTCCAGTTGCATTATCTGGGTGTCTTAATCGGAGTTCTCCAACTCCAATTTCAGTCGGACTGAAGTGTTTACATGCACTTCAGTTTGTCCAGTTACAGTCGGATTAAGGCAGTACTTAGTTTTTTTCAAGTGTCATGTAAAAGAACCGAGCGTCAAGGTCTAAAGCTGCTCTTGTCTGTCTAGACGTCTTCAACACTAGATGACGGGTTCCACCTCGTCTCCTGTTCTGCTGCTGCGTGTGTGTTTATGTCACCTCCAGAGGAACACACTCGTTGCCATGATAATTACTAGTTGTCAAGGACCAAAGTCACACGCTGACACTCTCACGCTGAGTCACTCAAAAAGTCCACTTTTACTTTGTTTCCTCAACTTTTTTACAAATGAAAAAACACTTTTATAAAATAAAAAAAAGTCCACTTTGCAGCTGAGACGGGAGTGAATTCACCTTGAATCCGTCGTAGGGAGGAGAAGATGCAGAAATCAGTCCTTGAGCTTATTTTAATAAATCAAACTATAAAATTTTAAAAACGGGGTGGGGAAAAAATGTGTTTTCACTTGGATTTAATACTTCCACACATCAAAGTGTTTGCTGCTGGCTCAGGAAGAGACACAGAGAAATGGGTAGAAATGCAAATGAGACCCTCACCAATGATTCACTGTTAAACTTTAAACTCAACACACACAACAGATCACTGGTGGAATACGTCTGCATGCATTTTATGTGATTTAATGTATTTAATGGATCTAATGCTGCAGATAAACAATGAAATGTTGTGTTTTCTGTGCAGCTTCACCTGGATTCATGGAGAATTAATGAATTAGAGACTCGTTCAACAGGATGATATTCATCTGACTCAGACAGGAAGTCGTCCAGGAGGGTCGATGCAGCAGTTACGGACTGTCTCTTTCTCTCTCCTTGAATTTAAAAGCGTATGTTTATTATTAATCTAATGTTTAAATTTTGCAGATTGTTTTGACACCTCTCAGTTTTGGTTTGTTTGCTTGTTGAGTGAAGCTGGAAAGTTTCTGCACCAACTCTCGGGAAGAAGAGAAACAGAAGAGGAAGAGCTTCAGAGTCGAAGCAGCAGTGTTCATATGAGAAGAACGAAGAAGCAGCATGAACATCAATCATCTGCCCTGGTGTATTAAAGGGATAGTTCACCAAGAAATGAAATTCAGTCATTATTGAATCATCCTCATGCTGATGAATCTGGAGAGTCAATAAGACCCGACACAGTAACTGAATTTCATTTTTTGGTGAACTATTCCTTTAATATGACAAGCATGAAGAGGCAACATAAGCATCAATCATCCACCCCGGTGGTGCATTAATCTCCCATGATGCCCCTCTCTCTCTGCCGCCCTCCGTCCTCACCTTGTGATTGATGTGCACCTGCAGCAGGACGTTCCTGTAGCTGTGTCCGTCGTTGACCTGCAGCACCGCCGCGTCCTCCGTGGCGTCCGAGCCGTCGTGGACGTACTGGATCTGCTCCCGCGACAGCTCCTCCAGCTTGAACCGGCCCAGCGCCCGCTCGCCGGCGTTGCTGCCGTGGACGCGGGTCAGGCGGCCGTGGCGCGGCGGCTCCAGGACCATGACCAGGACGTCGGCCGGGTTGTCGGGGTCGTCGACCTGCAGGACGGACTTGGTGACGGTGGCCGGAGCGCCGCGGCCGTCCACGGGGAGCGGAGCCAGAGCGGTGACCCTGGGCGGCTGGACGAGGTTCAAAGAGACGGAAAAAAAAAGAGAAGAAGAAAAGGATGAGAGCGCGGCGGCGATGCGTCACAACCTGACAGGCACGATGGAGAAGGACGGATTAGATTTAGAGAGAAAAATCCTTGAAATGACTTGTTTTTACGGCAGAAAGCAAAGTTTAAACGAAAAAAGGAGATAAAATAAAACTTTTAAAGGGATAGTTCACCCAAAATTGAAATTTCACTCATTATTTACTCACCCTCATGTCGACTAAGGGCTGGGAACATCACATACGAGCAGCATGGAGGTATTTGGATGTTTTTTGGTGTGTCTTTTTGTTACGAAGACAGTTGGTGTCCATTTGCAACCGTTATATGGACATGCACTGCTACGCGAGAAATCATGGATAACTCTGAAACTTCTCCCAGCCCTTAGTCGAAATTTCAATTTTGGGTGAACTATCCCTTTAAAGGCCGGCTGAGAGCTCAGCGTGCAGACAGACAGAGCACAGACACCCCGGCTCTGTCCGTCAGATGATGAATTTTCTCCCAGAGGGTCAGGAGGACAACATGGAGGCCGTGAAGTCCTGGCTGTCACCATGGAGACAAGGAAGATGAAGGTGAAGGGGAGGGGGGCGGGGGTGGGGGGGTCGAGCAGGGCGCCTCATTAAGCTGCACTCGGCCGTGCACACCTGCAGTGCTGCCGCCGCCGCCGCCAGAGGAAAACCTTCATCTGGCTAGAACAGAGTCGGTTTCAGGAACGGGGAGCGAGGCGTCCTGTTGCGACTTTACCCAGAATTCAGTGCGTCTGGCTCCTCTGTCTGACTTTGAGCGGCTACGAGTCCTAATGAAGCGACTGAAGATCAGCATGTGGACACTTGTCAGGACGTTTCAGGCTGATGAGGGGATAATTAGCGTCCGGTTGGATTCGACCGATGAAGCTGCACTGGAAATAAAACTCTGAACTGAATCAAACGACACAGTGAACGTTTAAAGTTACACAGAATCACTTTGCAGAAGGTCATTTTTGTTCTGTTTGCTAACAGCGGTTCGTCTCTGTGAGTCAGTCTGCCCCCTAGTGGTGGAAGAAAATATTCTTAGATGCATAGTACGTACAGTAGCCTAGAAATCAGGACGCACCCGAGCAACAGCAAAGATATTCGCTCTGCAGCTCAGTCTAGAAATGAGCCATAGGAACTTTAATACCAGTGTGTGTACCAAACTGCTGTATGTAGAAGATGCAGGGGGTTTTGTTCTGTATTTTTTTTAAAGGGATAGTTCACCCAAAATTCAAATTTCACTTATTATCTACTCACCCTCATGTCGACTAAGAGCTGTGAGAATTTTCAGAGTCCTGGAGTCCAAGCCCTGACATGAGAAATTGTTCCGCTGGTCAGTGCAAATCTTGCAGTGAACTGAGACACTGGGAGCTTCTGTTACAAACAAGCTTAAAATATAGACTTATTTAAAATTTTTTGGAACAATTTCTCATGTCGGGGCCTCAATACAAGAGGGACATAACAGACGAGCAGTATGGAGGTATTTGGATGTTTTTTGGTGTGTCTTTTTGGACAAAGAAAGTTGGTGTCCATTCACAACCATTATATAGACAAATACTGCTGCGTGGACCCCCCGTAACTCAGAGAAGGAACGGAGGACTCTAAAAATTTTGTCGACATGAGGGTGAGTAGATAATGAGTGAAATTTGAATTTTGGGTGAACTATCCCTTTAAATGAGTGAAAGGAAAATGTTAATTTAAGAAAGGTGTAAGAGCCATATTTGTATTGCTTACAATAGTTGGTAGTTTTCCTTTAAAATGTGGAACTGCTCCTTTAATTATGCTGCTGCTGACATCACAGTAGCTTAGCTCTCAGACCAGGTTAAGCAGACAGTTTTTTGACAAATACCTCAGAGCGAATCTTGTAACTTTGTTTTTATTTTGCTTTTTAAGTAAAGTTATTTTTTGAATGGAATTCTTTTTTTTGTGTCAAGCTTATTTCCAAGAAGACGGTTTAATAGTAGCGGTAAAGCAGAGTAGTCAGAAGAAGAAAGATTAAGTGAAGTAAATTTGTTTTGTTTTGTTTTATACTTTGATATTTGTCTATTGTATTTGATTGTATAAGACCGAAATAAACACACTAAACTAAAAAAAAAAAGCTGTAACCTGGCAGCGCAGGTAGAGACGTACGAGGTCCTTAAATCAACCCGGTCGTCAGGCAGAGAGCTGAGAAAACGCAGCTCGGCCTCACGCAGCCAGACACGCGGCTCAGCTCCAACTCATCGGCTGCTGCTGCTGCTGCTGCTGCTGGCGGAGCTCCAGCTCTGTTACCGTTACAGCAGCAGCTTCACGGCGAACAAGGGGGGAGGAGGAGAGGGTGAGGCGGAGGAGAGGGGGGGGGCGGAGGGGGGGGCACAAAAAAAAAGCTGGAGCTGGAGAAAACAATGACTCCTACACTGTTTCTGTTTGTCATCGTTGCTGCAGCGATCGCTGGCTGAAGAGACGTGGAGGTGAAACAAAAAGCTTGTGAGCACCCTCCCTGTTTTGTTTTTTTTATACCCCCCTTTGTTGTTGTGTTGTGTTGTGTTTGTATTGGGGGGGGGGGGGGGGGGGGGGGGGGGGGGGGCTGTTTTTTGGTGACAAAAAAAAAGTAGACGTCAGAGGAATTATCTCCAAGAGACAGGAGGCAACCGGGCCCTCGGGCTCCGGCGCCTAAATCCTGTGTCGTCACCGCTGCTCCAGTTCGTAGGAGGGAGACAAAAGGTTTTGGAAAAAGGCTGAAAGTGTGTGTGTGTGTGTCTGTGTGTGTGTGTTCTGCTTTTAAATCGTGCTAAGACATGCTAGCTCACTGAGGTGGGAAACAGGCACACTGCAAAAACTCAAAATCGGTCTTATTTCTGGTCAAAACTAATCTCTTTCCACTTAAAATAAGACTCATTAACTAAAAAAATTAACTTGTTTTGAGATAATTTTCACTTGAAATAAGTAGAAAATTCTCCCAGTGAGTTTTTTGTGCAGAAAAACTGAACTTTTTAGGTGAAAATATGCTTGAAAGGAGTAAAAAGTGTTTAAAAACAAGCTGCTTTTTGTATGATGACTCTTATTTTGAGTATAATGCCATTTGTTTTGACTAGAAATAAGACAAATATTCTTGGTACTGTAAGATATTTGAGTTTTTGCAGTGTAAATCTGCCCCCCTCCCTTCCCCACCTCCCTCCCTCCCTGAGGCGGCTGCAAAACAAACACAAACCCCGGCAGCACCCTCAGGTGGGAGGGCTCACCCCCACCCCCCCTCCCTCCCCTCACAGGTGAGGCAGAGGTGAGGTGGGTTCATGTTCGATGGAGAGAGTTGAGTCGTCGTCACCCGCGGCGCCCTCGGGGGGGGAAAAAAAGTGTTGTTTTTTCTTTTTAGCCTGTTTCCTGTGTGTGTGTGTGTGTGTATTTTTTTGTCTTTTGTTCTTTATTCTCTTTTCTTTCTCCTGCTGCGTTCATGCGTATACGTATTCGCAGACCAGACGTGATGCTTTTTTTTCCCCCCAAGTCGATTTTTCCAACCCCCTCTTTTACGCTAGAGCCTTGAACGCCTCTCAGTTTGTAACAACGTCTTTTTTTATTTTATTTATCTCAAACTGTCCTTTCATGTTTCTGTGTCAGGCTGTCACTGTTGTGCTCCTTTTTTTTAAAAACCTGAAGTCAGTGCATGGTGTATTATATTATATTTTATACTCTAACAGACCTGTAGACACAGCTCTGAACCTCATCAACACCAGACCTGAGGCAGACGTCAATCCTCTGCATCATCAGCCGACGTCGACGAGGCTTAAAGATGAAAATATCGGCTCCACACTGACATGCTCTTTGTAGGTGAGAGATAACTCCAGGAGAAAACGCCATGAGCCGGTATCATCATCAGACTCTTGTTTTCTGACTTTAATTTTTTAAACGAAGCAGCCAGTTCCCGTCAGAAGAAGAGCGGCGAGCCGATCTGCAGCTCAGATCTTTCATTCCTGAGGCTAATGCTAAATCTAAAGCGGGGTCTGAACTGATCTGATGAGGGTTTCAATCAACTATTTACTCTGTTATTTTCAGCTTTTTGTTATACAAGGAGAGGCTGCTTGGTCCCAAATTGTCTTTTTTTTTTTCTCTACGCACCTTCCTGCTTAAAGGAAAAAAATGAAATTCAGTCATTATTGACTCACCCTCATGCTGCTGAATTGTGGTTTTTTCTCAAAAGTGCATCTGGAGACCCGGGAGGGGGGGTTTGCCCGACACAAAAAGTCTATAAAACTGCACAGAATCCCTTGTTGTTTTGAGTAAACTCTGGACTGTATCCCTTTAGGACCCTGTTGACTCTCATGTAAGGATTTCGTTGGACTACGAACCGGCCTCTCGGGTCTCCAGATGCACTTTGAGGAATAAAAAACTACTGAATTTCATTTTTTGGTGAACTATTCCTTTAACACTCAATCTGTTCAACAGTGCTTTTTGTATTTGAGGGCCGTTTATAAAGTGGGTGACTTGTGTGCGATCATATTAACATCAGAGGTGTTTTTTTCTCAGTCTGTGCTGCACAAAAAGCAAAAAAACGCACTCAAAAAAGGTGTCGAACACAGTGTGAAAAGATGTGTAATTACAGAAAAAAAGGGAGAGAAGGTGAATTTTGACTTGAGTGAATCTTTTCTTTGCAGCAACAACATTGAACGTTACATCAGCGCTTGTTGACGCTCTTTGATGTGGAATAAAACGTGACTCTGGGGCTCGGTGTTTCTCTTTGTGACACGCTTGTACCTGTGTTGTTCCTCGCAGTGATGGAGTCACTCAAACCTAACTCGATGTTTGTTTTCACTAATGTCTCTGAAAGTGAACTGATGTGAAGGAGGAGGAGGAGGAGGAGGAGGAGGAGGGGAAATGAAATGACTGAGCAAAAGACAAGTGTCTCCACTCAGCTTCAAGAGAGGAGTTTCCTGGTTTGCCATCTTTATAATTTAAGTCTCATTACATTTAGCTTGGAGAAGTGTTTTTGTAATGGTACAAAGAAAAATGTCTTGTTAGTTAATAGTTACAGTAAGAAACAAGACGCCCAAAGATGAGTCAGTTTCCTGTGTGGGTTTTGCCCCTTTAAGAAACCAGAAGCAGGCCTTGAGTCTATTGACTCCAATGGGCTTTATGCACATGCTCCACAACTGCCTGAATTTAAGGTTTTATTTCCTGTCAATGGACAAACTGATTAATCCAGGTATATCTGACCATTGTACAGTAACTACTCAGACACACCTGGATTAATCAGTTTGTCCAATAATGTAAGACAGGAAACAAAGGAGTAGCATTAAGTTCAGGAAGTAGTGGAGCTGAGCATAAAGCCCATGGGAGAAGTTAATGTGAACGCAGATTATGGACGATTCTTTCGAGTCACCAAAAAAAATGTTGGACTTATTTTTCCACAATGACGCAAAAAACTAATTTTTGTAGCTAATGCTAATAGCCTATGATTGTTAGCTATGTTAGCAGAAGAAGTTAGCAGCAAAATGTTTTTAGCCGCTTTGGTTGCTCTACATGTGACTGACATCAAAGTTCGATCGCGCTGGTCATTTAAAGGAGCCGAAGGACGTCTCTGTTCTTACTGGCTGCCGCCGAACCGCGTTATAGCTAATTACCATAAAGTAACCAAGACTCAACTCCTCGATTGTCTGGTGACGCTTTGGATGCTTAATTCGCTCAGGTCGCCAGGCTCACATCGAAAATGAGTGTTTTTGAAGCTTTGGTGTGAACGCACAGTAGTAAGAGCTTTTGCAGACCTGCTAAAGGGGCTAGCCTATTTGTTAGCTTTGCTCGCAGTATTTGCTGCTGTTTACTTGCGAGTCTAGAAGAAACATTGCAGTTAAAAACATTACATCTTCTCTCACAAATGCTAAACAACGAGCCTCACTATGACTATGACTTTGAAGGGGCTATTTGTAGTTTTCTCTGGAATAATACGCTGACTAGCTACTGAACTAGCTAGCTAGCTAACGTCAGAAACACTAGCTAATAAACAAAAAAACTGATGGGTTTAAATGAGACCAACACATTTAAAGAGGTAGAAAAAGTTAACACCGAGGTGTGATGTGATTCTTTATGTTACAATGTAAAAAAAAAAGGAAAAGAAATTAGGCTAGTAGCAGCTATAGCTAATGCTAATCTTGCACTAGCAGGGGAGCAGTCAACCAGCTTTCAGTGTAAATGCAAGTGTTTCATCAGTGTCATGTTTACATCTAGCTGTCAGTGTGAACACAAACACAGAGGTTGTTTGTCGTGCATAATTAACAATCAAGTTTCCTCACAAGCTGCTTAGTTGCTAATATCAGCTAATCAAGCTATATCGACGGTGTGATTGAGCAGTCGTCCTACAAACTAAAGCTCCGGTCAATCCCCACCTGTGAGCAAAGTGTCTACAGCACTGATTTACCCAAACACAACAGTCTGAGTAAAGGCTGAACAAGGATTTGGAGTCAGTTGTATAAATTGCACCGATTTAAGGTTTCCTTTTTAGGAGCCACTAAGGATCAAGTTTGTTATTTATACTAATGCACTTAACGATGCAAAGCTGCCTCTTAAGTAGGAATTTAGTTTTCAAAGTCTGTGCTCGTGGCGTCACATTCGGGTGATTCTGTTTGTTCTAATAAAAGACAAATGCGACATTTTCCGCTCAGGTAATTACATCATTATTTGGATTTGTTGGGACACGCTTTCGGTTCTCCACCATCTGTCACTTTTTATATAGTCTCTTCGGCGGCTCTGCGTCGTCTGTCTGTTTATCTCCGTGTCACACAGGCCCACAGTCACACAGCTGTCACACTAACCCATCAGCAAAAGTGACGCTATAATCCCTCGTCGCTTCATTATTTTACATATTTGTGCCAAAAGCAGCTAGAGGTCGTCGAACATTTACAGCTCTGGGCGTCCGTCCGTCCCTCCGTCTGTCTGTCTTGTCTGTGGGGACTGGGTCAATAACTCTGCATGCCACCTGTTGAGCAGCGTGGTAGGCATATGCAAAATAAATAGATGTACATTGTATTGTTACCCTGAAATGTAGCTTCTTTTATATAACTGTATACAGTAGTATGATGTTATCAATGCAAAAACTCAATGCAAAAACTCACAAAACAACAATGAGGACGATGTGTCTGAGCCAAGAACTTTCTAAGGTGTAAAAATAAATAAATAAATAAAAAAACAGCCAGAGTAAGATTTTGTAGGACAGTCAAAGAGGCCATGGGCAAAAATTCAGAGTGATTTCGACCCACTTACGAAACAGAACAAATTATAGAGCAGAACAGAAGACGGGGGAAAAAATAAAGATATCCTAAAAATGAGTTTTTTAAAATTTGTTTATAGAAGATGAGAAAGACAAAACATCGTTCCCTAACCACCAGTCTAAAAAAGTGCGAGGATGTGTCAGATACTGAAACTTTAATGCGATGTCTTCACTCCTCAGTGTTTGTTGTTATAGCATCGTGCATGTGTTGAGTTTTCCAGCACAGAGAAAAAAAAGGGAAGCTTTTCACACATATGACACAACAAGAGCACGACAAGTATCGACCTTGAACCAAAACAGTCACAACTCGGTATGAAAAGAAATGTGTCTCCGCTGACTCATCTCTCTTATAGCGTCTACCTACAGTAGTTATCACCACGTGTGTCATAGAGAGCTGAGGCGGGAGTGGAAGTAACATCGCTATGGGATCTCAATTCGGAAAAAGTCTCCATGTAAGTAAATGGAAGTCAAAGTTTTATTTTGTGATCCGATTGAGAAAAATTTATGACCTCTACCTGTTTAAAACATCGTGTTTCATGCCGAGAAATTAGCAGTTTATCATAAAACAGAGAATGTATTTTGTGTGACGGACTGCACATCTGTATCCCACAAAAAATACGTCACCAACTGAGACGGGTTACGGATTTTTCTGAATTTTATTTTACAATAGTTTTACAACAAACTGCTGATTTCTAGGCATGAAACGTGATGTTTTAAACAGGTAGAGATCAGATGAAACAATTCAATCGGATCACGAAATAAATCCACTTACATGGAGACTTTTTCCGAATTGAGGTCCCATGGGGAGCGTTACTTCCTGCTTCCTCTTAGGCTCTCTATTTTGATTTAATGTGAGATATATTTAATATATATATATATAATAAAATAAAGGGAGGACTGTAGAGTGTGTGTTTTCGTTTCGTTCCGTACCTGAAGTGACACAGCTTGGACTTGGACCGTCTCGGGTTGAGAAAACAGCTGTGGATCAGCGGCACGCAGGGTGAACTCTCCAGTCCTGAAAGAAAGAAAGAAAGAAAGACAGAAAGAAAGAAAGAAAGAAAGAAAGAAAGTTAAAGTTGTGTTTCTCTCTTACTTTCCTCATCTCCACTTTGAATGAATGAACATAAACCTTCAGGTTGCCCTGCAGGTTTCTGGGAAAACGAGTCCTGTGAGGCCGACGTAGCGTGTAGTCATTACACCTAATCACCTCAGTGCCGTCTAGGCCTAACCTGCTCTCACACACACACACTCACACATCATCATCACCACCAATATCTCATCTCACTACGTTGCCTCAGCAGCATCATCAAAGACAAGCCTTATTACCCACAACCCCCCCTGGGCGGGCGGCCGGGCGCTGGAGTCGGGACATGGCCGCCTGCAGCTGAGGACTATAAGTTACATGACTGAGCAGCAGGTTAAGTGGGTTTTAGTGACGCCTGAGAGGAAACTATGGCTACGACGACGAGCTCCAGCAGCAGCAAAATGTTTGTAGAAAGAAGGTGAGACATGAAAACATGAACGGGAATTTTTTTTTTTTTTGTTGAGATATTGCACAAGGTCCGAAGTGAATGTTTGGCATGAATTTGAAGAAAGTTCCTTTAGGGTGTTGGATGGAGATTTTGTGTTTTTCAAGGATCAATCATCAAGTATTTAAAGTGATAGTTCAACATTTTGACAAATTGGCCCATCGCCATAACCCCTATAGTCATAGCAGTAGGTTCATTACCTTTAATTGTCGGTGCAAGCTGTTTTTAGAGCGGCGGAGCAGAGCCGTGAGCTGCTCAGAGCTACGCTACGGAGGCTCATGGGATTTCTTGGTTTCCCTCATCAAACTCATCAAATACACAATCCAATAACTCCACAACGCTCTGGTCGACAAGTTGTGACCTGCACATTCACCACGCTGTGAGATAATAACAGAACGTTACCACACAGAGTTGTTTTAGAGGGAAAGTCATGCAAAACCGCTGATGCGTGTTGCCTTCAGGGGCAGTTTTTCATCAAGCAGTCTCCAAATTTACCTCTAAAACAACTCTCAGCATGGTTGCACCGACAATTGAAGGTAACGAACCTACTGCTATGATTATAGGGATTATTGCAAAAGGGCAATTTGCCAAAATGTAGAACTATCCCTTTAAAAGAGAACCAAAAAAAATGGTGGCCAGGCTGCTGAAGCGAATCTACAGGGAAGTAAAGGTTGGAGCCTGCATACAGTACTGTATAGGTGTCTGAGTGACATGATGAATGCACACAGCAACACAAAGGCTGAATGAAACGGTTTCATTCTGAAAATGATGTGCATCACATCTTACGACCTTCACAGTCACCAGATCCTCACCCATCTGAACTCCGAGCCGGAGGAGGAGGAGGAGGAGGAGGAGGAGGAGGAGGAGAGGTGATGCTGACCTTGTATCAGTCTAACACCTCACTGAGATACTTAATTAGTTAATTTGCACATCCATTTGTCGCCCACCTGTGTACATACATAGTGTGATGTACTACCTCAGAGCCGAGGGCCCGTTTACACCTCTCTGTATCCACTGACTTGTATTTTAATTTACACTTATCCACATGTGTCTCTGCTGATGAGATCCAGCTACTCAGATCCAGACGGAGGTGGTAATGAGCCTCCAGCTGCTCTGTTACTCACATTAAAGGGACGCCAACATTTTTTTTCTTTTAGTGTCTTGCATCACTCCTGAGTCCATCATGACCAGCAGATAGACACCATCTTTTCGACTGTGCATGCAGTAACAAGGGAGATAGAGCCGTATCGCCTGTAATTAGCTTAGCTCAAACACTGGGAGTGTATGGGTAGTGTTAGCCTGCCTCCACCTAAAGTCATCAGAGAAACTCTTCAGCAACTCTAAATGGAAACCGAAACTGGCACCGATCTTCGTCTCAGAGCTGACAACTCTCCGGTAAGGCATCTTGAGCGGTCAAATGCTAACGCTAACGGGACGAGATCAGTCAAAACGGAGGGTTCAAGCAAAGACGGTTTATTTTGGTTCAAGATAGCTACACCGAGGGTAGGTTAGCTTCCTGTTTCAAAGTAAAAGCATAAATTCTATCATCATGGTTTTCTGTATGTAAAGGGCAGCGGGTGTTTTATTTTGTGAAAGTAACCAGAAGTGCGTTGGTCACAACGGCTAGCTTGAGTAGCGCCGAATTCATCCGAACAAAATTGTAAACAGCTGGTATTTAGACAAATTAACGACACACTGCTGATCTAAACGGCTACTTTCTCGCCTAAACATGTTTGAAATGTCGATAAAGTGGTATATTAACAGAGTTTAGAAAATGAAATCAGCTTCTGATGCTGATTTCAGCTCGGGTTGGAGGCAGGCTAACGCTACCCATACACTTCCAGCAATTGAGCTAAGCTAATTAGCGGTGATACAGCTCTATCTCCCTCGTTACTGCACGCACAGTCGACAGGATGGCGTCTATCTGCTGGTCATGGACTCGGGAGTGAGGCAAGACACCTAAGAAAAAAAAAAGTTGGTGTATCCCTTTAACACCAGAAGAAGACAAACAACAAAAACAACACTGGACTTTGCTACTTTGACATGTGACGGCTCCGCTGCCTCGGTCTGGGTCTCGTAGTCTCTATCATCATCATCATCATCGATATCCTCTCACTGGAGCCGGTCTGAGTCTCTGCAGCTGTTTCTCTCTCTCTTCTCTTCTTTTCACCAATAATAAAACTCTCTCTTTAAAAAAAAAAAAAAATTACAATTTCTGGCAACTAAAGTGTAATTTGTCACGGGTTTTACAGCATTTGTTATGGTTGGAATAATTACAGCGCATTAAAGATGTATTGGACGGCTTATTAAAATCACATAAGGGATGTATTTCTGGGGAAAGAATGTCATAGTACTTCTAAATCTCATTTTATGCGCATGTTATAAATGTGACAAGTATATTTGTTGTATACATAATGGATGAGAGATGGATTTTTTCTTTTTTTTTCCCGAATGCAGCCTTGAGACAAAAAGTGGGGGGAAATAAAGCATTCGATCAGTGTGTATAAATACTGCCTTGACTTCTGTCGTGTTTCTACTCAGGGAAAACTTTAAATGTTCATCTCACTTCACGTCTATAATGGCAGAGAGCGAACCTCGGCCAAGGACAAACAATCCTACACACATATTTCAGACGTGGAGCCGTACAGAGCCTATAGACACATAAACACACCTTAAATACGCCTGCTTTTCTTTACATCACGATCCAAACAGAGAATTGTTATTTCTCTGAAAGTGTGGAAGAATGTATATATATATACGGTGGCCCTGAGGAGCTCGACACAACTGCTGCAACTTCAGAAAACACCTGGAAACACAGAAAGCGTTTTCATCAGTTTGACGACTCATGATGCGCCGCAGACGCATCGTGAGTCAAAGGAAGCGTTTCCTGAGGGAACGCAGAACCTGACGCTCACGTTCGATGCTTTGCAATGTCTTTAAAGTGAAAAACAAGGGCACACAGGATGCACTCGTACAGATGCTTTTATAAAAACACTTAAGACTGTATGGAAGTGCACAAGACGTTTTCTGAATCTCATTATAAACTTTCTGAATCTTCCCCTTTAATTACAGAATCAGCTCAGAAACGAGAGGCTTCTGCACATCCAGTTAAAGGTTCTTTGCAGCTGCTTTAAATATTTGCTAAAACCACCAAGATAGAGACTGAACGCTGTTAAGCTGGGAGAAATGGCGGATACACGCTTACTGTGGCGGCGGAAAAAAAGGAAATGTATGGTAATAATGTAATAGATTTTCACCTCACGATGTAATAACGCTGCATTTTGTAATAATATGAAACATTTTGTAATAAAATTCTTTAACGCAATATGTAATGAACTTTGTTGCCTTTTGTAAATAGTTGTTACAATGCACTTAATCATTACATTTTCTCGATAAAAAAGTGCAACACCCGCATTTTGTAATAACTGATACAATATGTAACAACTTATTACAAAATGCGTTGAAGAATTTTATTACAAAATGTTTCAGATTATTACAAAATGCGGGTGTTTATCAAGAAAATGTAATGATTTGGTGCTTTATGTAACGACTTATTACAAAAGGCAACAAAGTTTATTACATATTGTGTTAAAGAGTGAATTTTATTACAGTATGTGGCTTTATTATATCATAAGGTGAATATTTATTACATACATACTAGAGTAGAAACCCATAGGTGATGATGAAGCAGGATTTCTTTTGTATAAAAATCCTACAGATTCTACCTTTAACACTGCAAAAACTCAAAATCTTTCCAAGAATATTTGTCTTATTTCTTGTCAAAAAGTCTAATTTCTAGTCCAAACTAATCTCGTTCCACTTAAAATAAGACTCATCACCTAAAAATGAACTTCTTTTTAGATCATTTTCACTTGCTTCAAACTAATTTTCACTTGAAATAAGTAGAAAAACTGCCAGTGAGTTTTTTGTGCTTGTAATACGAAAGAAAAACTTGCTCCACTATCAGATTTTTCTACTTATTTCAAGTGAAAATCTGCTTGAAATGAGTAAAAAGTGTCTAAAAACAAGCTGCTTTTTATGTGATGAGTCTCATTTTAGGTATAATGAGATTAGTTTTGACTAGAAATGACATTTTGACAAGAGATAAGACAAATATTCTTGGTAAGATTTTGAGCTTTTTTGCAGAGAACACGTTCTTCCCTAGCTCAGCTCCTCAGGCCTTTTTGCATGTAACACAAATCCTGCCGATAATTAAATAACCACGACCTCCTTGACTCTCACGGGAGTCGACCTGACACACACAAACACACACACACACACACAATGTAATTTGAAAAATATGGCTGTAACACGCAGATTTAATCTTTACATTTGAACTGTCTCCATTAATCTAATGACGGCTCTGCACTTGGCAGTCGACTACGTTCCTGCTGATTCGCTGGGCGAGCTGCCACCAGCTGAGTCAGGACGGACTTGACGTTTCTGGAACATGACACGTCGTGATTGGCTGAACGGATGCCAACACAACGTCCACGAGCTTTGTCACGGTGGAAAATGCCACAGCAGAGCAGCAGCAGCAGCAGCTGGAGAGAGGGAGGAGAAATAAACGACTGGCTCCTCGTTCCTCCTCTGGGTAATCAGACCGGGGTCAAACACAGGGGGAAATGCAGAATATGCAAATCTGGGGCAGCATTAAGTTAAAAAATGTGTAAATGTAATGCATCTCCAATCTATGTGGAGGTTAATGGAAATGAACTTTTCCAGGCAGGAAGCAGCGTTAAATCAAACAGAAATAAATAAATAAAAAACTGAAATGTCAGGACAGTCGTGGGTGAAGAGGACGGAGACAAAGTGTTCGATGTCAGCTTTAATAAAGGTAAATATTAAAAGAGAAGCTGCAGGTGTCAAAACTTTACTGCCGGATGCATTTAAAGCGTTGGGAGGTAAACTGTGAGAAAATGCAGCCGTGTTAGACGGGTGATGAATTAAAGGGGAAGAGGAGGAGGAGGAGGAGGAGGAAATGCAAAGCGGTAAATGACCTCGGTGCCACCAGATTTTCAATTAAAAACTCTAAAGGAGCCTCGAGGTGTCGTGTTTATCCGACGTTGAGCGTGACAGATGTTTACAGAGTCTCCGTCAGCACAGGGTCAGATGTGTCCAGACGAGACAGCTGTCATGGTTCAGCTCCAGCACCTCCGTACGTTTCATTCACGGTGGAAAATTAGCAAATAGAAACTCCACTTTCACACCACGACTCCTCTCTTATGTTTTCATCAGTTAATAACATTTGAATGCGGATGTCGTTAAAGGTCTGATATTATATAAACCGAGATGTGCATGTTTGTTTTTTAATGATAAAGCAGCTCTACAGTAGATTGATACTGTGAAAGGATCAGAGAGAAAGAAACACAGCCTGTATTCAGAAACTGAGCCTTTAAAAAAAACAGCCGTTGGGACTTCCTGTGACTTTGTGATGTCACAACAAAGCAGTCACCAAGCCCCGCCCACTCAAAACCTGGATTCAGCTTCCAATCTCACAGGATTTGCTTCCTTTGTGGATGTCACTCACCTGGCCTTGTCCTTCTGGTGTCTGAACCGGATCCGGCCGGTTCTCAGCTCCTCCAGGGTGAAGGTGCCGTCCGCGGTCAGCTCTTCCCCGTCCTTCCCTCCCCCTCCTCCTCCTTCTCCGAACAGCAGCAGCCGCCCGTTGCTCGGCGACCGGACCAGCTGGAGGACGAGCCGCTCGGACGGGCTGTCGGCGTCCTTCACCTGAAGCAGCGCCGGAGGCAGCGGGGCGAGACCGCCGAGGGGAACCTGCAGGGAACCGTTGACGCGGAGGACGGGCGGGTGGGTGTTCACTGAGAGGAGGAGGAGGAGGAAAAGAAATGAATCATCTTCTGTTTCAATCAAAAGATTCATGTGTGGAGCGACGTTTTACTGGAATACGTGTTTATAAGACTGACATGTCCTGTTTTAGTCATGCACTCAACCCTCCAGGAAGGAAGGAAGGAAGGAAGGAAGGATGAAGGGATAGAAGGAAGGAAGGAAGGAAGGAAGGAAGGAAGGAGGGAAAGAAGGAAGGAAGGAAGGAAGGAAGGATGAAGGGATAGAAGGAAGGAAGGAAGGAAGGAAGGAAGGAAGGATGAAGGGATAGAAGGAAGGAAGGAAGGAAGGATGAAGGGATAGAAGGAAGGAAGGAAGGAAGGAGGGAAGGAAGGATGAAGGGAATGAAGGAAGGAAGGTGGGCAGGAAGGAGGGAAAGAAGGAAGGAAGGAAGGAAGGATGAAGGGAATGAAGGAAGGAAGGTGGGCAGGAAGGAGGGAAAGTAGGAAGGAAGGAAGGAAGGAGGGACGGAAGGAAGGAAGGAAGGAAGGAAGGAAGGAAGGAAGGAAGGAAGGAAGGGAATGCAGGAAGGGTGAAGGGAATGAAGGAAGGAAGGAAGGTGGGCAGGAAGGAAGGAAAGAAAGAAGGGATAGAAGGAAGGAAGGAAGGAAGGAAGGATGAAAGGAAGGAAGGAAGGAAGGAAGGGATAGAAGGATGGAAGGCAGGAAGGAGGGAAGGATGAAGGGACAGAAGGAAGGAAGGAAGGAAGGAAGGACGAAAGGAAGGAAGGAAGGATGAAGGGACAGAAGGAGGGAAGGAAGGAAGGAAGGAAGGAAGGAGGGAAGGAAGGGAGGATGAAAGGAAGGAAGGAAGGAAGGAATGAATAGAAAGGAAGGATGGGGGGACAGACTAGGAAATGTATCCGAAGGAAAGGAAGGAAGGATGGAAGAAGGGAACAGATTGGGTCAATTTGACCCAGACGGACAAATAACAAATAAATAAATAGTAAATATAAAACATTTGGGCCTCAGTGTCCTGTTACTTCCATTACAGCAGCCATGATTACAATAAAACATTTACATGCATTAAGTGAAGAAGTCGACTGGAAACAACAACAACAACAACGACAACAACGACTCACAGGTCTCATAATTAGACTGTTATTATAATAATAATAATATAAATAAAAAAACACTTTCCAAACAAACACAGTGTAGGAAAACACTAATTAATACATTTTCATGCTTTTCAACAGATTTAAATGCATCTAATTAGAATTACAGCTCTAAGTGTGTGTGTGTCGAGGACTAGAGGAGGTGTGTGTGTGTTAAAAGTGTGTGTGTGTGTGTGTGTGTTGGCTGCTGAAATACCAGCGAGGCATCCCGGTCTTGGCGTGGCATTTTAGAAGTTGACTTTAATTGGAAGTGACTTTGTGGAGGAACTTTTTAAAGATCAGCTCTTTTGAGAGGCCACGTTGTAATCTCATTATCTCTTCCCCCCTCTAATGATGCCAATGGGCACTCCCAAATCGGAAACTTCCGGCTATATAATTAAACTCACAAATGAGAATAAAGTGTATGATTTAAAGCACCAGTTTCTCTACTTTTTTTTTTTTTTTTTTTTTCTTGACTGGCTTAAAAAAAAAGAAAAGAAAAAAAGCAATTTCTTTCCAGGCTATTTCCCTTGATTAACTTGTGTATTAGTGGAAGTCTGGAAGAGACCGGGAAAAGAAAAGAAAAAAGTTCATTATTTCACAAGAAGAAAGCGTTTATCACAAAGGCCGGCAGATAATATATTTCTCTATTTGAATTATGCTTTGTCACATTTCATAAATCACCGTCTCCCGACCACAGAGACCGCCGCGGGGCGTCTCCGCCCGCCCGCCGCTGCAGGTGGACGGACGTCGTTTGAAAAAAGTACAAGGCCTTCACCTCCACTCTGCAGACAGACTGACGATTCTTTCCTGTGTTATTCAGGAAAACCAATTATTATATTACTGACAGGAAGCTGCTAATGTCAGACATTTAACGCTGGCAGTCTGTTCTCTGAATTTGTAACAGCTGAAAAAAAGAAAAAAAAATTCCCGCTGGAAGTGAAGTGGAGCCAGAAAAGCAGAATTACACCATTTCCTCCTGTCACTCCATTATTGGCCTTCAGTAATTATATTTCTAAGTCTTTTATTTTTTACCTGCACAGGCTTGTTTTTGATGTTGGCTCTTGAACCTTGGCTCATCAGTGGTTTATTTTTTATTATTACAGTAAATGAAAGGCAGTTGAGTCATGAATGTGAGCGTGAACCTGCAGCAATGAACCCTCACAGAGCCTTTATCATCACT
Source organism: Decapterus maruadsi (assembly GCA_030347415.2). Taxonomy (NCBI): domain Eukaryota; kingdom Metazoa; phylum Chordata; class Actinopteri; order Carangiformes; family Carangidae; genus Decapterus; species Decapterus maruadsi. The sequence goes on along the minus strand of CM064895.1, from coordinate 28,295,464 downwards.
AACACAGCAGCTCCGCAGTTTCAAACCTCAGGAGAGAAACATTAGGAGTGAATATTAAGACACAGACGAGGAGGCTCCGCTGTGAATCAGTGTCAGATTTTTAAAAACTCTCCACTTTTAAACGCCTCCACGAACCAGGTGGGTTTGTTTTTTTTGTTTTCGTCCTGACGCCTCGAGGTCATTTCCATCGATCTGTCTGTGAGCTCGTTCGCACAGAATAAAAATTCATTGTGCTGCTCGCTGCTTTTGTCCTATGAACTAAATAATATGTACAGTATTCACACAATTGAAGCACTTTAATCTGTAAACACTCCTACTCACACTGAGCCACAGAGCAAGAACTTCTGCTTTCAAAACACAAAAAGTCAAAAGGTCACTAATTATTTATCCAACAGACACTTTTTTAAAAATTATTTCTACGATTATTATTCCAGCTGAAGTCTCTTTTTGAGACCAGACAGTGTTGAAAATCATCAAATAATAATAATAAAAAAAGAGAACAGACAAAAATGTCAGAATATTGACTCGATAAAATATTGATCAAAGGCTACAAACTCTCCTGACCCTGTGTAAGTTTTTTGTTTTTTAACTTTATTGCATAAATCTCTCTAACTGTGATTTCTCTACAATCTGTGTGGACACAACATCTAGTTGGGAAAAGTTCTGGGATCAAATAAAGGTCGACAATTGACGCAATTAAGACAGTTAACATGCACAGTTAACAAAATTATGTAATACGTTATCATTATTATTTTTATATGTGCCCTCCTTTCTTTATCTGTCACTTAGTTTCGGTTTCCTGCGATCTGTATCCATGTTACATAATGTATTCTTGTATGATTTTCTATATGTACCATGCTCCAAGACTGTGGGAAACAATACAAAATTTTAAATTAAAAAAAAGAATTCATTGCATAAAACAGGCCGATGTGATGTGATTACCGTGGCAGATCCTGGTCTTCTGGTCTGCGTAGTACCCGTGCCCACAGTCGGGGGCGCAGTAACCCTCTATGAGGTAGGTTCGGTCGCGACAAGCCCGGCAGAGTCCGACCCCGTCGCACAGCACGCAGTCCGACGAGCAGGCTGATGAAAGATCAATTAGTCAGAGCGCTGGGAGTTAATGTGACCTTCATTTTTGTATAAATGACATTATAAGACGTTAAACTTTAAAGGGATACTTCAACATTTTGGCAAATTGGCCCATTGCCATATTCCCTATAGTCATAGCAGTAAGTTTGTTACCTTTAATTGTCGGTGCAAGCTATTTTTAGAACGGCGGAGCAGAGCCGTGAGCTGCTCAGAGCTACACTACGGAGGCTCTTGGGATTTCTTGGTTTCCCTCATCAAACTCATCAAATACACAATCCAACAACTCCACAACGCTCTGGTGGACAAGTTGTTGACCTGTGTATTCATGAGTTTGATGAGGAAAACACAACGAAATCCATGAGCGTCCGTAGCGTAGCTCTGAGCAGCTCACGGCTCTGCTCCGCCGTTCTAAAAACAGCTTGCACCGACAATTAAAGGTAACGAACCTACTGCTATGACTATAGGGATTATGGCAATGGGCTAATTAGCCAAAATGTTGAACTATCCCTTTAATCCCACAGTTTAAAGTTAAACTGACGTGTTATTATTATTAATGCGTGAACTCTTACGTTTGCAGACTTGCGAGGACGCGTCCAGGAAGTAGTTCCTGCCACATTCGAGCACACACTGACCCTGCAGGGAGGCGTACGGAGGCTGGCAGCGCTCGCACTGTCCAGGACCCTGACAGTCCACGCAGTGCTCATCGCAGCCTGGCAGAGAGACACACACAAACACACACAGACAGACACACACACACACACAGTGAGAGCATTTAACACAGGGATAAAGCCAAAGTGGCATCGGAGCGATAAGAGGCGGCGGCCGCTCCAGTTTTCTGTGGGTTGTATTTACATTTAAATGACGGAGAGTCTGCATTTTGGAGAGAGGGGTTTGCATGTGTTGAACGTATTACAATTGTTTTATAATGACTGCGCTTGTACACGACGGCTCGTACAAGATTAAACCGACGCTATAAATCACTTTAAGGGTCAATCACATTAGTCCACAGCCACAGGCCAGGGTTCATGCTATCCACAACCAATCGTAAAAGTATGATTTACATTAACAATCTATGGAACTTTACAGTACAAGTCTTTAAGGGCAATTTTCTCAAAATTAGTTTTTCAGACTCGGAGCCTGAAATTTCTACTTACAGACACCAAACCTTCCAGTTTGATCCCTTTCTATATTCTCTAGGTTTCTACAGGGGGGTTTGTTGATATGTCATTCACAGCCTGATTTATACAACATTTTATTCCTAAAAACATGACGAAATTAGATTTTTTTTAGTGCTGGTGACAGTATTTTCTCATTTACAGAGTGATAAAAAGAGATATCCAGAATCTTCTGACTCTAACATGTCAACAAATTATAACATAAATTTTGAAAGTGGCTTTATTCATTGTTCAGATTTCGGTTCTGGAAATGTATGCATATTAGCGCATATTTCATTAGATATCGCCTCATTTACATATCTAAACATAAGATTTGACAAAACTTGTAATACAAAAAATATTTGTCTTAATGTGAGTAATAAACCTGGTAAGTTTCATGGTGATATCTGTTATTTAAATTTTTTTCCCTATTAACCTGTAGTAGTCCCCCTTAATAACACAAAGGGACAAATATGTGTGTCTGCAGCTGCACGTGATGTACTGTACTGTAGGTGAGCTTATCTTTAGCTCTGTTTTTTTTTTGTGTGTGTGTGTGTGTGTGTGTGTTGGGACTGACTGACCGAGGCATCTGTCTCCGTCCCGGTAGGAGCCGGCGGAGCAGCCCTGGGTGCAGAGTCCGTCCTGCAGCACGTAGCCCTCCATGCACTGCAGGCAGTCGGTCCTCAGGGGACCTTTACAGGCGTTGCAGCTCCAGTCGCACTCTGGACGGGAGGGAGGGATGAAGAGGAGGAGGAGGAGGAATGTGTGTGTGTGTGTGTGGGGGGACATTGGGATTAGAAGTGAGGGGATTTTGAAGGCGAGAGCAAAAGGTGGGAGCAGAACAGAGAGAGAGAGAGAGAGATTAATAAACTCTTTTTCAGCAGGGGATTTATTTTAAACCCATTTGTCCCTTTCTCTCTTTTCACCTGCACATCTGCTCTGTTTGTGTTCCATTAATATTGGCAAAGAAAATTAGGACAATAAAACTCTGCAGCAGCAATTATACACACGTTATTATTACACAGGGCATGCATTTTTGATTGCATTGTTTGCATGTTTGCAGCTCTGTGATGCTTAATGTTGTATGAAAAAAAACAAAACAACTAATTTTGATGAGGTTAGTGAACAAATGGAGACCGGTAGAGCAGATTTATAACCAGGAGCATGAACATCTGCAGGGGTTTATTGACTGAGAACCACAAATATCCTCAGTTTTCGATTGAGACATTTTACTGTGTGATAAAGAAGTTGATTAATCCACATGCAGTTATTATAATATAACCAATGACACCTTTGTTTGATCCATAAAACAATGTAATTGTGGATTTAAAGAACCAAAAACCATCTCTGTGCAGTTTTCCAGCTTCTCTCTGCAGCTCTGGTAACAACAGGTCACTGTCAGCCAATCAGAAGAGAGGAAACTCTGAGCCTCACTTCTGATTGGCTGTGGGTCCAGGTGGTTGAGGGGGCGGGGCTTTGGGAGACTGCTTAGTTGTGACATCACAAAATCACAGGAAGTCCTGACGGCTGGTTTTAAAGGCTCAGTTTCTGAGATTAAAACCATCTGGTAACAACAGGTCGCTGTCAGCCAATCAGAAGAGAGGAAACTCTAGGCCTCTTTTTCTGATTGGCTGATTGTTTTCTGACTAATCTAATACAAAATAAAGCAGATTTCAGAGTAAAACACTCAGAGGAACTAAATCCTGCAAGTCGTTGAAGGATGGTGGATCCAGGTGGTTAGAGGGCGGAGCTTTGGGTGACTGCTTTGTTGTGACATCACAAAGTTACAGGAAGTCCTAGCGGCTGGTTTTTAAAGGCTCATTTCAGAATAAAACACTCAGAGGTTTGGTTCCTGTGAGTGTTTTATTCTGAAATCTAAATATTGCAAATTGTTGGATGGTGGGTCCAGGTGGTGAGGGGGCGGGGCTTTGGGTGACTGCTTTCTTGTGACATCACAGGAAGTCCTGACGGCTGGTTTTAAAGGCTCAGTTTCTAGGATTAAAACCATCTGGGTGCAGTTTTCCCAACTTCTCTCTGGAGCCAATCAGAAAAGCGGGCGATCCGATGAATATTTAACAGATAAAAACTACATGGAAAGTATCTTGGAATCCAGTCGGGGGAGCAGATCAGTGTGAAGGTGGAGGTTTCCACAGGGTTTTTACCGAGGATCCAGAGGGAGCTCAGAGGTAAACCAGGGGTTGCTCATTAGGAAAACATCACAGATAAACCAAAACGAATGTAGCCGGCCGAGGGAGAAATGCTGAGAGGTTGTTTTTTTTTTTTTTATCTTTCGCTCTCTCTTTCTCTCAGGGAGACTCTGAAAGGTCCCAGAGGTTTCCTCAAAGCCCAGTTATACAGTAGTTTCCCTGAGAGCAGCGGCTGCTTTCCAACGCTCCGGGTTCATCCAGGGTTCAGTGGATCGGGCAGGTAACAGGCCGAGGAAGCCGGAGGAGGAGGAGGAGTAAAAAAAAACAAAAAAAACACCTGTGGAGAGACGCAGCGGAGGCCAGTTGCTGCTACGCTATCTGGCTGGCTGCCTCACGGGAAATCAAACAGTGCATCGAGCCGCTAGCCGTTAGCTCAGGTGCTAATCCTGTAACAGACATGGCTCCCTCTCTCCCGCCTCTGAGATGTGGAGAAGATCTCATTACACCGAACTAACTCGCTGATAAAGGAATAAAAGTCTGTGATGTGACGTGACGACGTTTTGGCTTCTACATTTAAACGGCTTCTCTGTGAATTACAGCGGATATCAGCCGCTAAAACCCAGCAGCGTGAATAAACACACACACACACACACACACACACACACACAGCCGGGCGAAAACCTGGACCTAAACTCTCTCTTCTCTTCTGTCATTTTTCCTCGGAGATAAGCACATAAGCGCATTTTTTCCACGGGTCTTATTTGTGAGTTTGGCAATAACACGGACTCAGATTCAGATTCAGCTGGTTAGAGGGAGAATAAATACATGAACACAGTTACAGTATGCACAGTACTATAGGAGGCAAAGACAGGTTATTCAGTCAGGACACGGATCCTTCCGAGGCTCATTCATCAAACTCTCCGTGCGCGCGAAGATGTAATAGCGAGTTAAAACGGCACGCACAATATTTAGGATTTGCATATTTGGTCCCACCAGTTTATTACATGATCGATGGAGGCCGTAAACTGGATGTAGCACTCTGCTGTACGAGCAATATGGATGGAGAGTAATAAATGAACACCATAAAAGGAGGCACTGCACATCCTCATTGTTAAAGGGATAGTTCACCCAAAATTGAAATTTTGCACTCATTATCTACTCACCGTCATGTCATGTTTTTCGGGACAATTTCGCATTTCGGGGCTTCAATACAAGACGGACATTACATACGAGCAGCATGGATGTTTTTTGGTGTGTCTTTTTGTTACGAAGACAGTTGGTGTCCATTTGCAACCGTTACATGGACATGCACTGCTACACCGAGACCCCCTGTAACTCAGAGAAGCCACGGAGGAAATTTCAATTTTGGGTGAACTATCCCTTTAATCTAGCAACGTGTGTGTACTGTATGTGTGTGTGTGTGTGTGTTACCTCTGCAGGCTCGGGTGGTGGTGTTGAGGTAGTACTGGTGGGCGCAGCTGTCGTACTGACACTCTCCGAACAGCAGCACCTTGGCCGGGTCGAGGCAGGAAGTGCACACCCCGGCCATGTCGCAGGTCAGACACTGGCTGTCGCACGCTGTCGGCACGGAGACAAAGATGGTCGACAAACGAGGGTCAGGACAGGAGGAGGAGGAGGAGGGAATCAGATACACGATCATCAGCACCTGATAATCTTCCAAGTTTTGGCTGAGTGAGGCTTTTATTGGATGGAGGAATCTATCTATCTATCTATCTATCTATCTATCTATCTATCTATCTATCTATCTATCTATCTATCTATCTATCTATCTATCTATCTATCTATCTATCTATCTATCTATCTATCTATCTATCTAAAAGGAGAAGAAGGCCCAAAACAAGTTACTGTATATTCAGTAAATTCTCTCATTCAGTCGAGTGTTTCTGAACATTTTCCTGCTGCGTTTATCTGAAGGGAAAGAACACCAGCGCATCTACGACCCAATGACTCAGCCTTGGAGGAACTCGGCACAGTAGCAGGTCTTTTTTAGTTACAGAAGCTGATAGAAGCCGCGAAGGTTGAGTGAAATGAACTTTGAATACCAGGAGTGTGTGGTGTGTGGTGTGTGTGTCGGGCTGAATGAATGTCTGACCCTCATTGCTTTACATGTTTTCAAGGCAACACGAGGAGACTTCAAACTACTGCTGCCTGGGCTGCAGGAATTTCTGTCAGAAATACTATTATATACATACACATATAACATGTATATTTCTATATATAGTGAGGAAAATATGCATTCAATCTATCTGCTTACCTATTGATCTTTGCATTTATTTCACTTGATCAAATGTAAATAACTTTTATATGATGATATTATTTGTGGATTTTTCTTTTGTTGATATTCTGTCTTTTGTTAAAATTTCATTCTATTTCTGCAAACGTACAAAGTCAGCAGGGGATCAAATACTTTTTTTCTCCACTGTACAAATGCAAAGCTACAGTTGTTTTATTTATTATTTTGTCCACCTCTTACTTAGTGATTTGCAACCTCTTGACACGTCACTAGTTTGTGCACAGTCACATCTCTGGGTTTGTGCAATGAGCTGAGATGTTTAATGCATTTGTATTATATCATTTTAAATTATGTAGCACAGTATTTAACCTACAGTATGTCTAGTTTGCTCCTGTTGCACTTGTAGCATATATTCTATCCATCCATCCATCCATCCATAATGTCTGCATATATGCGTGAAAGACTGTTGCAGTATTTGAATGTTTTCCATTTGTATGTTTACAAGCACCTTACTGTAAACAAGAAGCACTCAGTTTATTTCTATGATGCAATGACAGGCGAGTTTGAATCTTCAGATACTGTGAATGTGTTTGAATATTTAGCATTTTATGAATCCAATCCATTATTATTATCATCATCATCATCATTATTTGTCTTTCTTTATTTGGTTATGATAATGCGCATTAATCAATATATCAGCGAGAAGCATCGATATCAATATGCCGGAGTTAGCATGGATGCTACATTTTCAGGACACTTACCCTGACAGACCCTGTGTCCGTTGTCGTAGTAACCAACAGGACACCTGGGGGCGCAGAGGCCCGACGGCAGCAGGACGCTGCCGGCGGGGCAGGAGGTGCAGGAAAGAGGCCCCGCCCCACTGCAGGCCTCGCATGACGCATGGCATCCTGGGAAAAACACAAAAAACAAAAACATGACGTACTGTAATTAAAACATGATGAAGAAAGACGTGATGTAAACATGATGCAACCGGGATTATAAACACTTGACACTTGAAAATAATGCAAAATTAAACATAAAACACAACTAAATCCCAAAAAGTTTGATGAAAGTTGATGAAATATTCAGTCGTTAATAAATAAAAAATAAAAAAAGAAGCGTGTTAAAATTCAGATTGCAGCCACTTTCTCCAGTTTAAAGTTAAACATCCATATTGATGAGCCTCGCTGATCTCTATCAGGGGAATAATCACTGTCTGATTGCTCTGCTCCTCTTCCTCATCCTCTTCCTCATCGTCTGCACGGCCTCAGCGCCAGAATTAAACACGGAAACCAATAAATGTCTCTTCAAATGTGGCAGAACTCATCAGCACGAGGACAATATGAGCCGGGTAATGACGGAGGAGATGATGATGATGATGATGATGATGATGATGATTAGGACGAAGACGAGGACGAAGACAACAGTGAGGATAATGATGAAGATGAGAAATAAAGAGAATTAAAGATGATGAGTGTAAAAAGGACAAAGAGGGCAGAGGGATGATGATGATGATGATGCTGCTGCTGCTGCTGATGATGATGATGATGATGATGATGATGATGGTGATGATGATGCTGATGATGATGCTGATAAAGATGCTAATAGCGTGAAAGATGATGAGGGTGATAATGATGATGAAGGTGATAATGATGAAGATGAGAAATAAAGAGAATTAAAGAAAAAGGACAAAGAGGGCAGAGGGATGCTGCTGATGATGCTGATGCTGATAAAGATGCTAATAGCGTGAAAGATGATGAGGGTGATAATGATGAAGATCAAGATCAAGATGAGACTGATGATGATGATGGACAGGAGGAGGATTATGTAACTGACGATGAAACCGATTATGATGGGGATGATAATCACTATGATGATGATGATGATGATGATGATTTTAATGATGATGTAATATCGGTGACAATATGGTGACAGTCTCATCTAAATCTGTGGAGCCCTGTCACTGCTTTACAAATAAACTTTATTGACATTTCTATCATAACAAACATTCCTAAAATTTCTTTGTTTCTTTGTTTCCTTCTCCTGCCCCCGACTTCTTCTGCACAGTCAAAGTTTCTACCAAATCCTAAAATCTCTTTCCTGCTCACAGTCACTGTTGTTGTTGCGACTGTTCTGAATCTGTGTGTGAATCGTAATTTACGACTGAGCTTCCAAACATGGACAGTGAGCTGGGAGGAGATGTGAGGATTTGATTTGATGTGGTGCTGATGCTGCTGCTGCTGCTGCTGCTGCCGGGCAACGCTGCAAAATCAGTTAGTGTATCTGCAAGACCTTTTCTCTTAAGTCCTTCCTTCCACAGCCTGTGTCCATGTGCACCATGTGAAATCGATTCCACGGCAACAATAAAATAAAAAAAGACTCACTTCTTGAAAACATCTCCCCCCCCATGCACCGTCAGGCAGCATGTTTATTTATACAGCAGAACATCTCAGATAAGTGAAGGACAGGAGGGAGGAAACGTCTGACCCTGATGAATAAAACATCACAGTCATGATGGGATTTTACATTCAGCTGCAGCGGCTGCTTGACCTCTTGACCTCTTGACCTTACTACTCAAAATCTCACCAAGAATATTTGTCTTATTTCTAGTCAAAACTAATCTCATTATATTTAAAATAAGACTCATCGCATTTTTTTTCAAGCATATTTTCATCACAATCTAGTGGAGCAAGTTTTTTCTTTCTTATTACAAGCACAAAAAACCTGCTTTCACTGGCAGAGTCTAATTTTAAAGGGATACGCCAACATTTTTTTATGTGTCTTGTCTCACTCCCAGCAGATAGACACCATCCTTTCCACTGTGTGTGCAGTAACAAGGGAGATAGAGCCGTATCACCTGTAATTAGCTTAGCTCAAACACTGGAAGTGTATGGGTAGTGTTAGCCTGCCTCCATCTAAAGTCATCAGAGAAACTCTTCAGCAACTCTAAACGGACCGATCTTCGTCTGACAGCTGACAAAACTCTCCGGTAAGGCATCTTGAGCGGTCAAATGCTAACGCTAACGGGACGAGATCGGTCAAAACGGAGGGTTCAAGCAAAGACTGTTTATGTTGGTTCAAGCTAGCTACATCGAGGGTAGGGAAGCTTCCTGTTTCAAAGTAAAAGCACAAATTCTAGCGTCATGGTTTTCTGTATGTAAAGGGCAACGGGTGTTTTATTCTGTGAAAGTAACCGGAAGTGCGTTGGTCACAACGGCTAGCTTGAGTAGCGCCGAATTCGTCAGGATAAAATTGTAAACAGCTGGTATTTAGACAAATTAACGACACACTGCTGATCTAAACGGCTACTTTCTCGCTTAAAAATGTTTGAAATGTCGATAAAGTGATATATTTACAGAGTTTAGAGCTAAAATGGAATTGGCTCAGGTAGCAGGCAGGCTAACACTACCCATACACTTCCAGTGTTTGAGCTAAGCTAATTACGGGCGATACGGCTCTATCTCCCTTGTTACTGCACTTACAGTCGAAAGGATGGTGTCTATCTGCTGGTCATCGACTCGGGTGTGAGGCAAGACATGAAAAAAATGTGGAAAGAGATTAGTTTTGACTAGAAATGAGACATTTTGACAAGAAATAAGACAAATATTCCTGGAAAGATTTAGAGTTTTTGTAGTGTACAGTGTTGCTGTATATAAAAAAAAAGACAGGAGAAGCAACAGGACGGTCCTTACTCATGCAGACTCCATGCCAGCCGTAGTGTCCCTGCGGACAGTGGGGGACGCAGTGGTCGCCGTGCAGCCAGGTCCTGGGCTGTTTGCACCACAGGCAGATGCTGCCGACGCCGGTCTGCAGGTCTGCTGTGCAGCGCTGGCAGTCTGAGCTACACTCTGCAAGAAAGGACACACACAGACACACACAAAGAGAGGAAGAGAGGGTTATATTTCATATCATTAAACTGTACACAGACAAACATTAAGCCAACATCAGTCGCATTAGGTAACACCCTGCAACACTACACCACCACGCACTGTTTCTGATGAAAAGAGCTTTAAAGCTGCTTCAGTGTTTTTACTCTGCGACATTCTGTGTACTTGACCTTTTATTTAATTATAAAGCAGCTCTAGGTTCTATATTAATACTGTGAAAGCATCAAAGCCTCAGTCCACAGAGAAACGCACACAGCCTGTATTCAGAAAAAAGCCGTTGGGACTTCCTGTGACTTTGTGATGTCACAACAAAGCAGCAACCAAGCCCCGCCCCCTTCGGCCCGACCCACCATCTACCCAACTCTTTGCAGGATTTGCTGTTTTACCTGAAATCGACTATATTTATTTAACGACGGATATATCTTCTTATAGATCAACACTTCAAAGAGAAAAAACAAATATCGGTGCTTTAATGTTTTTTTGTTTTGTTTTGTTTATTTCATAAGTCACAGATTCTTTGATGTCAAACTAACCCTGAAACACACAAATACATTTCATTTAAAACAAGGTAATTAGACGATATAAGGACCTCGAAATGACAAAATACTTTTTAAATCCAAGACAAAAGCCACTTTAAAAACCTCAGCCTTCATTGTTTGGATTTTTTCTTTCTTTTTTTTTTTGGCGAGGACAGAGCCAGGGAGGTAATGAATGAATTTATCATTAATGTGGTTGTATTATATTTGAACAATAAAAACTTAATTTTCCGCCACATCCATTCATTTATTAAGAAAAACTTTTCCAATCCATATTTACTTCTTCTAAAAAACATCTGTAAACTCTGCTGTGTCTGTGAGAGCTTCTCTTCAAAGCTGAACAAAGTCAAACAAGAAGAAGAAGAAGAAGAGCAATTTATGAAAGACTGATTATACAGAATAAAAGTCCATTAAAAAGTGACATTTTAACGAGCCTGGTGTGAAATACTAGGTGTCTGGTCATAATTTGCACTAATCAAACTTGACTAACTGCTTCTCTGGAGGAAGGACAATTAACCCTTTGTTGGCCTTCTGCTTGGTCTGTGATCCACCAATCAGAGCGCTTCTCCCCATGTCACGTGTCACACAGCGTTCTAAGGTTGGACGACACTGGGATGAAACCCTATGAAACGAGATACTTTTTAATTTTTCAAGGTGGTTAAAATGTGTGCCAGCCTGGGGTTCCTGCAATAGCGAATCACGATATTCGGAACGTATTCCCGGAGTCATTTTTATCCCATTCCCCAAACCCAAGACCTCAATAAACGTATGTAGATACAACACATATTACTTGTAATGTAACGCTACCGTTGCTCATGTCTTTTAAACTTTGTGAAGTTTTACGAGGAGATCGGCAGAGATTAAGCGTTTAGCTAGTAGGCTAGCTAACGTTAGCTAGCGTCGTTAGCTAGCTACTAGCTAGCGAGTGAACAAAACAATGATTTTTCCCCACTTTTCGGAAAAGTCATTTAATGCCCGTTCAATTGCTCTTTCACCAAGTCTGTCTTCTATCAAGTTAATTTAAATTTTCCTTACAAGCAATTTAAATCTGCCTAGTTTTCAATGGTTTCCAATGGGAGTTCCGGGACCATTGTTTCTCCAACCTAGCCGCGCTGGCTGAAATCCAGGAAGTAGTGGTACTTCCTGGTTGGTACTACCTGAATTTCAGCCAGCTCCTTTATTTCCTGTCTTACATGATTGGCAAACTGATTAATCCAGGTGTGTTTGACTAAAAAAAAAAAAATCTGACTGGCTGAAATTCAGGTAGTACCAACTGGGAAGGAACCACTACTTCCTGGATTTCAACCAGCGTGGCATATAGCCTATTGGAAAAGCGAAGAAGGTCTGACTCCAAGAGGACGCAGTGTAGTGTCTACGGGAGGAGGGAGGGGGCGGGGCTAACGTCAGCAGAACAATAAGAGCCACCTCGGCGTGGTTTTATTTATCTGATTGCTATCTGCGTTGTGTCTGGTCCTGCTGCTGGGAGGAGATTAGTATCTCCAGTGGTGTCTGAGAACAACAGGGCTCTGCAGGTGAGGAGAGCAGATAAAGAGGTGGATGATGAGGGAGGAGCAGGTGTTTAGAGTGATAGAAAGAAAAGAAGAGGCGCTAACGTTATAGAAGAGCACAGGAGCACCTCTCTGTCTGTCTTAGTGTGGGATTAACGTTAATGAGAACAAGACAGGAGGGATTACAGATGGATATGAAACTAAAGTGACAACAAGATCTGGGTGTAAAATGTGACTTTCTAGGGGGGTTTTTTGCAGTCGAACAGAGTTTTTAAAGTTTTAACAATCAAGCAGAATGAGAAAAGTCCAACTATTACTGTAGTGGCGGGGAAAACGTGCTGCTTGATGTAATGTAATTGGAATATCTCACCTGTATAACACATGCAAAGGCAAATACACACAAATATTTATACAATATGGTTTTAATGATATGAGGGATTTTGCTTTTTGGCAAATCTTCAGTAATTAATTAACTGCTCACGTCTTTTTGTCTTGTGTTTTATGTTGTTATAAAGAAATAAAGAAAAAAAAGATAAATATTTTATAATAATGTTACAACTACACTTGGAACAATGTGAATTTTAAACCAAGTGCTCGTGGGATAAACACTCAAACTGAACAGGAAGGATATGAACTTATCTCTGCCCCGTGGACACAGGCCCGTTGTATATTTAACTCCGTTTCCACACCCTGCTCACATAGTTTTGTTCATCCTTTGTACTTTCTTTGGACTAGTACTTTTTCAACTGTAAGAAATAAAACATAAATAAATAAAAAAGAAAAACCACCCAACATGCTGCAGGTTTATTAGTTTTCAGAAGATGATACTCTGCTTACATCAGCAGAGTCGCCCCTGTGGGCCCCGAGGCCAAAACCCAGTTTAGTCTCCAGTCTGGTGGTCGTTCGCCGCCTCCTTCATCCATATCTGTCCTAAGACTTTAGAATTTAATAAAAGGTATTAAGGGTTTCTTATAGGTGAGATAAAAGCGATCAGATTCCTCATATGAGTTCACACGCTCGGCCAATAAAGCCCATTTGTGCGGCCGTGACGGTAAACAGAGCTTCAAGTATGGATGGCGCTGTAAAGAAGAAGGAGAAAATGATAAAACTCTGATGCTTCGGCTGCGGAGAAGAAGATCGGTGCAATCACTGGAGCTCCAGGGCGGATCATCAGAGTCATCGATTCAGTGTCTGAGCTTAGTCCTCTGGTCCCGAGGCTCAGGGTTAAATCACAGCAGGTGCGTTTCTTTTATCTACTGGTTATGAAATGTAATGACCTCATTGTTTTGTCCCGTTAGACTTCAATATGTAGTGTTGATAACGAGAGTGTAAAGGGATAGTTCAACATTTTGGCAAATTGGCCCATTGCCATAATCCCTGTAGTCATAGCAGTAGGTTCGTTACCTTTAAAGGTGTACGGAAATGGGGCGGTGCGTGGCGCAGTGGTTAAGGCAGCCGCCCCATGTGTATGCAGACGCAGGCGTCCCCGGTTCGCGTCCCGCATCGGGCAGACCTTTCCTGCATGTCATTCCCCTCTCTCTGCCTCCCCCTTTCCTGTCTATCTCTACTGATCTATCAAATAAAGGCATAAAACGCCAAAAAAATATACTTAAAAAAAAAAAAAAAGGTGTACGGAAATGACCGTTTGTTCCGTTTGTCGCGCCGAGTTGTGCCGAGCTGCAACACGACTTTACCCGAGTAAATTTAACGGATTTGATTGGTCGTTACCGAGCGGGCGGGATATTCGAAGCTTGGGGCGAGTCCGAGCTCCGTGTGTGTGTGCGTGTTTAGACGTTTGAATGACGGATGACAGATCCAATATCAGTGGCTTTTGAATCGTGAGCAGGCTGACGTATAATCCGTGCGCCTGCATTGTCCAATGCGAAAAAAAAAATACAACACTTTCATCCCGGATTTACTCAAAAATAGAATTTTGCACAAAGTTTGGCCTACAACGTCTGTTAGATGAGTTTTTACACTCATTTTATGACCCAGAGTGGACTCAAATTCAGTTTTCTTTTCTGTACACCTTTAATTGACGGTGCAAGCTATATTTTAGAACGGCGGAGCAGAGCCGTGAGCTAGTCCGGTAAATGCAGAGATGAAAAACTGTCCCTGGAGGCAACTCACATCAGCGGTTTTGCATGAATTTCCCTCTAAAACAACTCTGTGTGGTAACGTTGTGTTATTATCTCATATCGTGGTGAATGTGCAGGTCACAACTTGTCCACCAGAGCGTTGTGGAGTTGTTGGATTGTGTATTTGATGAGTTTGATGAGGGAAACCAAGAAATCCCATTAGCTGTAAAGTCAAATTAAGTTCATCTGTAACAGTTATAGTGCAGTTAAGGTCTGTTTTGAAATCAGCCAACTTCATATGTATCCCTGACTTTGTGTGAGTAGCGTGTACAGTATGAAGCGTCAGTTTCTATTTCATGCATTTTATGGAAACGCATGTGGTACGAGTGTCAAATGTGCTGTGACGGTGATTTGGTTTCATCTTCAGGACGTGAAGACGTGAACCTCCTCGTTCAATTGTTGGGATTAGTCATGTCTGATAATGACATGTGGACATGTTTCTGCAGAGTAGAAGTAGTGCAACGTTTCTCTTTGACTGAGGAGAATATATATGTATATATATATCTACAACACCGTAAACCATACTTTAATTAAATGGAAAAATGTTTTGATCTCTCTTCGTGTGTCTGACAGCTATTTTTTTCTCCGCTTGCGTATTTCTGAATAGCTGACATTTAATTCAGACAGTGAGATTATTATTTCTGCCTCCAGAGCAGCTTCACCTCTTTACAAAAAAGGAAAAAGGCAAAGCGTATAGAAGTTACACTCCTATCTCCTGAACATGGCATCTGCCCAGGTGACTCATACGATGCTTTTCTGAAGCCGAGCCAACATCAACAGAGAGATAGAGAGAGGAAAGAAGAAAGACGAACTTCCTCTCTGTCATCTCACATCTCACACCTTTCATGCCACATCACTTTACAACAAAACATGCATCAGCATTCCTGCTGCCAACACTCTGCAGGCGATACGGCTCCAACGAGAGGAGGGAGGGAGGGAGGGAGGGAGGTGTTGGGGGGGCAAACAAATGGCTCCACAGCACAGATAAGATAACTCAGGCGTCAGGCGTTATTGACCGAACAGACTAAAACTGAATATAAAACTGAAACGGTATTGATTTGTGTCCTCAGAGTCTCTGCTTTATGGCGTTGTTACCACATAAAAAAAAAAAAAAAAAAAGGTGTGCTGGAGTTCTAAGCGCTGCAGGCTGGATGAGCGTTTTCTCCAGTGGGACAGATTTATACGCCACATTATTATCCCATGTCATGCTTTTTCCTTTTTACCCCTTTTCCTGGTTATACGGCACCGCCAACATACAACTCTGGAAAATAAAAATAAGAGACCCACTTTCACTAATGTTTCTTAAAAGCATCTCTACATGTATGTCAGTCATTCTTTTAGTTTCTTTTTTAAACACCAACACAAACACGACTCATTCTACTTAATGAGACACCGATGAGGTCATCAATCACCTTTACCACATCTGACTATAAAAACCACTGCTGGGATTAAACATCGACATGATCCCACAAAAACTGATTCATAAACTCTTCCTGAGTTTAAATATTCTTGCTGTGTTGTTCAGGAATAAATATGAACATGTTTTCTTTGCATTATTATTATTCAAGGTGTGAAAAGACTTGATTTTTTTTGTTATGTAGACGAGTTTAGTCATTTTCAGCCAATAAAAGCTCTAAATGTCAATATTTTTATTTCAATTTTGAGAGAAATGTTGTCGGTAGTTGATAGAATATAACAACTTTTTTTTAAATTTAATTGTACTCAAACACATACCTATAAATAGTAAAACCAGAGAAATTGATTATTTTGGGAGTGGTCCTTTAATTTTTCCAAAGCTGTATATGGAGTAGGGTTGCAAAGGATGGAAAATTTCCAATAAATTAACGGTAAATTTCCGGAAACTTTCCATGGGAAATTAAGCTGGGGAATTTTGGAAATATTCCAAATTGGAAATTTTCCACGGGAATTATGGGAATTATGGGAATTTATGGGAATTATTGGGAATTTATGGGAATTAAC
This sequence comes from Decapterus maruadsi, assembly GCA_030347415.2. Taxonomy (NCBI): domain Eukaryota; kingdom Metazoa; phylum Chordata; class Actinopteri; order Carangiformes; family Carangidae; genus Decapterus; species Decapterus maruadsi. The sequence goes on along the minus strand of CM064895.1, from coordinate 28,278,771 downwards.
TAGAAATTGGGGGTAATTGAAACAAACTGTATCAAAAAAAAATCTTGTCTTTAACGTTATTTTGTTATTATTTAGTGGTCAGCATTTCTTAGTTTTGGTTTTGCTGCTAATAATGTCACCAAATCACCGTTAATTTATCTTTTTAAAAAAGAATCAAGACTCTAATGTCTCTCAATTAGTGGCTTCGTTGCAATTTTTTGTGCAGCTGAAAAGAGAATAAAAATGTTTCTGTGAGCAGTTTCTCTCAGGGTCGGAGCAGCAGCAGCAGCAGCAGCAGCAGAGGGGAGAGGAGGAACTAAAGTGGGGCATCATCTTTATTTGAAGTTACAGGCGTAAGAAGAGACGGAGCGGAGAGAGAAGCTGTGTGGTCCTCGTCCTCTCGACGCCGTCTTCACCCTGTCTAGACATGTCGCCGCTACAAAGAGCGGATTTACAGATGCAGCTATTAAACAAGTCCTACTTTTTCTGCTTCGCGCTCTCTTTTCTGAGTCACTGTCGGCTCCTCGCCCCCGAAAAATCCCGAAGAAGAAGAAGTTCAAAAAAACTTTTGGTTTTGAGGTGTCAGAATGAGGATGAGTGTGTCGGAGAGGTCTTATTTTGAAAATCCTGCTGTGCAGAGTCAGACGACTTCCAGGAGCAAAGGAGCAGCTCTTCTATTTCGATGCCAAACACCAACAAAACAAAAACCACAGCTTTGCTTTGTGATGACGCTCATAATAATTAATCCACAAAGAACAGTGCATCGTATCCCATTGAACTCTAATTAGCTCTGGCGCCTGGGTTTTCCTCTCACTTTCCACTCAGCGGTCTTTTTAAAGGTCCCATATTTTCTAAAAGTAGATTTCTATACATCATTCTTTGAATATATATCAGCTCTAGGTTCTACATTAATACTGTGAAAGTATCAAAGCCTCAGTCCACAGAGAAATGCACACAGCCTGTATTCAGAAACTGAGCCTTGAAACCAGCTGTCAGGACTTCCTGTCACTTTGTGATGTCACAACAAAGCCCCGCCCCCTCACCACCACCTGGACCCACCACTATCCAACATTTGCAGGATTTGTGGTTTTTCTGAGTGTTTCATTACGAAATCTGCTCTATTTTTCAGAAGAGAGGCCCAGAACCTCCTCCTCTCTTCTGATTGGCTGACACCGACCTGTTGTTACAAAAAAACTCCAGAGAGAAGCTGAGAGAGGAGAGTGGTCCTTACTCCTTGAAAAAACGTGACCATGCAATCGTATAATAATCCAAAGGTCACATTTTATGCGTGGAAGTCATTGCATTATTTCAAAGGTGCCACACTTCCACCACCAAAAACAACGCTTTCTGTGCAAAATGCGCGGGGGTTTTGTATGATTTCATAATTCCCGCATTTTAGATCTTCATAGAAAGTTGAAAATGTTGCATGTTTACTTCACACAGGAAGGATGGAGTAGCCATTTTCCCCCCGGTTGCTTTGGGAATGTTATGAAGTGATGTAATTATGGGCAAACAAAATGATTTTTTTGTGTGAGTTTATTAAGTTTTGATATAAAACAAGATGAGAACTTAATATTCCGGCACTTTCTGTGATGTTGTATGTTTGCTTATTGGAAATTAAATCTTTTTACATTAAGGAAGAGGCCCAGTGAGAACAGACTGTTTGGGGGGGAACCACTTCTGTTTTTCTTCTTTTTTTTTTTGCATAAATACCGCACATATTGCATCACATTTTTTTAAGAAACTCACAACATAATCGAGGATTCTTGCTGCAGAAATCCCCAAAAGAATCTCTGTTTACAATGCATCGGCGCCACAACAGAAGTAAAAACACATCATAAAGACACAAACGTGCTGAAAACAAACATCTTCATCAGTTCGACAGCTCGGGTGCTGCAGGTGTTGGGACTCAGCGACCGACCTGACTGGGACTTGTTGCCTAAGGCCGTGTTGTGTCGTGAAGTTAAAAGCACCCAATACAGAAAAAAAACAAACACGATCTGTTGTCTTCAATGCCGGCGGTGTTTCATGCCCCTTGTTGCTATGGAGACGCATTCCTCTTATCCTACGTGCGCATCTATTTTAAGCATTATAAATAATGTTTCCGGCACAATCAATCAATGACGTCGTAGAGTAAAACTCTGGCGGCTGTGAGTCTTTTTTTTTTTTTTTTTTGCAAACTCTACAATATCTTCACATCAGAGGAAAAAAAAAAAAAAGAGGCGAGAGAAGAAGATGAAGATGAAGATGAGGAGGAGAAGCAGTGAGAAACAGTTTCACACCGCAGCTGGTATTAGACTCGCACCTCGCGCTTCCCGTGTGAACATCAGGTCAACGTGAAACTGTCACATCTTTTACATTTTAATTTGTTTGCATCACAGGAAACGTTGACGGATTATTGTTTACTGAAAAAAAAAAAACGTTTAAAAGACACAAGCATGAGGAATTTGGCAAATTGCTGAACTGTGAATGGCACTGTGAGTGTAATAAGACACTCAGAGGGAGGGGGCGGGGGGGGGGGGGGGGTATGGACGGATAGAGAAGGAGAGTCTGACTGACAGACGCTCTCTCTCTCTCTCTCGTGCAGCATCTCAACTGTGATTGAGAGCGAATCTTCTTATGTAACAGTGGCAGCAGCATCGCGCTGCACAGAGGTAATCCAGGGATGTGTGTGTGTGTGTATGTGTGTGTGTGTGTGCATGCATTTGTGTGTGTGCGTGCATGTGTGCGTGTGCGTGTGTGTCCTGGCCAGGCAGAAATGATGACCTGAGTACTTCTCTGGCCCAGAAGTGCCACAAGGCATCTTTTATTAACTAGAGTCTGGCTGAGCTTGACCCATTTGAGTTTAGGGGTTGTGTGTGTGTTGTGTGTTTGCAAACAAGCATAGTTTGTGCTTTTTATTAGTCATGCTCATCTCTCCTCCATCTTCACATTTTGTTTCTCGGTTCTTGTGACGCTCTTCTACGAGATGTAAGAGCAACAACGGTTCAGTCCTGATTTGACTTCGACTCATCAGTAAACACACAGAAGGTCTCATTCATGAAATGTGAGCAGCACAGATTTGTGTGTAAACCGTGTGCAGCGGGAAATACATACTCACAAAATCTACACCCGCTCCTGACTGTGTGTAGCGCTTGTGTAAAAAAGTAGGAATGCACAGAAATACTGCTTATATTCCTCTCCGTTAGGTTCAAAATGACAAACAATTGACCTATGGCTAAGCCCCGCCCCCTCCACTCACTTGGACAAACAGTCAACATTCGGCGCTATGGCAGCTGTCACTGTAGGAGACGTTTCACAGGAGGCAATTGATGTTTTTTGAAGACAGAAAGATTAAATATCATCTCGAAGTCACTTTACTGCTATGGCTACCGTTTGCCGTGAAAGGCAGATAGCGACGGGCTAATTTCTGTTAGCCTGTCTATGGAGTTTTGCATTATACGTTAGCATTAAGCTAGCGGGCTTTCTGTTTAGTTGTGATTCTGGCTAACATCCAAACATCTCTCACAATATGTTGCCTCAAATACGTTGTTGACTTAACTTAATAGGTAAAGGGAAAAGGGAAAAAAAAAATACATCCTGTCGCCCAGCCTCTCGGGATACCTAGTATCAGAGTTGCATGTACCCCATGCACACCGTTTGACCATTTTAAACTTAAAATGTCAAGAAAAAACATGTAAAAACGAATGAAAACTGACTGCAATGCATTTCAATGGACGTGGAAGCAGAGAATGTGCGAGTGTATGGGCTAGCTATGCGCACTGTGATTGGCTCATAGTGTTTGGGGGCGTGGCTTCCTCCTTATATGGTGGTCAGGGTCTCCTTATATGGCTATTCATGTGTGGAGATCTATTTGTGGGCAGGCAGTTAATTTACGATGGGATGGTTGTCTATCATGATCGAACACGATTACAATCAAATCTGAGATTCCCGCAGCTTGCATGAATCATGAATGAAAAGGAGTTGGGTTTTAGTAGCATGAGCTTTTACAGTATGTGCATGCAACACACAGATTTACTAACGTACCCAGCGTGTGTGTGTATGTGTGAGCTGAAATCTGATTGCCCATTCACATCTCCAAACAATACATGTCATCAAAATCTGTAATTAAAAGTCCGCGTGTCCCTCTCCTGTCTCCTGCATGCTGGTTTCCCACCGAGTAAACATGTCTGTGTTTAATCTGCAGCCAGTCGCTCCGAGAGGTAAAAACTCATTTCATTAAGCAGCGAGAGGCAGGACGACAAACACTCCCCGTGTCACCGTCTGCTTTTTATCTTCCTGTCGGGCACTTTATCAAATTTGTCGCCAAAGACAAGCGGCGGTTTTCTGTTTTTTTGTGGGAGAAGAGAAGCAGGAAGTGTGAAGCTTCTTCTTCTACCTCTGTTAGTGGAGATCTGAAGGAAAACTCTGTCTTTATCCCAGTGGATGTTTCATGTGGAGAGTTTTGTCTGATTCTTTGAAAGGTAAAAAAAAAAAAAGAAACTCATTAAAAGTTGTTTTTTGTTTGTTTTGTCTTTTTTAAATTACACGGCGGAGGTGCGTTTATGGAAATGAGCTCATTTCCAATTTGAAGTTGGAGAGGAAAGATACGGGAGAATTCACATTACTGCTGCTTTTAATTTGAAGGATTTCATCTTCACTTTGGAGGGTTTGTTTCTAATTTTCTGTGCATTTACTATAGATCTAAATACTATTAAAACTTGAACGTCGTGTGCAGATACCAGGGCTTTTAAACTCCATTGAAGTTGTTAAGTTTTATTCCCAGTGGGGCTAAAAAAAGAATACAAATATGACTGACCTGTTGTGATTTAATTTTGGCAAATTGGCCCATTGCCATAATCCCTACAGTCATAGCAGTAGGTTCGTTACCTTTAATTGTCGGTGCAAGATATTTTAAGAACAGCGGAGCAGAGCCGTGAGCTGCTCAGAGCTATACTACGAAGGCTCATGGGATTTCTTGGGTTTCCCCTCATCAAACTCATCAAATACACAATTTAACAACTCCACAACGCTCTGGTGGACAAGTTGTGACCTGCACATCCACCACGCTATGAGATAATAACACAACGTTACCAGACAGAGTTGTTTTAGAGGGAAATTCATGCAAAACTTGCATGTTCCCATCGGATCAACAGTCTCTGCATTTCCCTCAAAACAACTCTGTGTGGTAACTGCATTCAGGTCCTCTGAGCGTTGTGGAACCAAGATATCCCATGAGCCTCCGTAGCGTAGCTCTGAGCAGCTCACGGCTCTGCTCTGCCGTTCTAAAAACAGCTTGCACCGACAATTAAAGGTAACGAACCTACTGCTGTGACTGTAGGGATTATGGCAATGGGCCAACTTGCCAAAATGTTGAACTTTTCCTTTAAAAGGCACCATCCAATAACACCCAAACGTGTGTAAAGGCGACTTACCGAGGCACTGTCCACTGGCGGCGTTGAGGAAAGAGCCGTCCTGGCAGCTGGTCCTGCAGTAGCCGTTGAGCAGGGAGCCCAGCGGGGGGCAGGAGGTGCAGTCGGCCTGGGAGGAGCCGGTGCAAGTCTGGCATGACGGGTGGCACGCTGGCAGAGGAAGAAGGAAATTAGATAAATAAGTTAAAGTGGGGATGAAAAGAGAGAAAGTGACAGGAAAATGAAGTGGAAGTGGGTTGGAAACAGAGGAGGAGGAGGAATAAAAAAGAAAAGAGAGCAAAGATGAAGAGGACAGAATGAGAGGAGGCAGGAAAAATGATGGTGAGGAGGAGTCGGAGATGAATCCAATCATGATGGAGGTTTTCATTAAGTACAGCTCAAGTGTTATTAACTGTGTTTTTAACCATCAACGCACATTGAGCTGCTGCGAAAAGAAATGAATGGCCATTAAAGCACATTGATGTTTGGAGGGAATAATGGTGATGATGGTTCACAACACAACAACCAGGAGATATAAAGCAGACACGATATTTACAGCAGACAGGTCATTTCATTTACGGAGAGCTGTCGTCGTTACACGACCGTTTGGTCCGAGCTGTTTGTCTCTCGCTGTTTATCAAGAAGAACAGAAACACATACGAAACCCAAACCCTGTCATTACGGAAAATAAGCTCAGTCCCCAGATTATATGAAGGTAGATGTTTGTGTTAAAGCTCCATACAGTATAAAGGTAGATGTTTGTGTTAAAGCTCCATACGGTATAAAGGTAGATGTTTGTATTAAAGCTCCATACAGTATAAAGGTAGATGTTTGTGTTAAAGCTCCATACAGTATAAAGGTAGATGTTTGTGTTAAAGCTCCATACAGTATAAAGGTAGATGTTTGTGTTAAAGCTCCATACAGTATAAAGGTAGATGTTTGTGTTAAAGCTCCATACAGTATAAAGGTAGATGTTTGTGTTAAAGCTCCATACGGTATAAAGGTAGATGTTTGTGTTAAAGCTCCATACGGTATAAAGGTAGATGTTTGTGTCAAAGCTCCATACGGTATAAAGGTAGATGTTTGTGTCAAAGCTCCATACGGTATAAAGGTAGATGTTTGTGTTAAAGCTCCATACGGTATAAAGGTAGATGTCCATGTGTAGTGTGATTATAAAGCAGCTCTAGGTTCTATATTAATACTGTGAAAGTATCAAAGCCTCAGTCCACAGAGAAATGCACACAGCCTGTATTCAGAAACTGAGCCTTAAAACCAGCCGTCAGGACTTCCTGTCACTTTGTGATGTCACAACTAAGCAGTCACCCCAAAGCCCCGCCCACCTCACCACTTGGACCCACCACCACCATCCAAAACTTTGCAATATTTGCTTCCTCTGAGTGTTTTATTCTGAAATCTTTATTGGATCATTCAGAAAACAGTCAGCCAATCAGAAGTAGAGGCTCAGAGCCTCCTCCTCTTCTGATTGGCTGACACCGACCTGTTGTTACTAGAGCTCCAGAGAGAAGTTGGAAAACTACACTGAGATGGTTTTTGCTTCTTAAAACTACTTACTGATCAACACTTGAGATAAACTACATCATCCACTACTTCACTAAAGAGCAAAACATCTCCAACTGATGATATTTATGGTTCTGGTAGGAATAAATATAAATATCGGGACTGCAAACAGTTGCTTGGTTACACATCCATCAGATATGCAACGCAAGCAACACCATCTTCCATTTATCTTTGCATCTTTTTTATCCACCTGATGAATGAATGTGAATCCAATATTCACCTCCTGAGGTCCATCTCTGTTTCAGTTTCTACAGGTTCCTCTTTCTTCACCAGCGTTTTCTCTTTCTCTCTGCAGCCGGAGAGTTCGTTTGTATAAAGAGGCAAAAATCAAAAGGCTTGTCTCCTCACCTCGCCTCACAGGTATTTCAATCGTTCGTTGCTCTTCCACTAAAAAATATCGATTAAACAGAGCTTCAACTAAAGTAACTGTTGTATTACAAAAAAAAAACAAACACCTACAAAAAAAAAAAAGCACCAAAACTTTGTGGTAAGTTTATTCTCTTCCAGGCAGAAATACAATAGTTTTTCGGGGAGATGTGGGTGGGAAGCTAATAATTAAGGAGACGAAGCTCAGCGAGCAAACAAAGCTCGTTTATGTTTCCATCCGAGAGAGAGAACATAATCTAAAAAAACTATTGTTCTTCTTAGCTGTGTAGGTTGTGTAGGTAGACATCTGTTTAATTATTCAACCCAAGTTATATTAATAAAAGATCCAGCATTGTTTACTGCAGCTTATTTTTGTTTTGTATGTTTAGTTTAGTTTTTTTTTTTCCCTCTGCTCCTCTGCTAAATAGCAAAACTCAGGAAAACTCAATATCTTACCAAGAGTACATTTTAGTCAAAATGTCATTTCTAGTCAAAACAAATCTAATTATTATACTTAAAATAAGACTTATCACATTCACTGGCAGATTTTTATACTTATTTCAATTGAATATTAGTTTGAAACAAGTGAAAACTGATAAAAAACAAGTTCATTTTTAGGTGACGAGTCTTATTTTTAGTGGAAAGAGATTAGTTTTGACTAGAAATGAGACATTTTGACAAGAAATAAGACAAATATTCTTGGAAAGATTTTGAGCTTTTGCAGTGAAAGCATGCGGAGCAAATGGATTCTCATTAAAGATGAGGATAATTGTGAATATATGTGTGTTACATATGTGTGTGTGTGTGTGCTATATGGGAGGTCTAGGAGTCAATCTGACCTTGATTATCCTCCTGCTGCTGCTGCTCGTTGTTTGTTGTGCTGGATTCAAACACGATGAAAACCATTAACCGTGTTAAATCTGTGCAACTGTGCATGAACACAAACACACACATTGACCCTGGCTTAACACCACACTGTTAAAAAACCTCACATGAAAACGCATCAAAGTCTGTGGAGGATCTCTAACACGTTGTTGCATGTTCCTGCACACGTTCCACATTAATTGATTTTGTGTAATCAAAGTGCTTTTCATTATGCACTGACTAAACTAGGAGGAAAAAAAAAACAAAAACTAACTAACTGGACTCGTTAACAGATCAGATCATAACTCCCCCGAGTCCCTTCAAACGGCTTCTGCAGGAAAAAAAACAGTAGAAGAAGGAGAAGAAAAACATCTCTCCTATAATTACAATTTGGCTCATTTACAGTATCGGTTTAATTTCCCTCCGCGTGTGAAGAAATATGTGAAATTTGTTTGAGTGATTGCACCATTGTCCCATAAATCTATCACAGCTTCTCGCAACTTTTTTCCTAGCAATAAAATGCAGAAGCTTGTTTCCTAATAACTTCTGAACCGTTTGTGATAGAGACGAGCTGTAAACAGCATCTGAATCGTGGCTTTCCGACAGTCATTGAATGACACGAAGGGACGGGTACAGAGACAGATGCTAAACCGAGTAGCATCGACGCTAACAGCAAGTAGCATCGATGCTAAACCGAATGTAGCATCGATGCTAAACTGAACGTAGCATTGATGCTAAACCGAACGTAGCAATCGACACAACGCTTGCATATGTTTTACAAAACATGACAACTTCTGAACCGTTCATGATAGAGACGAGCTGTAAACTGCATCTGAATTGTGAGATTCCCTGCTTTCCAAGGGTCATTGAATGGTGCATCTATGGCAAAACTTTGAATGCAATTTTCTCAGGTTTTGGTACGGAATAAAAGAGTAAGACATCATAATTCAAATGGCCACATTTTGAAAACCATCAAATGTATGACTTTTTTAAAGCTCAACTTTGAAATTTGGGTCACTGTGACTCATTTTGAGTCCTGCGTGTCATTCTCCCTCTCTCTGCCTCCCCATTTCCTGTCTCTCTCAACTCTCCTATTAAATAAAGGCATGAAAAGCCAAAAAAATATATACTTAAAAGTCAATATGATTTTTGAATGGGATTATGAAAAAACTCGAATAAGGTCTTTTGTTTTCTGTGTATGTACAGTAGCCTATACTGCTGTGAAAGATCACTGAGTTGGGTATGAACTCCAGGAAGAGGAACAATGGCTTTGCCAAAGCTAATGGAGACCCAAATAAATGAAATGACACAGATTTTTTCTTCTTCTATATCGATATCAATCCTCCTTCTCTGCTCTAAAGCAGCTAGCAGCCTAAGAGCTGTAACCTAAGAGATGACTTCTACAAGGAAAAACTGCAGTTTGATGTGAAAACTACTGTATCTGAGGCAACTGCAGCATGAGAGGGTGATGTAATCAGAACAAGTAGAGTGAGTGACCTTAATTCAGGAGAATAACTAAGTTTGAGGCTGTTAGTAACTATGACAACCGTGATTGTTTTGGGGTTTTTTTTCTTCAGGAATTCATTAGGTTTCACAGCAGGAGCAGAACTGGATTATAAAACAGTGTGACAGGTCTGAACACACTGAGCAGCCTGCAGCCCTGAGGGCAGTTTTTGGAAAGTGTCAACCTCCAGTCCTGGTTAGAGCTGCTGGTGTTCAGGGAGGAGGGCCGGGGGCGGAGGGGGGGGGTTGTAGTTAGTAGGTATCATGTCAGAAACACAGCAGCTGATGTGTGTGTGTGTGTGTGTGCTTTTACCTTGGCACTGATTGTCCTGGATGAAGAAGCCTTGTGGGCAGGAGGCGAGGCAGAGACCCTCGTGCAGGCCGGAGGAGGACGGACAGGACGTGCAGTTGTCGGCATGTGGGCCGGTGCAGTGCCAACAGGAGGGGTGACACTCTGAGGAGGACAGAGGACGACACAGGACACAGGTTTTATCTTCACTACATGGACACATACACTACAAAAACTAGGGATGCACCAATATGAAAATTTTGGCCGATACCGATATTTAACGATATCGATATGTGTTGGGGTTTTTTTAAGTTTCTGAGATGATACATTTTTGTACAGACTGAAAATCATGCAAACTGAATTTTTGGATGTCTTCCTTTATTTTCAGAATGTATTTTACTTATATATTACTTATGTTTTACTTAAATAACAAGGTTACAGGCTACCATCCTCCTCGCATTACCTCAACTTTGCAGGTTTTGCAGACGAATATTTATGGGGCGATATATATCGGCCAAATTTTACTCATCGGACCGATACCGATATTAATGCCGATATATCGTGCATACCTAACAAAAACTCTACATTATTGGAATATTTGTCTTATTTCTTGTCAAAATGTCTCAATTCTAGTCAAAACGAATCTCTTTCCACTTAAAATAAGACTCATCACCTAAAATTTAACTTGTTTTTAGATCATTTTCACTTGTTTCAAACTAATTTTCAATTGAAATAAGTAGAAAAATCTGCCAGTCAAGTCAAGTTTTTTGTGTGCATGTGATTAAGAAAGAAAAACTTGATCCACTATCAGATTTTTCTACTTATTTCAAGTGAATATGCTTGGTAAAAAGTAAAAATTGTCTAAAAACAAGCTACTTTTTTAAATGTGATTAGTCTTATTTAGTATAGTATAGTATAGTATAGTATATAGTATATTACAGTACAATTAGGTACAATTAGAAATAAGACAAATATTCTTGCTAAGATTTAGAGTTTTTGCAGTGAAGGGACAGTTGTGCTGTGCTTCCTCCTCTGCTGCCACAATAACAAGAATAAAATAAAATAAAATGACATCCTAGTTTCCAACTTTGCTGCATCAGTGTTTTCCTGCTGCAGAGGTTTTTCTCTGTGGGGGGACAAAAAGAAAAAAAAAAAAAAGATGCAATAATTTTCAGTAAGAGGCGCTCAGAAGCAACCACCAGGAGCCCCACGCTGCGCTGCGAACCCCAGCCGAGGGCCGTGCTTCTTCTTTTCTGTGCACTTTATCACTAGTTTAGCAGCATTTAAATGAATGCATCCTGCAGTAACTGGAAGCAGCTCTGCTCCGAGGAGCTGTGAAGTTACACAGGTGGTGTCAGTGAGTCTGTGAATGAGCTCCGGCCACTTCGCTGCATCATGTTCCCTCTCCCTCTTCCCTCCCTCTCTGCTGCTGCTGCTGCAGAGCTTCCTGCCAGCTCGAGGTAACACGAGCCTGGGATGAAACCGGCGCTGCGCTTCACCAATCTGAAGTTACACATTAGCACCAAGAGTCGCTGCCAAGCCGGCAGCAGCTCCAGCGACGGAGCCCGATCCAACGTGGCCGGCTGCGTGCCAGCAGCTGCAGCGGCACCAAGAACCTGTGTGAAATACGCTCCTCTGTCGGAGCGGCGGAGCGTGGTTAATAGCCCGACTATCCAGTGTTGATAATGAAACGTAAAACGATCCGCTTGAGGATGATTTAGGAGCTGGAGATGGAAACGACGACGATGGCGGGACCAGAACAAATCACACCGACCTCCGACAATCAGCTACAGACGAGGAGAGTTTATGGGATATGGAAACACAATGACATGTCTCAACAAATTACTATGGAAGTTATGGAATAGTAAATGACCCAGAATTTAATAAAAGCGAATAAATATGGAATTAATCAACTGTAAACTGGAGGATTTTAATTTAACAAGTTGGATTTTTACAGTTTTGAACCCTTTCTGAACTGCTCCCACCTGATAACCAGGGTTTTCTTTGGGTTTTTATGAATGACACAACTTTAACCCTCCTGTTGCCCTCCTGGGTCAAGGAAGGAAGGACGAGAGGAAGGAAGGAAGTTAGGAAGGACAAAGGGAAAGAAGGAAGAAAGGAAGGATAAAGAGATAGAGGGAAGGAAGGAAGGAAGGAAGGAAGGAAGGAAGGAAGGAAGGAAGGAAGGAAGGAAGGAAGGAAAAAAAGGAAGGAAGGATAAACAGATAGAAGGAAGGAAGGAAGGAAGGAAGGAAGGAAGGAAGGAAGGAAGGAAGGAAGGAAGGAAGGAAGGAAAGAAGGAAGGATGGAGGAAGTGTGAGGAACAGTTTTGAACCCTTTCTGGACTCCAGCATGTTCTTTGGGTTTTTATGAATGAGTCGACACCTTTAAACCTTTGAGACATCGATATCTGCATTAAATCTACCTTTTCCTCCACTTAACCTTTACCTTACATGCTCCCTTACAGTATATACCCCCCCCTCCACCTCCCTACCTACCCTTTACCCCAGCTGCCCTGCCCCCCCCCCCCCACCCTGTGCAGCCTTTGATGTGGCTTTGGCAGCGTGAAGACAAATAGCTGAACAGCAGCAGCAGCAGCAGTCGACATGCTGCTGGAGGTGGAGGTGGAAGACAAAAGGCCTGTCACCGACTGGCCGGCAGCAGCACCATGTGTGTGTCTGTGTGTGTGTGTGTGTGTGTGTGTGTGTGTGTGTGTCTGTATGTATGTGTTTGTGCGCTTTTTTTAGAGATATTTGCACTGAAGTGTTGATATGTGTGTTTATAATTGCTCCTCTCCAGATTCTTTCACAGCGCTGTCAGCTGGATGCGGGTCTTGTGTACACACGGCATGACAGCCAGCAGACCGGGGCTCAACGCTGACGTGTGTGCGTGTGTGCATGTGTGCATGTGTGTGCGCATGTGCATGTGCGTGCATGTGCGCGTGTGCATCTGTCTGCAAAAAACAGTTACCCTTTAGGGAGCACCTCAGTGTCAGAGCAACGACTTTGTAAAGTCACCGTCGCCCCCAAAAACCTTCAACCTGACATCCCACCACCATCGCCCGCCCCCCGCCCCCGTCTGTCTGTCTGTCTTACCCATAATCCCCTTCTTTGCTGGATGTCAAATACAGCAGCTTTAATTGGTTAGCCGAGATGAAAGACCTGTCACCTTGATTGAGTTTACCGGCGTCCACCTCCTCCTCCACCAGCAGCACACTGCAAAAACTCAGTCTCACCAAGAATATCTGTCTCATTTCTAGTCAAAATGTAATTTCTAGTCAAAATAAATCTCATTATAATTAAAATAAGACTCGTCACATTAAAAGTAGCTTGTTTTTAACACATTTTTAATTCTTTCAAGCCTATTTTCACTGAAAATAATCTGATAATGGAGCAAGTTTTACTTATTTCTTAGTGAAAATTAGTTTGAAACAAGTGAAAACTGTCTAAAAACAAGGTAATGAATCTTATTTTAAGTGGTTTTGACCAGAAATGAGACATTTTGACGAGAAATAAGACAAATATTCTTGAAATTTTTGCAGTGTAGTGCAGCACCGACTCACTGCGGCCACGTCTGAGTGACATCAACACACACAGACACACACATCGAGCTCCACACACGGACGTTGATATGAGGAGTCATAAAACAAACACACACTCGGAGGCATATTAAATAGGCTTCCTGTCAGGCTGCATTAATAATGGGAGGAGAGTAAGAACAATAGGCAGCCGTTCATCGGCTTTTATTGCAGTTTGGATATCTAATTTGTTGCCGGGCGGAGAGTGCATATTGATTCCCGCGCTGCCCAAAAAAAATTCAGGTGTGCGTGGGCGTTAGAATCAGATTCATTACTTTGCTTTTGTGCGCTGATGATGGGGGTCATAATTTGAGGTAGGGGGGCCATGGATTTCATTTCTGGGGACGTGATGCCTTCCAGAAACGATCCCACCTCTTCCTGTTTCTGCAGCGGTGAAGCGATGCTTTACATTATTAGTGCAACACAACACAAGCAGGACGGTGATATCTCATTCCTCTCATGTGTCTATATGGCATCATTCACATTGATTCTGCTTCTGTGCAGAAGTCCGCCCGCCCGCCCGCTCGCTCTGAGGAGACATAATTAGGAGGAAATGGAAATGCGACGGGCGACTGCTCTGCTGCCGGAGTCACAAACACATCAGGAGGAAAATGTGTTTTTTCCTTCAGGGCGACATCAAAACCAGGAAGCAGAAGTCCTCAGGTGGAAATGTTTTTTTTTCTTTTTGAGCAGAGTCACAATCCAACACCTGAATCCTATTTCTACCCTGCTTTTATTGTGCAATATATTCTCCATATATCGCCTTTACAAGACAGCAGGTCATACGTCAAAGTATAGGATCGTCTACGATATGAGATCTTCAGTATGGACTGAAGCACACTGCAAAAACATCCGTCTTATTTCTAGTCAAAACAAATCTAATTATACTCAAAATAAGACTCCTCACATTTAAAAAGTAGCTTTATTTTAGACATGTTTTACTTTTTTCAAGCATATTTTCACTTGAAATAAGTAGAAAAAGTTTTTCTTTCTTATCACAAGCACAAAAACCTGCTTTCACTGGCAGATTTTTCTACTTATTTCAATTGAAAATTAGTTTGAGACAGTGAAAACTGTCTAAAAAAAAGTTCATTTGTAGGTGATGAGTCTTATTTTTAGTGTAGTTTTGACTAGAAATAAGAGTTTTTGCAGTGCATGATTGTACAGCTTCCCTTCGTCTCCTCTGTATCTCCACCTGTCTCCACCCGCCCAGTCGGCCGCGCTGAGGCGAGGAGGTGAAGAGATGGAGCGACCTTTAATGCAAAAAAGCAGCGCTCTGATACTACTGTAAGATCGTCCTGCAGCGCTGAGCTCATCGCAGCGCCACAAACCGGTTTAAACCTCATCTCTTCCTCTTCAGTTTCACCTCTGGTCAGAACATAAAGTTCAAACCTGGAGTTGGAAATAAAGGAAAAGGCTGCTATTTTTTTTTCAAGTTTTTAGGTATTGAGGCTTCTTTAAGAAACACAATGCAGTTTTAGACGGGTTTTTTGAGTAAAAACAACACGGTTCAGGTTCACACTTTGCATACGTGATGTTGTGCATTGTGCGTTGTGTTGTGCTGTGCTGTGTGTTGTCCACCAACTGTCTCCTGGAGCCTGGAGGGGAGACGGATTTACAGCCTGGAATTTGCCTCCAGACATCGGATAGCTTGTCAGCTCCTGCCCACTTAAGGTGTGCATGAGTGTGTGTGTGTGTAGGTTTGTGTGTCCATAAGTATGTGTGCGTGCATAAATGCTGGAGTCTCAGAGTCTCATGTGCATGTTTGCACACCGTCTTGCTTTCCTTCTCGGCGACACTAATGCTGTACAATAGCGTGTATTGTTTCCAGCCGCACACCTGAACCCACTGACACTCCGCTGAGGGAAACCTTTGTTGATGAGAAAAGAAAAAAAAAGTCTGAGCAGAACAAATGATTTACATATTACTGTGAACGCAGCTTTAATGACGCGTCATTTATCGAGCTGATCCTCGGCCATTAGGAAAACCGGTGGTGAAAGCAAACTAGATGAGTGGCACTTAGTGAGACACAATAGCGGCTGTGCGAAATAAGTCGATGCTCAGACAAGCAATTCACATCCAATTGTCTGTATGACAATAACAAAGCCACTGCCTTTTTCTTCTTCTTCTTCTTCTTGAAAAAACCCCCAGCAGAAATCCAATATTTAATCATTAGGAGGCGGCCGAGACATAATTCAAATCGTATCACATCAAGTGCAGCTCAAATCTAATTTAAGTGGTTTTATTGCCCTGACGCTTTTCACCGGTCACATCATCAACACACAAGAAACAAGACAAACAGAAAAAGACAAATTCGCCGGACAACGGGGGTCGACCCTGACAGACAGCAGCACAATACATCGCTATTGTGTTGCATCCTCGTCAACAATTTAATCCGTATACGAAGACGAAGACAACGACAACGACGACGCCGGCTCCTGGAAAATGGTTTTAAGGACAAAAAGCGCCAAGGGCAGAATTAGTGGACAAAGGCAAATGCATGAATAGCGCGTGGCGGGAACAACAATAGACTGAGACTGAGAGGATCGTTTATTCTGTTCAGGCTTAAAACCATCGACAGTCGACACGTTTCTTTCTGAGCCCACGCAGCCGCTGCAGGTTCTGCTTCCTGTTTGTGACCGAAACACAACCTGACCAGGACCGAGACGCTGTGAACCAACCGGCAGCAGCCGGAGAGAGTAGAGGCGGTTCATCATTTGGTTTAATAACACTGGTCTCGGGAAAGAAAGCAGCTGAATTTGACCTGAATTGGGTCACTAATGGAGAAAGATTAAGCTGTTTAATGACGGTAAAAATGCTGCTGCGCTGATTTGCCATCATAAAGACATTTAAAGGGATAGTTCAACATTTTGGCAAATTGGCCCCATTACCATAATCCCTATAGTCATAGCAGTAGGTTCGTTACTTGTAATTGTCGGTGCAAGCTGTTTTTAGAACGGCGGAGCAGAGCCGTGAGCTTCTCAGGGCTACGCTATGGAGGCTAAGGGAATTTCTTGGTTTCCTTCATCAAACTCATCAAATACACAATCCAACAACTCAAAAACGCTGTTGTGGACACGTTATGAGCTGCACAACCACCACGCTATGAGATAATAACGGAACGGAGACGGGGAAAATCATGCAAAACCGCTGATGCACGTTGCGTTCAGGGACAGTTTTTCAGCAAGCAGTCTCTGTATTTACCAGGAAAATGGCTCAGTTTCGTAAGGTTCCATTATTATCTCATAGCGTGGTGAATGTGCAGGTCACAACTTGTCCACCAGAGCGTTGTGGAGTTGTTGGATTGTGTATTTGATGAGTTTGATGAGGGGAAACCAAGAAATCCTATGAGCCTCCGCAGCGTAGCTCTGAGCAGCTCACGGCTCTGCTCTGCCGTTCTAAAAATAGCTTGCACCGACAATTAAATGTAACGAAGCTACTGCTATGACTATAGGGATTATGGCAATGGGGCCAATTTGCCAAAATGTTGAACTATCTCTTTAAGTTGTCATGACAAAGACAACTTCTGGTCATGTCACTTTGATTAATGTCAAGTTGTCATAATCAAGACAACCCAGACAATGTCACTGTGACTAATATCGTCCTGAAGTTCTTGAAAGGCCAGACTGGATTGAGTATAACAAAAAAGAATAATGGTAAAAGCTCAGATAATAAGTCGCCGGCTCCGTCTGAGTGGTCTGGTCTGGCTGCAGCTGATTGGTTCATTCATTCAGCTCTGGTGGATGCTACAATCATCACAGTCGGTTGGACTGCGGGGGGAAAAAATAGAAGAGATTTGTTCTGGACAAACTGTGCTGCCATCACACCAGACACTGACAAGGACATAGAGCATTACTGCTGTTACCAGCCTCTGAAACAGCAGGTATGGCACTATTGTGGCTGCAGACGACAAATACAAATATATACCCATGAGGATAAAATAATTTGGCGTTTTGGGGCTTAAATTATGCAAAAAAAAGGAGAAACCAACCTCCAGAGTGGAAATCTTAAAGGGAAAAAACGCAAAAGTCTGCGCCAATCTGCTCTTGGCGTGTACACGTTTACGTCACAGACAGGCGTCAGTACAGGAAAATGTCGGATTATTTCCATCAGTTGGACCTTCGAGTTGCCCCAGCAACTCTGATAAACATGCAAGAGTCGTCTGCGCAGTTGTACCGAGTTTTTACAAACAATATTACTTGACTTTCTACTTGATCCAGAATAGCTTTTCTGTCCAAAGTTTCTCAGGAGCTTCTTTCAAAAGACAAAGAAACGTTTAGAATCGTGTTTCGAGCATGATTTTTGACTACAAGAGTCAACTACAAGAGATTAAAACAAAACGGAAACAAAAAAAACATGTTGCTTTGGTTTTGGTGAAGAGAGGCTAACCAGGTGGCTCTGGTTCACACTCCAACACAGTAGGTGGCGCTAATGCACCTTAATGGGACAAGAAGTGGCTTTAAAATGGTGGATGCATGTTTTCGAGTGTCACAACCTCACGAAACGACGCATTTCACAACCAGAATTTGCTCCACTCAGTCTAGAAAGTCTAGAAGAGCTGCACGATTAAATTATTTTATTCCCCTGGACGCGGAAGTTAGCCGGCTAGCACGGTAGAAGTGTCTTCCCGAATACAAATAACAAATCTTACATTGTTGTTGTTTTTTTAAGCCCAAATCCGAACTCGAATACAAATAGTGCACTGGCTGTACACCACTAGTGTGCACGTAGATGCCCCCTGCAAAAAGGCTTGTCTCTACGCGGAATAAAAAGAGAGAACGCAACGTCTCTTTTGCATTTTCTGCTCAGATTCAAGCGTAAACACAGCCTGAGGCGACATAGCTGGACCTGGAGCTGGCAGATTCCCTGTCACGTCACGTTGGAAGTGGCCGAGCACTGGGAGGACCGGATGAAGGATTTGCAGGAGGTGAGGCGTCCAGAGAGGAAGCATGAAGGAGCCTCTGTTTGGCTGTGGATCAGACACACTGTTCCAGGATCTGTTCTGGCTGCTTCACCGGACCGAAAAACCCTGAAGAACTGAGGTTATGATCATTTGATGAAGTGTCACACTGCATCAGAGGCTGGATCCCGGAATAATAATAATAAAAAAACAAGAAGTTCTCTCCTTCGTGTTGGTTTATCTTGTCTTTGTTGTGAAAATCTTTCCACACAACGAAACTTCCTGTTTGTTACAACTCGCTTTATTGGCTCTGTGCTGTTGCTGTGACGATCAAAGAGATGAATGGGTGTTAGCAAATGCTCCCATCCCACCACCGCTCATCGATTTGTAATTGTCTCCTCTGGGATGATAAAGGAAATCCAATAGTGCTAACGGCTTTTCAATTCCAAGGTAAAGTAAACAAAAAGAATCTTCTTGCTTCGTGCTTCCGCCGCCGCCGCCACCACCACCGCCGCCGCCGCTGCTCTAAACTTAAAAAAGTAAACTGTTGTAAGGAGACAAATCACGCCATTACCCTAAATGGCTGCAGGGCTGGAGATCGTTTGAAATCAAACTGATGCAGACTGATGATGACGACTCCCTGTTGCCGGGATACATCTGCTCAACGACTGCAAAATGAAGGATCCTGGTTTTTCTCCATTTGTCTTCGGGCTGTTTTGACTTGATGTATGATAAGAAGGAGGCCAGGGGATTCCTTATACCAAGGTAAAAAAAAAAACCATTAAAATAAAAAAGTATTGGTAACTAATCTGAATCTTTTAGGTTACACTGCAAAAATCTTTCACTTTCATTGAATTAAGTAGAAAAATCTGACATTGGAGCAAGTTTTTCTTTCTTATTACAAGCACAAAAAACTATTGAGAAAAGAATCTTTAGGTACGAGTCTTATTTTAAGTGCAAAGAGATTAGTTTTGACTAGAAATGAGACATTGTGACAAGAAATAAGGCAAATATTCATAAAGATTTTGAGTTTGTAGCGTATATTCTATTGTTTTAGATATTGTAGGATACATTTTATCATATACTTCCCCTTTGCACCCTATTTATCTAAAATGAAGAATTTCCTTCGTGATTAATAAAGTGCTACTCTATCTATCTATCTATCTATCTATGTATCTATGTATCTATCTATCTATCTATCTATCTATCTATCTATCTATCTATCGCTGCGATATGTTTTATAACGTCGGAAGTGAATAAACCAATTATGATGTCTCAAAAGCTTGAGGAATTCAGGAAGCATCAACTCCCAGGAAACTATAAAGACATTCCTGTGCCCCCCACCCCCCCACCCCCGCCCTGTCATTAACACCATCACTGAGACTCAGCTGCTGAGTGACTGTGAGCAGGCAGCGTCGGACGCCGCTGCAGCATCGTGGGAAATCCCTACACCCTGCAGAGTTCAGCTCCTGCACTCAATCCACTGCCTTTTAAAGCTTAATGCCCCTAAAGTGAGATAAGGCAGCCTCCATAACCCCCCCCCTCAACACCCCCCCCACCCTCAACACCCCGCCCTGATCCAGTTTTAAGTTTTCATGATAAATAAATGTACGGTTCAATAATGAATGCAGCGCCGCAGCTCAGTATTGTAGTTTCACCTCCCCAGAGTCCAGTAACTACATGACAAATGGAAGTGCAGCTCTGCATTTACACATAGACTCTGGCTTCTTTTCCCCTTTATGAGCTTTAGACCAAACTTTAATCTCTGCCGTGTTAATTCAAAAACTAGTCATATAAGAAGTTCAATGTTGTGGATGTATGTTTTATGGCTTATACCTTCCGTATGCGTTGTGCTTTGTCAATGTCTTTTAATCTAACGGCTCAGATGAGGTGAACACCTCCACTGGGCCTTTAAATTGTGGGCAAACACCTTTGATATTTTGATATTTGATGACCTTCGACTATACAGAGCTAAATTGAGCACATATTTTGCATGTGCTTCTGTAGGAGGTGAAAATTCAACATTTATTTTCTGGCTCCTTTTACTTTTCCTTTTTAATCTATTGGTTTTTGGTGGAGAATAGAAAAGTCATTTAACTGGAAACCTACTGTACTGTATGGGCCTGTATTGAACAGCAACTCTACGTTAAACCTAACTCTGACCCTACTCGTAAATGCCAAAAAGTTGATTTTTTAAAGTAATAATTGCACATTTAAAGGGACAATGAGGAGTTTTGGAAAGCAAAGTGTTTTCACACCACATTTCCCATGAGCCTCCACATGCACAGTGAAATTCCTGGACTGGCACAAGACGGACAAAAGCAAAAGCATTTGCCAAGAATTTTTTCATTCATCGAGAATGAAAGTCGGAGGCTGGACGACGACCAGATACCGTCGTAATTCCGACCATTAACGGTAGCGTCCGCGAAACTTAAAGTAGGAAATGCTGGGCAAGTCGACCAATAAATAATAATAACAAAATAACTATAAAATTTATAAACCAAAAAAGACCATTTTTGTAAATTGACTAAATTTTACTGTTTATAACTTGAACAACTTGTTGGATGTTGTGATGTAAAACTGATAAAGTACATTTACCTATTCTTGAACAACAACAGTCTTTCAACAATAAGGTGGTGATAAAATGTAATAATGCAAAATTATAAAGGCTGGATATCAGAGTTTTGTGATATTGATACTGTTACTAAAACATTGGTTTCAAAACCATTTGGATTTGAGTCCAGATGTTTTGCTTTACTACAGTTTTCCTTTCGAGATCAGCCTCTTTCTTAACTTCTGTGTCAGTATTGAAATGTGTTACTAAATGACGACGAGGCAGCGTTGAACTGCTTCAGTCCGTAAAACTATTGAAGTCTTATATCTGAAACAGCTTTTACACTGAATCTGGATCTGTTCCACGTTCTGCACCTCATGTTTATCAATCCCTCCTCTCTTCCTGCTGCTCTCTCACGCCTTCCACTGTCATCAAAGTGCTTCAATACTCGACTTTAATGTGAGCAGTGGCTATAAAACCGCTGTTTGGCAGCGCGCGCTTCGTCTGGTGTCAGGTAACAGAAGCTGTGGTGGATGAAACTCAGAGCCAAGTGGGAAAAAAAAACAAAAAAACACCAGCGTTGGTTAAAAAAAAAAAAAAAAAAGAGACTTGGCTGCGCTCGAGGAGGAAGATACAGCAGGTAGAAGGAAAAACTTGCACCGCTGCTTAACACTGAACGCAGCGTCAGGTCAGCGCAGGGTAAGTAAAGAAAAAGAAAGTGATGAAGGTCTTTTCATGTCTTCCTCCTCTTCGGTGTTGTCCTGCTTTGTTAAAAATAAAAACACACGCAACGAGGAGGAGGTGAAGTTATAGAGGCAATGGTGTGTGTGTGATAATTATTCTCACTTGACACACAACTGGAACCGAGCTTAATAAAAAACTCATCCATTACACGCGCAATTTCACACTCATAAACAACAGGAAGGTGTTTAACTCTCTCCTGCACAATAGGATGATTGGCAACTCCCAATTGCATGTGTGTTGTTTGTCTGTATATATTACTTGTGCACCAATGGATGGATCCAAGCCAATCCATTTTATTGATTGAAGAATATTTGTCTTATTTCTTGTCAAAATGTCTCAATTTTAGTCAAAAATAATATCTTTCCACTCCAAAATAACACACGTCAGCTAAAAATGAACTTGTTTATAGACAGTTTTCACTTGTTTCAAACTCATTTTCAATTGAAATAAGTAGAAAAATCTGTTTTGTGCTTGTAATAAAGAAAAGCTTGCTCCACTATCAGATTTTTCTACTTATTTCAAGTGGAAAATAGGCTTGAAAAAAGTAAAAAGTGTCTTAAAACAAGCTACTTAAAAAAAAATGTGATGAGTAAGATTTTTTTTTTTACTAGAAATGACATTTTTGACTGGAAATAAGACAAATATTCCATTAAAACCGTTTAAAAAACATATTAAAAGAACTCCCATTGTTGCTTTTTGGGGGACAGGTAGATCTGAGAATCATCAGCATAGAAATTATTTTAAAAAATTGAGCCAGGGGGAAGAAAATACAACGAGAACAGGAGGGGTCCAAGGATAGCGCCCTGGGGGACTCCACAAGAAAGCAGACTGCTGTTGTTTTCACCTTGTGTGTCCGTGTGTGTGTGTGTCAGCTGAGACGTTGGTGTGTGCATAACAGATTTTATCACCACAACAGAGTCATGAAATTCACCACGGGTGTGTGTTCGCATCAACACAGACGCCGACTTTGAGGCTGGGTGATCATGGAACAACGCTGTGACACCTGTTGAGCTCCTGTGTTGACGGGCATCGCAGCTGCTTTGACAACTTTGTGAGATGTTTCGTTTTAGTTTTATCTGACGCGAGTTAAAACCAGTTGATAAATTGAAAAGAAATAAATACATTGAAAATCACATCTTCGCTCATGAGAGAGCGTGTCCTCACACGTTCTGCTTCTCCAGAGGAAGAGCAGGAATGTAGAGTGTCCTCCAACCAAGGCCAAACCACTTCTCGTACAGTACATTGTGTGCGTTTTGGTCTTCAGTGTAGCTTCGTCTACTTTTTTTAAATCTTTAATCCTTACACAACATGAAGCCATGATAATATACAACACTAAACCCAGCAGTTTATCATTATTGTGTGTTTTTATTGGCTGTATGTTGATTGATAATGGTGATGCAGGCGTTCCTAAGTGCTGCTGCTGGTGCCCTGTGTTCTGTTAATAATAACTACAACTCTGTGTGATGCAGACTCGGCATCTTCTTCCTCCACCAGAAACAGATCATTATCTGGATCCGAACCAAACCTCGTACGTCTCAGCATCATAAATATGTAAAATGTTTCTAACCTCGAGATACAAACATTAAATCCTGAGAAACTGATCAAATTGTTAAAGAAATGCATTCTTCAGCTCGTTCGGTGCACATCTGTGTCGACAAACAAACTGAACTGATCCAAACATTTCCAGATGTGCTCACCTCTGCACGTCTGCACGTCATTCAGGTAGGTGTGGGCGGGGCATCGAGCTGTGCAGACGCCGTGCTGCAGGTGATCCGACTGTGGCAGCAGCGTTTCCTCCGGTTTGAGGCAGCGGAGACAATCCGAGGCCAGAGGTCCCACACAGGAGCGACAGGACGGGTGGCAGTCTGAAGACAAAGGGAGGAGGACGTCAAAGCAGGGTTGTCTTTTTGTGTCAAACTGTCATTTCAGGTTTTATTAGTTTTAGTCACGTTCATACTCTTTTTTTTGTCTAGTCAAGTTTCAGTCGACTGAAACATTTTAGTCTTATTTAAGTCAGAATAATCCATGACTATTTTCGTCTAGTTTTAGTCGATGAATACTGATGATTTTCCGTAATTTTCAGACTATTGAGCACACCTGAATATAAACAACAACAGCTAAATTTTAAAAGAAAATACATTTTGTACATATATAGGCCACACTTGAATATAAGCCGCAGGTTTTCATGTTATAACATGAGATATTATACATAAGTGGGAGATGCACCGAACCTTGAACAACAGTCACGCCTCTCTTGTTTTGCCTCGTGCTGTTTACATAGAGGCTTGTTTATCCTGTTACATGCAGCATTTGTTGTCTGTCTGACGTCTGCCCGATTTCACGTGAATGCAAGAATAACAACAGTCACGCCTCTCTTGTTTTGCCTCGTTCCGTTTATATTGCTGTTACATGCAGCATTTGTTGTCTGTCTCCGCTAGACGGGGGTTCCGATTCCTACGTATTATACCTTTAATCTCTTTGTAGTAATAAAATTCTATTTAACCCAGTCAACATAGTATAATTATACAGACAAAACCCATTTCCCAATTAAATGAGACAACACAGTGACAGTGCTGAGAAGTGATACAGCAGTTTTACAGGTAAGTGTGTGTATTATAGTTTTAAATAAGCCCCTCCCCCGTCTCCTCACTGTGGCAGGTGTTGTCGTGCGGGTACAGCCCCTCCCCACAGGCCTCCACACACTGGCCCTGGTGGAGCAGGAGACCGGCCGGACACTGGGTGCACTGGGACACCGAGGGGCCCCAACACAGGCTGCAGGAGCTGTGACAGGCTGAGGAAGAGGAGAAGAAGAAGAAGAAGAAGAAGAGCAGCACAGTGGGTTTCACAGATGAATCATCATTTTGTCTTTTTCATGTGCTTTTTTTCCTTGAGGAGCACACACGCTGATCTGAAGTGGAAAATTGCTCATATTGTGTTCAGTGTTTTCACATGCAGATGAAAACATGCTTCAAAACAAACTTTTTTGATTAGTTTAACTATTAACGAGAACATCAAAAGGAGAAGAAAATCTGCATTTCCATGGCAACTGAGCAGACTGGTGCTGCTCACTCTGCAGATTAGAGACCGAGAGCTCCGTGGTCAAAAGACGAGTACGAGTGAGTGCCGGCGGTAAGTGACCTTGAGTCAAGTGTCGGCGTACCTCGGCATCTGTTGTGGTTGTCCAGGTAGTGCTGATCCGGACATTGCGTAATACATTTCCCATGATGCAGTGCGGTCCCTGGAGGGCAGCTCATGCACTTGGGGTTGTCAGGGAAACAGGAGGCGCAGGAGGAATCGCAGGCTGTGAACCGCAGCATGTTAATGTTAAAATCACCTCCGGGTGGAACGATGAAACACAGAACCCAGATCAACTTCACAAAAAATTAATTAATTAGGACGAGGAAGGTGTGTGTGTGTGTGTGTGAGGGCCTGAACGTCACTTTCTCTCTAAAAGGGATAGTTCAACATTTAGTCAAACTGGCCCATTGCCATAATCCCTATAGTCATAGCAGTAGGTTTAATTGTCGGTGCAAGCTGTTTTTAGAACGGCGGAGCAGAGCCGTGAGCTGCTCAGAGCTACGCTACGGAGGCTCATGGGATTTCTTGGTTTCCCTCATCAAACTCATCAAATACACAATCCAACAACTCCACAACGCTCTGGTGGACAAGTTGTGACCTGCACATTCACCACGCTATGAGATAATAACACAACGTTACCACACAGAGTTGTTTTAGAGGGAAATTCATGCAAAACCGCTGATGCACTTTCCTGTCGGAGGCAGTTTTTTATCAAGCAGTCTCTGCATTTCCCTCTAAAACAACTCTGTGTGGTAACGTTGTGTTATTATCTCATAGCGTGGTGAATGTGCAGGTCACAACTTGTTCACCAGAGCGTTGTGGAGTTGTTGGATTGTGTATTTGATGAGGGAAACCAAGAAATCCCATGAGCCTCCGTAGCTCTGAGCAGCTCACGGCTCTGCTCCGCCGTTCTAAAAATAGCTTGCACCGACAATTAAAGGTAATGAACCTACTGCTATGACTATAGGGGTTATGGCAATGGGCCAATTTGCCCAAATGTTGAACTATCCCTTTAATAATTCTGATGTACAAAATGTCAACGTCAAATATGTCCAAAAAGACAGCTAAAGGCTACATTCCCAGTGTGTGTGTGCTGTCCCATGCTGTCATGACATTTTGACATGTGAACGTGCTCAAACAGATCCGTCTTTCCCTCCAAACAGAGGCTAAAACCAGTAGGAGGGATTTCCTACGGCGAAAAAAAAAGGAAACCTCTCAAATCAAGCAGCTGGAAACCCCTGAGGAGGAAAATTGAGAAGTTAAAATCCCCTCACCTCCCCTCTCTCTCTCTCCAGATGTTGACATTTAAAAAAAAAAAAAAAGGGCAAAACAGACCTCAAAGCCCAAACTGGCAACTTCTAATGTATCTGACCTTTCTCCAGAAAGTTACCTGGGTTTTGACATTTTCCTTTAAAGAGAGGTCTGAGCTGCAGGAGAAGAAGAGGAGAAGCCCCTCCCCCTCCCTCCCTCCCTCCCTCCCTCCCTCCTCGGCTCCTCCAGGTGCTTTTAACCAAAAAAGAACGAGCGTCCTGAGTTCACCGTCGCCCTGAGGGACGCCTGCACCCGGCTCCTCTTCCTCATCTTACCACGCAAAAATAGAAACCATCCATATTCATACACACAGGATCTCTTTCTTCTGAGTCTCTGAATGCTCATTAGTGGAAGAAGAAGAAGAAGAGAGAGAGAGAACGGCTTAATTATATATATTTTAATTGTTTGTTTGCTAACTCTGGCTACTGCTGACTTATCGTTCTGGCACCACACGCTGTGGAAACTGGCAAGAGGTTTAAAAAAAAAAGATACACACACAAAACAAGCCCAAACAAACCTTCACCTCCAGTTCACCGCTAACAATAAACCTCTACTCGTCTCAGAAGCTGCTGCTCTGAGTTCACTGGGCTTTTTTGAATATTAGATGTTTTTTTTTTCCTCTTCCTTGCATCTTGGGACTTTTTAAAAAAAATCATTTTATTGGAACAAACAAAAAAATGTGCTCTAACTCTTCATTTGTTTTTGTTTTCAGAATCAGTTTTGCTGTTTGTTTGTTTTTTTTATTTGGAGCCGTTTTTTCATCTTTGCTTCAGCTACGGTGAACATTGCACGTTAGTGAGTTTTACACCATCTTCCTGTGCGATATTTCACAATAAAAGCCCTATTAAGAAATTAATGGAGACCAAACAAAGGAAGTGTTAATGCAGTTACTTTACAAACGAGATTCAAGAGTGAATCAAAACCATCAAATTGTGGCTTCTTATTAATAAGGTGAGACCAATTTCCCATTAAAACATACGGGATTGGGAAAAAAAATACTAATTTGCGTAGTTTAGCTTCTACATTTTAATAAATAATGATGGCTCCAGTCACTACTTTAGTAAAATGATAAAAGTCTGTAAACGTCACTCTGCAAAATTCAATTTTATCGTTTTAGGTCCCCCCTGCAATTCCACCAACTACCACCAGGGGTGCAAGAAACACTGGCTTCGACGATAAAAACAAAACCCTTCCTCCTCCTCTCCTGTCTTAATTTATTTTTTCCTCGCTGTGAGGTGTCGTGTTTTATTCATTTTACCGTAGCAGACGCCGTCTTGAGCGTAGAAACCTCCGCCGCAGTCGGGGACGCACTCCCCGTCTTTGAGCAAGGCAGCCGGGTCCGAACACGACACGCACTCCTGGGGGCTCGGCCCGCGGCAGTCGGAGCACGACGCGTGACAGTCTGGAGGAAAGAGCAGAAACACACGACGTGAACAAAGTTGTACTGACTTCACACGACACCGATACAAATAAACTTCATGGTCTTTTTTAATACGATGGGTTAAAGGACAATTCCGGGCAAATTCAACTTCGTCATTTTCAGTTTAATAGCTTCTGTTTTGCGTCGTAAAACCGTATTTTGTTTACTTCAAGCAAGCCGGCATGTTTGTGAAAGTAGATCTAATTCAAAGTCTCGTGCTCGGTGTGTTCATGTCCCATTTGTGTCATAAACGCAGGTATATCAACTGCTTGAAGTAAATAAACTCCTCGGTGCATGTTTGCGTAGCCATCTGACGATTCAGGGACAGACACAACTACCGCACAACAGGAGTGATTAAACTGAAAATCTTCCGCTTCGTTCTTTTAGACCGAAAATATCAGGAAAATACAGCCCAGAGTTGAATTTGCCCGGAATTGTCCTTTAAATCATGCTTGTTTTCATTCTAGGAAATCTAGATTTGATTTGATGTTTTTGTATAATTAGATAATTACTGAACTTACTCAATGTACTTAAAGACACACTGAACACAAAAGAGCTCATGAGGGCTATAAAATACAAACGAGGGCCTGGTTTTGTGTGTGTCTGTGTGTGTGTTGTGTGTGTTGTGTGTGTGTAGGTTTGAGCTGGAGACAAAGAGACAGAGAGAGACACACAGAGACACAGACAGACAGTATCTGATAATTAACCAGTGAATCAATCCTGTTTTGTTGATGGAATCACATGGAACAACATGTTGTGTTACACCTGCACATTCGTCCCTCTGTGTGTGTGTGTGTGTGTGTGTGTGTGTGTGTGTGTGTGTGTGCGTGTGTGCGTTCGTGTGAACAAACACAAGCTCCAGGAATCTAATTCAGCACCAACTGCTACGATCGCCATGATTTCCCAGTGGCCCACACACTGAAGCCAGATGCCACAGCAAGTGGCACAAACAAACAAACAAATCAATACACAAACACACAAACATACAATAAAAGGAGAAGAGACAAAAACAAACTGGAGGGGAGACGCCAGCGGAGGAGCAGCGACGGCTCCGACTCACACTTTGACAACACCGGTTACTCCACGACGACGACGATGCTCATTCACAAGCATCAGAAACATATTATTATTACAAATGACACTGACTATAGCGTTTAAATTCCTACCAATTCAGTGTTTCGTATGGACCAGTATCTGTGCATTTACCTTTACTTTGGCACCAATACGGTTCCGACATAATCTTTTTTTTGGGATGTGACGGTATTTAGGAATCTTTACGATAAATGAATTGTGGCGTTTAATACCACGATTAATTGTGAAAACAACATCCCTAGTTGGTTTGTCCAAGTCATTTGACATATTTGAGAATTTTATAAAATAGCAAGGCAGTAGTTACTTTTCCTGGGAATTAATTACTTTCATCAAGTTGTAACTCACGTTCTCTATGGGCTGAGGCAATAGCTTTGAAAAATAATAGCTTGCAGCAACATTTTGGGGAAAAAAAGAAAAGAACTAGTTCAGTTTTGAAACTGTGAACTTAGTTCAAAAATTTGAATTATGAACTGAACAAGTTCATTTTAATATTTGTGAACTGAACTTTGAACTACAGTAGTTCATGTAGAAAGTGAACTTTCCCAACACTGTGACGCTCTGCTGAGTTTTCTCAGGTTTCCATTAATCTGTGTATGACCCGGTCTGCACACCAGAACCTTATTAACCGACTGATTTCAATGGTTTTCCATATTGTATGTTGTTAACTGTTTTTTCAATTCTTGCAGCACTATGCACGTTTTATTATTCATACTGTTTTTTAATGTAGCCTACTACTAGTGACATGTTGATGTTTTGTCTATGTTTGTGATGCCTGCTGCAAAGTCAGTTTCCTGAACTGAAGTGTTTTTATTGATTGGAAAAAAATAAAGTAAAAAAAAAAAAATCGCTCCGCTTTTTCACCCTGTACTAGTGACATGTTGATGTTTTGTCTATGTTTGTGATGCCTGCTGCAAAGTCAGTTTCCTGAACTGAAGTGTTTTCGTCGCCCGTCCTCCGCTGCTCACCCTGAGCTGAGTTTTTCCTCAGTCGATGTGAGGGTCGGAGGTCAGAGGATGCTGTTATGATGCGGTGTAAAGCCCTTTGAGACAGACTGAAATGGGCTTTACAAATAAATAAACTTGCCTTGCCTTCATAACTACTGGACTGAGCCGGCTTATATTTATAAAACGGGGCCTTCGACGAAGCTGCACAGACGGAGACACGTAGGTGAAGCACCTGGCGGTCAAAGGGTCAAGAGCGAAAGCAGAGAAATGAAGGATAATTGAAAGTTTGAAAGCGAGGAAGTGAAATGAGAGGAACACCAGGGGGGACGACGCTCACCACAGGAGGAGGGCAATTAATCTAATCAGCGGCGTTTAGGAAGCGCTGATGGAAATCTCGCTCCGTTTTAACGGCGGAGAGACGCCAGAAGTTAATCAAACACGCTCTTTTGCGAGAAGTTGTCGGAGACGCAGAAGCAGCGAGAGATGAATCTTCTGATCCTTTCTGCTCTTTGATGCAGGTTTCTTCTTTTCCTCAGGTGGAGGAGCTGCTGCCTTCATGTCTCCATCACTCCTGCTTCCTCTTTAGCAAACGCTCAGGAACGCTCACTCCTCTTCCTGTTTTAATCAGATCTACACACACACACAGCTCCTCTTTGTTATCACACACACGACTGTGTCATCGGAGGTTTATTAGATAAATCCTGATTTCCAAGCCGTGCTGCTGTGTTTACACACTTTGTTGTCGCTGAATTTCTCATGTGCAATTAACCTGCGTCTCTTTCTCTCATTAAATATTCAACATGTTTTCAGACCTGTTTGTTGTAAGTCTTTTATTCTGGCGGGACGGCTCATCAAACATTCAAACCGAAACTCAATC
Organism: Decapterus maruadsi; assembly: GCA_030347415.2. Taxonomy (NCBI): domain Eukaryota; kingdom Metazoa; phylum Chordata; class Actinopteri; order Carangiformes; family Carangidae; genus Decapterus; species Decapterus maruadsi. The sequence goes on along the minus strand of CM064895.1, from coordinate 28,248,305 downwards.
AAATGTGAAGTGTGAAGTTTGGGCCACGTGGTGTTGAGGAAATTATACAAATGAAGGATAAGACTTTACTTGAAGGTATCGTCATAAGACATGACATGACATTATTGGATTGAATTTTCGTTTGAATGTTTGATGAGCCGTCCCGCCAAAATAAAAGGCTTACAACAAACAGGTCTGAAAACACGTTGAATATTTAACGAGAGAAAGAGACGCAGGTTAATTACACATGAGAAATTCAGCAACAACAAAGTGTGCAAACACAGCACGGATGGCAACACTTCATTTTCAATCAATCAAACATCCTATGGTCGGAATGATTGTATTTATTTATTTATTTTAAACATCCTGCCTTTCCAATAATTCCTTAAAGGGATAGCCAAAATTCAAATTTCACTCATTATAGAGTAGGTAATAAGTGAAATTTGAATTTTGGGTGAACTATCCCTTTAAAATAGCATATTTTTTCCCCCAAAAGATGTTGCACTTGTTGGGTTTAGGCAATGACGAAATGAGTTGGTTAAGTATAATTTAAAAAAAGACCAGGTAGAGGTTGGAACGGCCAATCAAGTCACCGGCTGAGTAACGCACATTTCCTTATATCGGAATGGTGGGACGATGGCATGTGGGAATAGCGGTATGTCTAAATAGTGGGATGTCGGAATGACAGCATGTAACCTATGCAAACGTAAGATACGACTGGTCCATCAACTTTAGTTTAGTTTGCACCTGCTCTCCATAGAAAATGAATGGGATCCGTCGACTTGACATCTTTCCCTTGGAGAAAGAGGAGAAAGAGGCGACTTCCAAAAGATCCAGGTTGGTCCGACTTAAATTTCAAATATATTTCCTGTTATTAAAATTTCAAAGTTCTCTTATCTTCTTAGTGACACGGTTTAAATTGGGGTTTTGTTTATCTCGTCCACACAGATTGTGCTTTTTTTTAGAGTTTATAAAGTTTGCATCTTTGTCCCTCACATGCTCCCGTCTTCTGCTAAATTAAATATGAGTTAAAGATTGTTGTGGAAAAATGGAGATTTGTGTGTTTTCAGTCTGTTCGTGTCAGCTTTGTTGCATTTTGCGTTACATTATTCATCATGTGTGTCAAATAGAAATGCAATCCGCCCCTCCTTGTGTCTCATACTCTCTCAACTTGACTTCACTTCTCCATCTCTCTTCACTTTCTGTGAAAAATTACCACCAACCAGCAGCCAAATCCACTTCCTCTACGTTTCCCCCCCACTGTGGGCGGATAAATCAGTCTTTTTTCTATCAGAAGGGGATTTAAATCACTGACACCGGCTGATTTAAAGGACCACACTTAGTGGTTTTTGCATGTTTTAGCCCATTAACTGCAAATCATGTACACGTTTTTTTTTGGTGAGGTTAAGATTTGGAAATGTACCAACACTTTTTAGATTGATTTTTCTATCTTCCCGAACAGCCAGCGCTCTCGGCTCATGGTGTCTACATGATATGAAGATTAATTTGAAGAGATGTGGGGGAAAAAAATGCTTCTTAAAAGGTCCAATAATGTGTGAAGTCAGATTCCCATGTCTGTTTTGATTATAGATTAAAGCTGTAGGTTCTGGATTAATACTGTGAAAAATAAGCCTTAAAACCAGCCGTCAGGACTTCCTGCGACTTTGTGATGTCACAACAAATTACTCTCACCTGGATCCGAATCACACAGGATTTTTTGGTGGGTTTTTTTTCTGAAATCTGCTTCAGAAGTCAGTCAGCCAATCAGAAGAGAGGCTCAGAGCCTCCTCTCCTCTGATTGGCTAAAAGTAAATTCAGTCCTTTTTCTTCTTCTTTTTAAAACCTTAAAGGTACATTGTGTAGGAATTACTCCCATCTTGCATTGTGGTTGTACATCACAAGCAACTCAATACAATAAGTTACACAATGTCCCTTTAAATATATCTTCTTATGGATCAACATTTCAAAAATAAAACACAGGAGAAGGGTACAAAGTTTTCAGAGCAGCAATACTAGAAAGTCAGTAAGTCTGCAAGTGAAAAATTAAATGCAAGTGCAGCAAATGTTCTCCGTGAACGGTCCCGTCAAGTCTCAGGGAGTTAATTTTGGTTTTTGCGCTGACACTTTGCCCGGGAGGTGAGAAATCAATCAAAAAAATAAAAAACAGTTTTTATAATAATAATAAGCTCTGAATTATAGATACTATACGTGACTTGGGAGGTTATAGACGTCTGAAACATGCAAACAGCAGAGCGGACTTCCTGTTAGTGGCGGTGGGACTGCATGGGTTGAAGTGGCGGGACGTCCTGGAAGCTATCGTCGCCCACGGTGACAGGTTGATTGACAGGTGAAAGAAACAGTTTCATGGCCCACTGTTCAATATTTTAGTCTCCGCCAGCTCTTCCTCTTTCCTTCCTATCATCTCTCTGTCTATCTTTCTCTCTCTGTTTCTGACGATGTGCATCCCTCTGTTCCAGTGTTGGGGGTTAGAGTACTCTGATTACTTTTTTCGAGTAACGTGTAACGTAACGCGTTAGTTTCGTGAGTTGCGTAATCAGTAACGTAGTTATTTTTCTAAAAAAGTAATCCGTTACTTTTCACCGGATAAGGAAAGGAATATCCCGACTGCAGCCAGGTTTTAGTCAGACAGTCACTGTGCAACAACCTGCGGATGTGTCAGCCGAGGCGCAGCGCTGTGATGCGTCTGTGCCCTGCTGCTGCTGACCTACGTTGCCTGTGTGTGTGTTTCAGTTCACCAGCTAAACAATAAAAAGGACAAGAACATAACATGCACACTCGCGTTGGTAATAACCTTCTGTCGATCGCAAAAAACTTCCAACTTGTTTCATGGACCAGCTCCACGGCCCCCAGCTCTCTGTGCTTCCCCGCTTTCAGCAGCTCAAGCAGCTCAGTTCTCCCCCGGTCCCGGATCGCTACTCCATGGCTGCCGTAGCAGCAGTGTGATACCAGTAGCCTACATTTAACCGCATTTTTAACTTTTATTAAACACACCGTAGGAAGTTCACGTCTCGCCAGCCTCCCTCCTGTGTGAGTCCTCCGTTCAAACCGACAGACAGATCGAGCAGTGAAGCCGCTGAGTGAGATTCACGGCAACTCCTGAATTTTGATCAAGTCTGTGATTAAAAGAAAAAAATGCTACGTGGCGTACGAGGCGCTGCAAAAGGCTTTTCATTTTAGGTAACGCAGGAGTACTCTAACGCGTTACTTTTGTTCATAGGTAACGCAGTAACGTAACTGATTACTTTTAATTGATGGTAACGTGGTAACTTAACTAACTACTTTCAAAAGTAACTATACCCAACACTGCTCTGTTCCCATGATGCTCTCTGTCTGTCTGTCTGTCTGTCTGTCTGTCTGTCTCCGTCTCAGCCCTCTGGCCTCTCTCTTGAGCTTCAACACTAGATTCCTTGTCATCTCTCTTTCTCTTTCTGTGCTTGTTTGTCTCTGTTTACACCCATGTTCAATTTTTAACGTCTCTAGGCTTCTTTCTTCTTTCTCTTCTTCTACTGTATCTTCTATCCTCTTCTCCTCCCACTCTTTTCATCTTCATCTTCTTCTTCTTCTTCTTCCAGAGATCATCCTTGATATCTATACTAGTCGACTCCTCGGCTGCACCTCTGCAGCAGCGACTTGAACAAAATTTAACAAACAAAACCCACTCGATGTTGAACTTTTCTTTTCTTTTCTTTTTGCAGATGAAGCAAAACCATAGAAAGCATCCAACCTGCATTTAGCGTGTGACTCCTACATTTCTACCACTGGGTCACACACACACACAAACACACACAACCTCTCCAAAATGGTTATATCCAACAAGGGGGATTACACGTCCTTTACCTTGGCCCTCACAGGAGAGCAATTTATTTTCTCTGTGCAGCCCGGAGCGCTAAGTTATCAGCAAATGTAATCCTAGCAGACCAGTTGCCAAAAAAAAAAAAAACTTTCTCTGCATAAAACGGTCGAGGTGGAGTTGGAGATGAATGCACAGTCACACGACGGTGTTTTGCGGTGGATAATCTTAGCTCGCCGTCCTTCTGGGGACGAGCAGCGACACACGATTAGGGTGAAGTTCACGCCTCCACGAACCGAGAGAGACACAGCGATTCAACTGAGCACCGGGTGGAGAAACAGAAAGAGAGGGGTTTTTATTTTGGAATCGAGATTCATAGATTCAGTATCAGGTTCTTCCAGCCAATAAAGCAAGAAAAACTTCGAAGGGACCGAACTTAAAGGTATAGTACGCAGGAATTCCCCCCATCTAGCGTTGCGGTTGCATATCTGAACGTATTCTTGGAGTTGCGGTCACGTGAAATGGGGCAGACGTCAGACAGACAACAGACGCTGCATGTAACAGGATAAACAAGCCTCTATGTAAACAAGTGGCCCTCCAGCACGAGGCATTTGTATTTTAAAGCTTTCATTTGCATGCAGGTGTGATTCGACTTTCGTGAAATACGTATTTATGAAAGCAATAACTCTCCAAACATTTCCTCTGCGGTGTGAAGCCAAACTGCAGAATGGGCTCTTTGCACAGCTCCACTACTTCCTGAACTTAATGCTGCTCCTTTGTTTCCTGTCTTACATTATTGGCATTATTAGCAGTCACAATGGTCAGAAACACCTGCATTAATCAATTTGTCCAATAATGTAAGACAGGAAATAAAAGAGCAGCATTAAGTTCAGGAAGTAGCAGAGCTGTGCAAAGAGCCCGTCATGGTTCTATGAATGAAACTGGGATCTAAAATTGAAATAACACATGAGTGGGTGGTGGTTGGGAGGGGGGGGGGGTCACAAGGTGAACATATGCACTGGGTGAGCGAGTCGAGGCGGCATCGATCCGATCTCTCCCACCTTTTCCTGAGAATTCACATCCAGAGCCGTGAAAATCACACCCGACAGAAATAACCACTGATGTCAAAGGTTTTCCCTAAAAAAACAAAACAAACACACAAACACAAAACAGACCATGATGGCTCCGACATGAGGGAACATGAGAGGGGTTATGCCGAGGTCAGAACAACAGTGGAGTTAAAACACGAATGGAAATAGCGACAGACTTTGCTTGGAAGCCGACAACAACAACAACAACAACAGCAGCAGCGTTTATTTCCAGAGACGAACTGTTTAAAGTAGCGTTTCTAAAAAAAGAACAGCCGTCCTCCAGTGATCTCCACGTTATGAATGAATCTCACTGCCGTTCCAAAGATCTGTCGTTCTCTCTGGCTTAAAAAGAGAGAGGAAAAAAAACCCAGACAAATTAATTCAAAAGGCTGGTAAACTGAATATAGGTCAGTTTTCTTTCTATTGAGTCCCTTTGGAATAAATCAAAGAGCTGCAGCAGCGACGGCCGGAGTCGGACGGGAAGCGGCTCCCTGCTGGTCGGATCTGGAGCTGCTGTCGTCACAAGGACAGCGTGAGGTCACCATGACCTGTATCAGCTCCAACAGGTGGATCATTGAGGGCCGAACCTATCCCATGATGCATTGTGTTGATGTTGATAAAGCAAACAAACAAAGCCAAAAGTTGTGTTTCAAGCTACTGGTGCAACTGTTGAGAAACTCTTAAAAGGGATAGTTCAACATTTTCGCAAACTGGCCCCTTGTCCATAATCCCTATAGTCATAGCAGTGGGTTTGTTGCCTTTAATTGTCAGTGCAAGCTATTTTTAGAACGGCGGAGCAGAGCCGTGAGCTGCTCAGAGCTACGCTATGGAGGCTCATGGGATTTCTTAGTTTCCCTCATCAAACTCATCAAATACACAATGCAAGAGTCGTTTTCGAGGTAAATTACTGTAATGCAAAACCACTGATGCGTGTTCCCGTCGGGGGCAGTTTTTTGGTAAGCAGTCTCTGTACTTACCTCTAAAACAACTCAATAAATGACAGCTTTATTTTCATAAAATTGCCACCTTCATTCTCGTAAAATTATTAATTTATTCTCAAAGTCTGTGAAACCCTAACCCTTTTCTCAATGTGTCTCTTATAAAAGCCTTTTAAACTCTTTCAACATCTTGCATTGCATGTCTGTCCGTCCTGGGTGAGGGATCCCTCCTCTGTTGCTCACCCTGAGGTTTCTCAGATTTTTCCCTGTTAAAAAGGGTTTTCCATGGAGTTTTTCCTCAGTCGATGTGAGGGTCTAAGGACAGAGGATGTTGTTGTGATGCCATGTAAAGACAAACTGTTTGTAAACAATGGGCTATACAAATAAAATTGCCTTGCCTTGCCTTTCTATAGATGGGAGATGGAAACTGCATGTGGACTGTTTTTGACGTGAACAGGATGGATGAGCATGTGTTTGTGCGACTGGAGACAATAACAAGATTGTTTTGAAACCGACAGATCACTAACAAAGTCTTTACTCTGGTTTTTTGACTCCCACAAACATCCAGTGTGGAGTTGCATGAATAGTACGAGCAACGAGCCTGAACCCGGGGAAACTGAGAAAGAAACAAGTCGGAGAGGACAAACAGCTCCAATAACTATTACCCGGCTGACTGTGGATGCATGCATGTGCAGACACACACACACACACACACACACACACAGAGCAGCGAACCCCCAGGGAGTCCTGCAGCAGCAGCAGCAGCGACACATCGGGCTCTGGGTGGTCCTGGTCGTCTGCCAAGAAGCATTTACAATCCTCCATGAACGCCTCGCAGCACCTCACAAACACCTCACGCACTCACTGACACCTCCTCCTCCTCCTTCTCCTCTTTCTCTCTATCCTTCCGGTGATTCTCTTCCTCCGTAAACAATAGGAGCTGGAATAAGGAGTTGGTTCAGACTAAATCCTCCCTTAATAGCCGAGGCCTGAGCGAGCAGCACCCTCTGATTTCCACCGTTCCCGCCTCAGGAGACGCCGGTCAGGGGGGAGAAAACAAAACAAAACAAAGCAAAGCAAAGGTTTATGCTCTTATTAAAGCTGGTTATGTGTTAAAAGTAAACGCTCTGCTGCCTGACTGGGACACACACACACAGAGAGAGAGGGGGAGTTGATGTTTTGGATTTGTTAGGACAAGACAGATGCAGGATAAGAGCCTGACAGGGGATGCACAACGTCACGCACCGCAGCCGCCATCGCTGCGTTCGATTTGGCTTTTCGCGCTGTACAACATTATAAAGAAATACAGTTACATCTGCAGCATTAATGCAGTGTAGATGTTGGATTAATGAATGAGCAGGGGAGAGACGCCGCCGAGGCCTGGAGCATCCAGCGTCCAGCAGCAGAGCAGGACAGAGGCAGCATAAATGTATGAAGAGGGATTTCCACAGCACTGTATGCATTACATTACATGGAGATGGATGGATGGAGGCAGGATAACACACACCACTGGCTGCTGCTGTCCGTCCTTGTGTTGCATGTGCACTCGGAGGTCTGGTCTCCCCGTCCTACTTTATTCATTAAAGGGATGGTTCAACATTTTGGCAAATTGGCCCCATCACCATAATCCCTATAGTCATAGCAGTAGGTTCGTTACCTTTAATTGTCGGTGCAAGCTGTTTTTAGAACGGCGGAGCAGAGCCGTGAGCTGCTCAGAGCTACGCTACGGAGGCTCATGGGATTTCTTCGCTTTCTTTCATCAAACTCATCAAATACACAATCCAACAACTCCACAATGCTCTGGTGGACAAGTTGTGACCTGCACATTCACCACGCTATGAGATAATAACACAACGTTACCACACAGAGTTGTTTTAGAGGGAAATGCAGAGACTGCTGATGAAAAACTGTCCCTGAAGGCAACACGCATCAGCGGTTTTGCATGAATTTCCCTCTAAAACAACTCTGTGTGGTAACGTTGTGTTATTATCTCATAGCATGGTGAATGTGCAGGTCACAACTTGTCCACCAGAGCGTTGTGGAGTTGTTGGATTGTGTATTTGATGAGTTTGATGAGAGAAACCAAGAAATCCCATGAGCCTCCGTAGCGTAGCTCTGAGCAGCTCACGGCTCTGCTCCGCCGTTCTAAAAATAGCTTGCACCGACAATTAAAGGAAACAAACCTACTGCTATGACTATAGGGATTATGACAACGCACCAGTTTGCCAAAATGTTGAACTATCCCTTTAAGATGTGAAACTGAGCTGCTGCGTCGACCACACCGTGATCACATCACGGTTATTCTCCACTCTCTCTCTCTTCATCTGTCTCTCTTTCTTACCCATCACCCCCCCCCCTCCCTCCAGCAGTCACAGCAGGCCTCCTCTACTTGATGGAGCCGCTCAGTCAAACTGCTCAGAGTATATTAGCGTTCCCCTCGGGGCTTCGGCTCGGCTCGGCTCGGCCTCTGAGGGCAGAGCGGTGGTGGTGGTGGAGCAGCAGTCGATGTCGACAGCTCTTGTTGTTGCATCCATCCCTTTATTGGCACTTTGCACAGCGGGGGTCCAGTCTTTGCTCTCGCTGTTTATCCACCGTTAAGCCTCTTCCCTCCCGCCCTCCCGCCCGCCCGCGCTGGCTGAGCTCATTTCAACGCCCCATGACAATCACCTTCAGCACATAACGAGGGCCGATTATACTGAAGCCCTTTTGAGAATTAATCGGCCAATAGTTGAGCCGACAGACGACGATGCCAACACTTATATTTTCTCTAATAAAGTGCAGGGAATATGACTCGGTTTTACTTAGTGATGACGTCCTCGTGTCGTTATTTATCCAGTAGGGGCGCGTCGAAGTTTGATTCATAAAAACTGGATGCAGAAAGAAAATGTGAATGCACCTTTAGAGGAAATTCTTTTACCACCGACTTCTAATGACTCGTTGTTTATCCACCTATTGATTATTACGTTAGATCTCAGTTCAACTGTGCCTGCACCGATTTTTGACCTTTTTGTTCTCCCTTCAGTTTATATCTTTATAGTTAGTTAGTTAGTCTTTATTGTCTCCCTTATAACATGCGTTTGGACTATATTTAAGCGATCAAAAGCAGCTATCTGTTTTTTTATCCATTGATTTTTACAAAATAAAAATGTAGAAATTAAAGCTGCACAGAAAAGAAAATTGAATTTGAGCCCATTCTGGGTCATAAAATTAGTGTAACAACTCATCTATCAGATGATGTAATCCAAACTTTGTGCAAAATCCTATTTTTGATCAAATCCGGGATGAAAGTGTGGGGGTGAAAGTGTGGAGTTTTTTTGCGCACATTGCCACTGATAATCTGTCATCTGTCAATCAGATGTCTGAGACGCACACACACACATGGAGCCCCCGCCTCAAAATAAAAAAATCAAATTTGTTTTCCTCGCAACTCGTTTGGCCTTTAAATCAGCCGATATATCAGTAAAAATCCATATTGGTTTGGCCCTTACATATAACATAAATAAAACGTCAATTTCCTCCAATTTACAGATGCACACCTGATCACTGTTTATTATTGAAATATGACAGTGATTACACCGTCTGCAAGGCTTCGCTCTGAATCAGGCTGAGAAATAAATAATGCATGAAAGTGAAATGGCAACAGGTGTTTTTTTTCCCACAATAGTCTGATTGCACTGCTGATTCCTGAGCACAAACCATTTAAAAAGGCAAAACTCATGACTCACAACATGTGCCGGCTGAAAAACGAAGCTTAAAAAATAAAGAATGAGTCTGAGTCACGTCATCTGTGAGTGTTTGAGCTGTGCATGACCTGATTAGTACATTGAGCCTCCGTGCATGAGGTAAATGTATTATATTATTAGAATAACTGGATGTAACAATAGAAGAATACAGCACTTATCAAACTTAAAGGGTTTATTCCCTACCAGACACTTCCTGTGCCGTTTTGTTTTTTTTTCTCCTATGGGTGTGAAGTCGATTGATTGGAGAGCACGGTGTAATATTAACGCACACTCGCTCAGCTCTGAACGAGTGAATTAACAATAAAACAGAAAAGTTTGGTGCAAAGAAGAAGAAAAAAAAAAGTAATTTTCAAGTCAATTTAATTTTCAATTACAAATCCATTTTCAGGCACTAACTGGTTTCTCTAATGTTCTTATTTTGAAAGAGTCAGATCAGAAACATCAAGCAGAGCAACATGAATGAGCCACAAATATTTAATTATTCGCCTTTTTTTTCCCCCCTCTCTCTTTTTACTTTGACTCAATCTTGACAGGCTTTTTCTCCTTAGCTTTAAAAAAAAAAAAAAGGACATCAACACCAACTTCAAGAACTTTTCTAAACAAACCCACCGTCCCCCGTGGGAGACACCGGGTTCAGAGCTGCAGCAACAGTTCAGAGGAAGAGCGACTCCTCCAACCTGCACATCTGCCGCCAAACAACCATTTTTTGAGGGGAAAAAAAAAAGCAAAATACTGAAGCAATAATACTGCAACTCCCCGCGGGAGCTTCGTGAAATATTCAGTCAGAACATCCTCTATGAGTTATCCTCATAACCAAGCCAGTCACACAGAGTTCATCCCAGGGCCCTGAAACACCGAGCAGCACCAAGCTGTGGAGTCCCACTGTGGGAACGCCACTCGTTGCCCCGGCGCCGGCGGCCAGATGATCGCTGCTATTACACCTCCTGATCCTGTCATAAAGGTGATGTCAGAATCTGAGTCTTTGTCTTTTTGTTTTTTTCCCTCCTGTAATGAAAAAAATGTATTTTCCTGTATCCACATGTTAAAGGGATAGTTCAACATTTTGTCAAACTGGTCCATTGCCATAATCCCTATAGACATGGCAGTAGGTTTGTTACCTTTAATTGTCGGTGCAAGCTAGTTTTAGAACGGCGGAGCAGAGCCGTGAGCTGCTCAGAGCTACGCTACGGAGGCTCATGGGATTTTTTGGTTTCCTCCATCAAACTCATCAAATACACAAGCAAGCAACTCCACAACGCTCTGGTGGACAAGTTGTGACCTGCACATTCACCACGCTATGAGATAATAACACAATGTTACCACACAGAGTTGTTCTAAAAATAGCTTACACCAACAATTAGTAACAATTAAAGGTAACAAACCTACTGCTAAGACTATAGAGATTATGGGCCAATTTTCCAAAATGTTGAACTATCCCTTTAACTGTTGTAACTGAGATCCGAGGACCTTCAAGTCCACTGTCCCAGTGTAGGACTGTAGATAATCATACTTCTTCCACATAAAGATATGCAGGCTAAAACAACTGAGTCTCCTCCATTCTCATCCAATCAAACGCTGCGAAATTTAACTTTATGTCTTGTGCCAGTTTGTGTTGTAAATAAATACAGAATTGCACCGAGGTTGCCCTGCACGCTCCACCATCTGGTCTGTCGATACTGAATAGTTTCATTGAGACCAGGTGTTTTTGTTTTTTTTTTAGCACTTCCTGTTCTGTTTGGAAGCAGATAATAAAAAGTCTGAGTCCAAAAAAAGAAAAGAAAACCTTCCTGTACAACACATTTTGATGACTCATCCAGCACTTGTCCTAATTTTGCATCCAATTAAAATCAGTTTCTCCAATGTTTACGTTCCTCATTCTGTCAGTCATCATCCATCATCCATATTACCACCTATGAATTAAGTAATTGCAGACATGAAGCGTTGAAACCCAGGGAAAAGGACAAGGAGAGAAGAGGACGGCAGGAAAAGGACAAAAGACAGAAGACAGAAGAGGAAGAGGAGAGAGGAGGAGGAGGAGGAGGAGGTGAGTCTGCAGAAAGAAATAAGCCTCTCCATCTGTCGCCATGCACATCGGCCAGTCTGCCGCCTGTCTGCTGCCAACCTGGCGGATGACCGAGTGTTTGAGTTTGTATGATTAAGGAACATCCGAATCATAGATTGACTGGGAAAGATTTAACTCGTCATCATAAACATTCTGCAAATTATATAAAAACGTGGATAAATATGCACCCGTGTGATGCAGTCAGAACATATCTAGAAATCTAATTCACCTTGACCCAGAGGAATTCAGACAGAAGAGAGGTTTATCTGCTGCTTGCAACAACAACTTTTGGCTCAAGTTGTTGTTGTTTTGTTTTGTTTTGCCGTAATAAATCCCATGACATCCTGTGTGTTACTCACGGCGACAGTGTGTGTGGTCGTGGCGGTAGGAGCCGGGCGGACAGGAAGCCAGGCAGCGGCCGCTGTCGGCGCTCAGCAGGGGCAGCTGGGAGCTGCAGGACTGGCACTCCCACCTGCTGGAACAGGTGGCGCAGGATGACTGGCAGGCTGGCGGGGGGAGGAGAAGAGAAGCCGGACGGTCGGTCAGTCACATCAAACACTCACTCACTTCCTGGTCCCTCGGTTTAAAGGGATAGTTCACCCAAAATTCAAATTTCATAATCTCATAATCTACTCACCCTCATACAACTCATAAAGGGAAAGAGACGGAAACTGAAATGTACAAGTCTTAATGCAACCGTTAAAGGAACATAGACTTGTTGGAATGAGGTTGAGAGCATTTTTAAAAAGAGATTAAAACAAAAACTGCAGCTGAAATACATTTAAATCAAGCTCGGTTTGCTGTACCTACCTGTGCCTGATGAGTCGTTATTGTGTTAAACCATATACTCTTTGTACTTATGTAATTACCTTAAATAGGTTAGGTTAGATTTGAGGAAGAAATAGGAATTTACCCTTTTTACAAGATCATGTCTGCTGTATATTATGAATTGAAAATGTATTTTGGATTTTAAAATGATTTGTAAAATAAAAAACGCACCTTGAACCTAAACTTAAAGTCTCTGCGTGGTATCCTAAAGGAAAACTCAACACTCATACACTGTTTTTCTTGTGCAAATATTCAAAAAAATATGATAAAAAGAGAAGAAAAGAAAGAAAAGAGAAGACGTGACTTGAGTGAAGGCTGTATAAATATTCTCATCATGACTAACAGAGCAGCTAATTACCCCCCCGGGACAATAAGGACGCATCATCTACCCTCTCTGTAATTACATCATGGCCGCTTCCCCTTCTCTGTCAACACACACCATCTGATGGTTTTATCTCCTCTCTCTCTCTCTGTCTGTCTTCCTCATGTGTTTATGTTTCCTGGTTCCTGATGAGGAGATGCAGGTTTGCAGATTGACGTGTCGGAGGAAGCCAAAAACATTCAGCTTCTCGTCTGTATCAAACTTTTTTTTGCATTTTAAAAACTGGATTAAACCTGTTTTCTCTGCACCTGCTGCAACTTTGAGAGTAAATCAAGCTTTCACCGAGTTGAAAACGGAGAAATCTAAATAAAATGTTAAATAAAACTCTACATTTTAATTAAACACATGAGTTTGGCAGGGATGCACTGATGCAGTCTAATCTACTTACAGACATTTCCATAAACATAATCACGATGAACCCAGTGAACATGGAGACGGGACAGAACGTGTAATGAGGAGACTTCCAGCTGTTTTTTTCCTGAAGATTACAGAATATAAAGTGACTAAATCTCGTCCTCTTAAAAAGCTCTCAGCAGCTTCCCACTCAACGACGGGGGGAGAGACATCAGCGACGCCTCGTTGAGATGAAGATGGCAACGATAGGGAGGAAATCACAGGCGGATCGGATTAGGGAGAGGACGGAAAGACTGGAGGTGAGATCAGGAGGAGGAAGTGTGCAGAAAGACGAACAACATCTGGATGGAGAGGGGGGGGGGGTGATAAGAGCCGGAGCAAAAAATTATATCTGAATATAAACTTGTAATCATTCTCATTCTCATCCAATACTTTCTACACCTGGGCAGATTCCAGCTGTGTCCAGATGTGCAGGTGGCATCTTGCTCTTGGACAGTGCTGCTGCCGTAAACGAACCAGATTTGAGCCGTGACTGTAAATACTGTATATGAGTGTGTTTTGAATTTGAATTTATTAAAAGCAGTGGTTCTCAAAATTTTTCACATCAAGGACCAATTAGACCACGAGCACAAGCAAACACCAGAAATACACAAATATTTGGTCTGAGACTGAAGAACATTACTTTTTTAGTCAATGTACGTTCAAATTGGAGCCAATGGCGTGAATTTTGGAAATAATGTAGAGAAATTGGTACCATTGGTACAATATTGTAGAGAAATTGGTACCATTGGTACAATATTGTAGAGAAATTGTTACCATTGGTACAATATTGTAGAGAAATTGTTACCATTGGTACAATATTGTAGAGAAATTGGTACCATTGGTACAATATTGTAGAGAAATTGTAGAGAAATTGGTACCATTGGTACAATATTGTAGAGAAATTGGTACCATTGGTACAATATTGTAGAGAAATTGTTACCATTGGTACAATATTGTAGAGAAATTGGTACCATTGGTACAATATTGAAGAGAAATTGGTAGAATTTCTCCAAAAACGTTGAAACATTTCTAGAAAAAAGCGGTAAAAAAAATTTCTCCCCAACAAAAAGAGTTTTTAAAAAGTGGTAAGATTTCAAAAAAGAAAATTTTCTAGAAAAAAAAGGTAAAAATTTCTCCAAAAAAAAAAAAGTTTTCAAAAGATTCTAGAAAAAGTGATAAAATGTCTACAAAAAAGAAAATCGCAATTTTTTTTTTTTCAATTCTAGAAAAAAAATTCAAGAAAAAGTTGGGGACCCCTTGAAGTCAATGAGATTGCCTTCTTGATTTGGGTTGTAATCAGTTCAGTGAATCAAACATAAGACAATGTCAAAACAAATCTATATAAGGAATTGAATAATCCTACAGTATAGACGAGTGTTGTAAGTGTTTGGATAAACAATAAAAGTGGTAGTATCAGTTGTGATATTAACCTGGGTGCATGTGCTTTATGTGGTTTGAGATGAACAAAGCTGATCATGGTTATAAATGCGATCAGTATTGGAAGTTTGTAATTAACACGGAGAGTAATGATCAAAAACCTCATCAACACAGAATCAATAATAAACATCCTGCGATCAAAAAACATTGAATCATTGAGTTGTCATGGAAATTGACGCCATGCAGAGTTAAAATCTCCCCAGTCGGTGTTTTGTTATTGCTGCTGCAAGAAACAACTTCAAAACAAAACAAGGTTTAATGACAGTTTGTCGAAGAGAGTTGGGATCGAAAACATATTAAACTGTCTTGAAAGTTGAACATAATTGTTACGTAATGTACCAATCCAATATATACTTGCATCAAAGCAATTTTCAGACTTCCTGGTTGAGTAATATTATCATAACACTGACTGAAGATGAACACAGTCCACACATCCAACTTCTCTAAGTACGAGTGTGGAAACAATGTTAAGGATTCAGCTGGGCTTCAGAGTTAAAACCTTTATCTGTGTCTGTGATGGCTTTTTTTTACTGCGTGTGTCTGGGCATTTGGTGTTTACAGCTTCATGAATGACTGTGGGCAGCGAACGCCCGGCTCAGAAGGAGAGAGAGAGAGCGGGTCGATGGGACGGAGGAATTGAATGCAGTGAAATGTTAAGGAGATTACTGTTAGGCTGTGGAGGGTCAGAGCCCGGTCAAGGTGCCACAGCTGGGTCGACAGACGAGATCGCAAACAGGAAAAGTAATACGACTACAGCGCTGCACACAAATACAAAGTGGAAAACTCATGTGTAAGAGAGACATACAGGTGGACGCAGGTTCAATCCAGATGTTGCACTCTTGAACTTCAATGCGTGCTTGCAGAGCGGCGCTGCTGCACTTTGACTTCCTCAAAACTTTCCTTTTAAAAGTTCATTTTCTATATTGTTGAAACTTTCTATTTCTATTCTTATTTTATAGAAAGTTGTACAAGTTGTTGGCTAATGGTAAAGGAGGAATTGTGGTCCTGCAGTGGGTCCTTATAAACATGTAGAGACCTAAATGTATTGGGATCAGTGATTGTTTTTTATCACCAATGTCATAAAGTTTATTCTGTGCATCGACTCTGGTGTGTTTTTCTGTTTTGAAGATGTGTCCAGTTTACATTCCAGAGTAAAAGTAATATTTCTTTGCTCCTGATATTTTTGTGAAATGTAGGATTTTCAACACAACACACAATGAGAAAAAAAATCTAAAATGTCAAAACAAAAATGTAAAAATGTCCTTCTGAAGTTCTGAATAAAATATCTAAGAAATTTCTCAAATTCCCTAAAAATTTAAAATGTTCTTCATAAAATCAAGAAGAAAAAAAATTGAACTGTCTGAATACAATTTCAAAGGAATTTCTTAAAAATGTTAAAAAGTAAAATTTGTGTCTGTATAAAATTTCAAGAAAATTCATAAATCTTTGAAGTTTTCTAAAATAAAATACTTTTACTAAAATACTTTCAATCTTTTTCAGGGGACGGGAGTTAGACTATTGATTCAAGTGAAATGGAACGACAAAAGACAAACCTTTTAGCAGTTCTGATTTGTTTGCAAGGAATATTGTAAAAAGTGTGATAACTCTTATATATTATATAGTTACTGACAGTATTCAAAGGGCAGTCCTACCTTCACACGTCCGTCCTTCGGCGTAGAAACCAGCTGGACAGACGGACAGACAGCGGCCGAGGTGGAGGACGGCCTTCGGGTCCCTGCAGCTCTCACAGTGGTCGGGAGTCCCCACGCAGGACAGGCAGTCTCCATGACACTGGTCTGAAGGACACACACAGGGAAAAACTCAATATGTTGGGCACCTCCGGTCAAAATGAGGATACGAGATGGGGATAATTGATAATGTATGCATGATATGCACGCACACATACACACATTCTGACATTCAATTTCATGCTAATTTTATTCTATACGTCTCGGCAGCAGCAGCAGCAGCAGGCACAGCTGGACACAAGACATGAAGTTCCTCACTCCCTCAATGACACATTTTAACATTTCATTTTATGCAAATTCTGTCCAACAGATTTGGCTCTGCACTGAAACTCAGTTAGCACAGGCAGCCAGATTTAACTATGCAACACACACACACACACCCCAAATTAAGCACATTAAATTTTTTAACAAATTCCACCCAGCACATTTGGTTCCTCAGTCACTCTGTGTTAATGGGAGTTTCACTGTGTAAACTGGGACCAATGGGAACATCTTAGAGGCTCCACTGGTGCATTTCATGACAAAGTGCCCACAGCAGCTCCCAGTTGGTCCACCACCACTTTACTTCACCAACACAAACCTGTGTCTCAGATTTGTCCTCAAACTGCACTTAAAAATTATTTTCACTCAGTAAACCAGCACATAAAACAACATTTCCATTAACCATTTAAAAACATCTTGAAGTTTAAAATCATTTATGACAGAGAGGTCAAAAGGTCAAAGTGTAACTCTAATGCTTCTTCTGTAACAGCTGGACGTAAACTCCTGTTATTTCTCGTTTTCTAATCCATGTTTCTGACATTTTTTTTTTAATGAATCTATTTATTTCCACAGTTCTGGCTCTGGAGTGGAGCACTCCGATCCCTAAAAAGCAAATGTTAGTGGTCAGTTGTTAAAGTTAACGAGCATGAAAGAAGAAAAAGATAATAATAATAACTTTTATTTGCAAAGCTGTTTGCTAAACAGTGTTAGCTTTCCATAATTGCAGCAGTTAACACGATAAACACCATAAGACAGTAGAAAAACAGCATCCAAAACAATAAAACCAAATTATATGATGTATCATAAATGTTATATAGATATTAGGGGTGCAGTTCATTGGACTTTTTTGAGGTCTCGGTTTCGGTTCATTTTCGGTAAGTAAGAGAACCAAAAAACCAAAACATAAATTTGCTTGTTGTTTATGAGGATTTTTTCTAAATCAAATGTGCATGTTTTAGTCAAATGTAATTATTTTACTCACCTACTAAACTGTAGGTACACAGTCCCTGATACAAATAAACTTATTAACTTATCTTAAAATCTTTCTTTTTTTTTTATATATATATAAGCACTAACAGTTCAAGCCAGTGACAGACTGACCATAGTTCAGTGTGGGCATTGGGCAAATGCCATAACAGCTGCCTGACGATGCAACTGTTCAGCCGCAAATGAATGAATGAATGAATAAATAACGCGGAATCACGACACAGTGCGTAGGGTCGATACAGCTGGTTCTGCAGCTGATCCATTTGCTGCAGCTTGTAAAGCCAGAGCGAGACAGACAGACAGACAGACAGACAGACAGAGAGACAGAGAGGAGATAGGAGCCACAGTCTCCAAAACAGGAAGGGTTTTGTTTACTCTGTATTATTTCCGGTAGCACTAATCCCTATAATCATTAGCGGTAGGTGCCGGCAGATTTGTTACCAGCGCTCCTCACATTTGCATGCAGAGCGCTGATTGGCTCCTAGGGAATTCAGGGACGTTCTGATTGGCTCTGAAGCAGCATGACCAGCGCATGGCACTGAGCCTTTTGGCCTGAACAACGATCTCAGTCGCTGCAGATGGGATCACACATCGAGCTGCTCAGAAAGTTTTTTGCGGGGGAAACGCTACATGCATTGAACCGAACAGGGCGTATTGAACGGTTCAATAAAATACCGAATATTGTTGCATCCCTAATAGATATGCAGTTATTGGACTTTCTATTAAAGGGAGCTTCACAACTGAGGGTAGGTACAGCAAATAAAATACGAAACAGTCTTTTGCAATATTTTAAAGGGATAGTTCAACATTTTGGCAACTGAGTCCATTTCCATAATCCCTATAATCATAGCAGTAAATTTGTTATCTTTAATTGTTGGCGCAAGCTGTTTTTGGAACGGCGGAGCAGAGCCGTGAGCTGCTCAGAGCTACGCTACGGAGACTCATGGGATTTCTTGGTTTCCCTCATCAAAACTCATCAAATACACAATCCAACAACTCCACAACGCTCTGGTGGACAAGTTGTGACCTGCACATTCACCACGCTATGAGATAATAACACAACGTTACCACACAGAGTTGTTTTAGAGAGAGAAAAACTGCCCCTGAAGGCAACGCGCATCAGCGGTTTTGCATGAATTTCCCTCTAAAACAACTCTGTGTGGTAACGTTGTGTTATTATCTCATAGCGTGGTGAATGTGCAGGACACAACTTGTCCACCAGAGCGTTTTGAGACTTGAGCTCTCGGATAACTTTGACCAAGGTATCAGACAAGATATTTACTCTTTACACACTGTGATAGTTTCTAAAAATGACTTGTTTTCTCACATTTACCATGTGTTGCATTCACTGCTATCTTGTGGAAGAGGGAGTGGAAGCTGAATGATTGGGTAAATTCAATTAGAGCTGTTTCCTGAGTGTATTCCTGCAAGGTGTGGAGTCCTATTCATTTGAATTAATGGGTATTTATCGTGCATTGTCTGCAAAATGCTCCAGTTTTAGTGGAAAGAGAAGCAGCCGATGTGTGAAACAAGTTGCGTGCGACACAGCCTCCTTCCTCCCATCGTCCCCCCCCGTCAGCGTCTGAAACCACACAATCAACAGCGGCGGCGGTGGCAGCTGACGTATCTGGGATGCAGAGCGAGCGAGCGGACCGCATGCTGCGTCTTGTCAAACAATACGCGGGGAACGCTTTCACTTGATTGCACTGTGATTGCTCCATTCATTATACAGTATGTGAATGCATGGAGTAAATAAACTCTGGTGTACGGCGCGTAGTAAAAAAAAATGTGACAGCGGGATCTGATTAACGAGAACGAGATGGAGGGAGACGGAGAGTCGAGGGAAAAGTGGAGAAAATGAAAAAGATGGAGGTGAGGCTTCAACCCTGACGGCCAATAAGAGCGCCAGTAAGGCAGAACACGCTGCTCTGAGTGTCTCCATCTCTCATCGTCTCATCTTTATCCTTTTTATTCTCCCGCTGCCATTTTCTTTTCCACCTGCACCAAATCATTCTCACTTTTTCTGACCCTATACTTCTCATCCAGCTGGCCCAAATCTTTTTGAGAGTAAGAGAGAGAGAGAAAAGCTGGAGGATCCGAGTGAGAAAAGTGGGAGATTGAGACACTTTGCAGCGCTGCAGGTTCTGGCTCATTGACGATCCTATTGGCTGTTACAAATATCACTCAAGTGTTTATATGTCTGCTGCCGCGTCGAGCTTCGGCTGCTTCCTGATGTAGCAATCATCTGCATATGTTCTGCTCTCCGCCCGCTTTCCGCACCCGCATCCTCCCCGAATATTAAACAGCGGGAAACAAATGAGTTTTTTCTTTCGTACAAATCTCTCACCTGACTAGTTACAAGATCATTTCTTGTTTGCTTTGACAGCTGACAGGGAACCACAATTGGATTCTCCCACACATACACACTCTTTCTCTCTCTTTCCAACCGCCTCGACGCTCTCTCGCTCACTGTACTTTAATTTCCTCACGAGTGCAGCGAGCCAGAATCCCTGAAGCACAAAATTAAAAACTTGCAGCAGCAGCAGCGGCAGCAGCAGTGGCGGCCGGCCGCCTGCGATTAACAGGGGAAGTCGCATGAAAACAGCTGATCCAGAGGTGTGGAGGATTAACAGCACCTGATTACAACAACTACAAAACCTGCATGTGTATTGGCGTTTAGCAGCAACTCAACACTTGAGCAGCATCATTAGAAGATGGGAAGAGGTCGACTGTTAACAACCTTGACCTCCAGCTGAGTCTGCACTGCAAAAACTCAAAATCTTTCCAAGAATATTCGTCTTATTTCTTGTCAAAATGTCTAATTTCTAGTCAAAACTAATCTCTTTCCACTCAAAATAAGACTCATCAGCAAAAAATTAACTTGTTTTTAGATCATTTTCACTTGAAATAAGTAGAAAAATCTGACAGTGAATGGAAGTTTTCGAAAAACTTGCTCCACTATCAGATTTTTCTACTTATTTCAAGTGAAAATAAGGTTGAAAGAAGTAAAAAAGTGTCTAAAAACAAGCTACTTTTTATGGGAAATGTTTTAGAGGTAAATACAGAGACTGCTTGATGAAAAACTGTCCCTGAAGGCAACGCGCATCAGCAGTTCTGCATGAATTTCCCTCTAAAACAACTCTGTGTGGTAACGTTGTGTTATTATCTCACAGCGTGGTGAATGTGCAGGTCACAACTTGTCCACCAGAGCGTTGTGGAGTTGTTGGATTGTGTATTTGATGAGTTTGATGAGGAGAAACCAAGAAGTCCCATGAGCCTCCGTAGTGTAGCTCTGAGCAGCTCACGGCTCTGCTCCGCCGTTCTAAAAATATCTTGCACCGACAATTAAAGGTAACGAACCTACTGCTATGACTATAGGGGTTATGGCAATGGGGCCAGTTTGGCCAAAATGTTGAACTATCCCTTTAACAAGAAGGTAGTAGAGAACATATTATTATAAACTCTCTGGCTTTTTTGTGTTGGGGTAAAATTGACTAATTCTGACGTGAAGAAAAATCAGTATTCAAAAACGGTTTAAACCATGGGAGGAAGCTCCACATCCATGATCCTCCACCACACGAGGAGATCAAAGCCAGGACCTTCTGGCCACTAAACAGGTTCAAATCCATTCAATTTGTCCAATAAACTGTTGATTAAACAGCAGCGACGACACTTCAGAAACATCCCTCCAGAGACTCGCGGAGTGGAAGTCAAAGCAAAGAGCGAGCGGCCGCTTCTCAGAGGAAGATTTATTTATGAAGCAGCGCTAAGAACAAAGCAGGGCTTCCTCATGGGAGAGAGGGAAACGTCTGTTTAATGACACTTTTACCCACAGAGCAAACATTAAAAACGACGTGTTGCGGTTTTCTTTTCTTTTTCTAGTTGTGGTTCTTTTAAGATTTTTGTACAAATGGAGAAACTATGGCAGCGCTGCTTTTAAAGCGTGGACCGCTGAGAAACTGTAGTGATGCAGAAAGTGATGATTGCAAGATGAATCAACATTACAGCGTCTGCAACTCTGGCAAATTCTGTCAAGTCACTGATTAAAAGAGTTAGTGTTCTCAGAAATCTGCATGAAACGAGCTGAGTCAGCTGTTCTTATGGAAAACAACTGCACAAAGTGGTTATGCTCTTAGATTTAGATTCATTCCTCATGTTTATGAGAGGTGCAACGACAATAAAGAAAGTTTTAGTCGCAAAAAATATTCAGTTAATGTCAACTTATGACATTTATACAAGTTAATTATCATAAAGAATTCCCTGAACATCTCATAACAAGGCGAAGCTCCTGCATCAATCTACATATTGGTGTGAGATAATAAGACACGTGTCAACAAAAGTGTCTCATTTTGGGTCAAAAACCCGTAAGAAGGTTCTCATGCTTATCCACAGCTTTCTCCCAGTGGGCCCTGAACGCAGCACGGCTGGCGGAGAGGAGAGGGCTGCCGACCTGTGGGCCCAAGCGGACAGCCATGATTAATAGGCTTAAGGGAAGATTTACGGTTCAAGTTGGGAACAGAGGAGAAAGAGAGCATAGAGTATGTGTTTCTTCTTCTTCTTCTTCTTTTTCCTCTCCTATTTTTAGTCACAAACTAAAACACAGCGAGGAAATCCGATTCTCATCCAGGCGAAGCAGATGAAGTAATGCAGAGTTATAACAAGTGAGAACACGGGTGTGTCTCCTGCATCGGGGTGTTAATGTAACGTAAAGTGGCTGAATCATGTTTAAATCATATTTATGCACATGAGAACACGGCGAGCGGCGGCGCGTTATGAAGACATGAGACACATCGCTGACAAACACAGGAACAGATGAGCTGTGACGGCTGCTGCACATGTGGGACGTACTGTAATGTGTGAACGCAAAACATGGAAATCGTGTGTAGAAACATGTTGAAATCATTCACTCCAATGAACATGATAATAACAAACACACACATGTTGATGGATGGCCTTAAAGGGATAGTTCACCATTTTCGGCAAATTGGCCCCATTGCCATAATCCCTATAGTCATAGCAGTAGGTTTGTTTGCTTTAATTGTCGGTGCAAGCTGTTTTTAGAACGGCGGAGCAGAGCCGTGAGCAGCTCAGTGAACACAGTGGAGGTGCTCCATAGTTTGCACTAAAGATTCAGTCTCCCTTAAAGGGATAGTTCAACATTTTGGCAAATTGACCCATTGCTACGCTACGGAGGCTCATGGGATTCCGTCATCAAACTCATCAAATACACAATCCAACAACTCCACAACGCTCTGGTGGACAAGTTGTGACCTGCACATTCACCACGCTATGAGATAATAACACAACGTTACCACACAGAGTTGTTTTAGAGGGAAATTCATGCAAAACCGCTGATGCACGTTCCCATTGGGGGCAGTTTTTCGGCAAGCAGTCTCTGCATTTACCTCTAAAACAAAAATAGCTTGCACCGACAATTAAAGGTAACAAAGCTACTGCTAGGATTTATAGGGATTATGGCAATGGGCCAATTTGCCAAAATGTTGAACTATCCCTTTAACTCAAATCTGTTTCAAACTGATGATGGAAAAGACTGAAAATAAAAGAGACTCATTGAAACGCAGCCAAAGCGTTCCAGCTTCTTAAATCGATCCCTCTGTTCATCAGGAGCCGGTCGGCTGAGGCCAAAAGTTTAAGTATCGTAAAAGACACTGAAAGCACCATAATCTTTAAAAATGTTAAGATTTTATGATGTTTGGCGAGATTAAACATTAAACTTTATCTTATTGCGAACCGTTCTTCAACTAAAACTACTTCTTAAACTAAAACTGGAGCATTTTGTGCAGACAATACAGAATAAATACCCATTAATCCAAATGAACAGGACTCCACACCTCACGGGAATACACTCAGGAAACGGCTCTAATTGAATTTACCCAATCATTCAGCTCCCGCTTTGAAAGATAACAGCGAATGCAACACATGGTAAATGTGAGAAAACAGGTCGACTGTACGTAGCTCAGTTAATGACATCATCACTGTTTCTGCTGAGTCATTGTAAGGTCTCCGCAAGGCATAAAGTTAAACATGAAACTCTCTTTTTGCAAAAATTTTTTAGCTAAAATTTGCAATATCAATGCATTATTTGTGTTTTCTACAGTTTTAGAGTGAAAAGGGCTAATGGAGATTTGTTTAAATAATAAATAAATAAATAAATAAATAAATAAATAAATAAATAAATAAATAAATAAATAAATAAATAAATAAATCTGTAGCTTCTTTTCATCTTCCACTTGCTTGTAATTGTTCACATCAACAGAAACTTTGAACTTTTGCATGACAGCTTTTCACCTCTGCCTCTATTATTAAATGAACCACAGGGGGTTTTAATGGTTTGAGTGACGCATCTGTCACATTCAAAATATAAAAACCTTTATTTAGCCGGGCGGACGTGACGGTTAAAGAAACTTTGTTGCCGTGGGTCAAATGTCAGAAATATCCACGTTGGCTCCAGCAGCGGACAAACAAACCACCGGCATCGTCCTCCTGTATGGAACAACAGGAGGCAGTGGGTCGTGTGTGTGTGTGTGTGTGTGTGTGTGTGTGTGTGTGCAGCAGGTTATTATGACCCACGGTTATGTCCTGTTGCTAGGCAACATCAGTGGCTGTAGACTAGTAATTACAATAGGAGCGAAGGGGAAAAGTCACAGCAACACAACAACACAACAGAGACTGATACAGGAAGAGTGGCGTGTTCGATTCCCGACGTGTGACACCGGCAAGTTAATCAAAGTCTTAAACTGTAACCATGACAACAGAGATCATCTAATGTCGAAGAATTCTTTCTTTCCAATAGCTGTGACTAGGGATGCACCGATATGAAAATTTTGGCCGATACCGATATCCGATATGAATTTTTCTGTTATGGCCAATAACCGATATTTACCGATATTGATATGTGTTGGGTTTTTTTTTTAGTTTCCGAGATGATAAATTTTTGTACAGACTGAAAATCATGCAAACTGAATTTTTGAATGTCTTCCTTTATTTTCAGAATGTATTTTATTTCCAAATAACAAGGTTACAGGCTACCATCCTCCTCGCATTACCTCAACTTTGCAGGTTTTGCATACGGATATATAGCCTATGGGCCGATATATATTGGCCCAATTTTACTCATCGGACCGATACCGATATGTTAAAAAATGACAAACATCGGCCGATACCGATATTAATGCCGATATATCGTGCATCCCTAGCTGTGACTTATCTGTGCAGGTGCAGCCAAGTGACGCATCAGCAAAACAAACATGGCGGCGGCGGTGAACTGTTGATACGTTTGGAGCGACGAGGAAACAGAGCTTTCAAATGAAAGAATAAAACATTCATGGATGTTTTGATGCAACAGGTGGCGAACAGGCTGCACGACGCCGGTTTTCCAGCGAGTTGAGTGTATTTTTTAGTCGATCAATTTGAAACTCTGCCGTGAACACATCGGAGCCTCTTCCCATCGATCTGAAGGGATGTGTGCAGTTTGCAGTTTGCAGAAGGATTTGGTTTAATCTCTCGCGTGTTTTATGTTTATTAATTGATGGTATTTCCTGTTGAGGAGCCGGTGGGTTGAGGGGGGGGAGGAGAAAGGTCAGCACTGCAGTTACACCGTATCATCATGGTAAAAGCTTATTTTCCATTCATTAATTGTTAAACAGGTACATTTCCTGGCCATGGAAAATTGGCCGACAAAGTGAAAGTCATTTTTCATTTCATGGACCTTTAAGGCCTCAGGGAGGAGGGGGAGGGGGGTTGACGTTTCACCATTTTTTTGTGTAACTAACTACTTTTCCCAAAACTTCAAACGCTGCCTCCGCTGTTTGAAATAAAAAAAAAACCTGGATCCAGAAATTCAAAAGCTCGTCACAACACCGACTCCTGAGCTCGAATCTGATAAAAGAAAGAACAAACTCAACGTCCGCCTTGAATTAGTCACTCACTGTAACAATAAAGTTTTTTTAAAAGAAGGGTTTAAATCAAAAAAAAGCCAGAGTTAAAAGCAGCAGTGAGGATAGTTTACAGTCTCTCCGTCCTCAGGCGACGCCACACTGACACACACAGCAGCTTGGCCGACCGCCGCCGTTGCCCCCCCATGCGCCCCCCTCAAGGACAATTTGGATGTTGTCCTCTGACTGCCTGGCACATCTATAAACTCTCTCTGTCTCTGTGTTTATGAGGCTTCCTCCCCCCTCCTCTCCTCCCTCCCACTTCCTTCTTTATTTATCCAACCGGCTTCTGATTTACATTTGCAGTAATTTTTAGCGTGTGACTAAAAGTGTATTTATACCCCGGTGGGTGGCTTCTGTCTCTCTCCGCACCTGAGCAGTGAAGTCAAGTCAAGCTCTGTGAGCAGCAGCAGCAGCAGCAGGAGAAGGAGGAGGATGATAAATGATGAATGATTCTGATTTATTATCATCCCACCAATCAATCAAACGATCAGCATGATGAAGCCCCGCCCACTTGACCCACTTGAAGCTGGAATGCGACTCTGCTAGAAGTCCTGTTTACAAATATAACATTTCTATGTCTCTACATCAAGAGTGATGTTGCTGCATTATCATATATAAATATAAACATCTACACAAAGAATATTGCACATGCTCATGTAAATATTTGAAGGTTTCACTGTTTTCATTAACACTGTAGACTCCATAAAGTTGGAATAAAATGTGGTTTATCCTTGACAGATAATGTGTATATCTACTCAAAACTTTATTGATCAACCTCTTCCATAGATATCACTGTAAAAAATGTCACCACAATTAACCATTGTTTCAATTTTTCAACCTTAGAAACACATATTTGGGGGGATTTCCTAAGTCTTATTACTCTTTTAAATGTCACAATCCAACAACTCCACAACGCTCTGGTGGACAAGTTGTGACCTGCACATTCACCACGCTATGAGATAATAACACAACGTTGCCACACAGAGTTGTTTTAGAGGGAAATGCAGAGACTGTTGATGAAAAACTGTCGTGCATCAGTTGTTTTGATTGAATTTCCTTCTAAAACAACTCTGTGTGGTAACGTTGTGTTCTTATCTCATAGCGTGGTGAATGTGCAGGTCACAACTTGTCCACCAGAGCGTTGTGGAGTTGTTGGATTGTATATTTGATGAGTTTGATGAACGGAAACCAAGAAATCCCATGAGCCTCTGTAGCGTAGCTCTGAGCAGCTCACGGCTCTGCTCTGCCATTCTAAAAACAGCTTGCACCGACAATTAAAGGCAACAAACCTACTGCTATGACTATAGGGATTATGGCAATGGGCCAATTTGCCAAAATGTTGAACTATCCCTTTAACAGATTTTTTTTTTTTTTATCTGAACACAGTGCAGCTCCTCATCCACCCACTTTCCTCGCCCCTCTGAGGCCATAAAGGTCCATGAAATGAAAAATGACCTGCACTTTATCGGCCCATTTTTCCACAGCAGCACATGCAGCTGTTTAACAGTTAATGAATGCAAAATAAGCCTTTAAGCCTGATGTGTGTGTGTGTGTGTGTGTGTGTGTGTGTGTGTGTGTGTGTGTGTGTGTGTGTGTGTGTGTGTGTGTGTGTGCCGGCCGTGGGCTTCGTCACCAGACCACTGAGTTCACCAAGTCTCACTTTCACTACATGTATTAATACTAAAGCAGGCAGAGGAAAAACTAGGGAGAGTGATTTGTGAAGAATATTCTACATGCCTTTTGGAATATTTTTATATTCTAATGAGAAACTGATATAGGATGCCCGAGGGGGGGGGCAGATTCAATCAACAGTCAATCAGCAGAGGAGTTAGATGGCAGAAGACTCAACGATTTGGTTTCTCTCCCACTGAATCAAAAGAGTGAGAACAGCTTTTTTTCATCAACTCTAATTTTTGCTCCAATAATCAAACAAGGGAGAAAAAAAAAATAAAAAAAAGAAGCAGAGAAACCAATTTCTCCACGCACAGTGGTGGAAAATACAGCAAGTGTGCACAGAGACAGAAAGTTTATATGCATCAGGATGTTCTGGGGGAAGTGAATGAGATCTTAAGATGAATTGAAAATCTGAAGGATGCGCGTAACTTCATCTCAACGAAACATCTAAACTTCACAGATGTGTTGATGAGTTCGGGAGTCTGAGGGGAGATCGTTCAGTCTCATCCATCCAGGAGGTTTTCTATGAACCTGAGTCTGAGTCTGAGTGAAACTTCTGGGACAAAAAGAAGCAACAGGGTTTTGACAGAGCAGAGCAGAGCAGCAGCACCGTACCTTGGCGACACTCTGGGCAGCATCGTCCCTCCTGGGTGACGGCCAGCGTGCCCGGCGGGCAGGTGGGGCAGGAGCGCAGATAACAAGTCACCTGGGCATCGCGGCACTCGCAGTCACGGCAGCTTCCGTCGCTCCAACGAGACGCGTCCTGGAAAACACACAGAGAGGTTGGAAGTTGTCCTTATGCACAAAGAGCCAATGTTGGTGCTAAAAACTTTGAAGAAGCTGAGTTTCAGTGCTAAAGGGATAGTTCAACATTTTGGCAAATTCTCCTATGGCCATAATCCCTATAGTCATAGAAGTAGGTTTGTTACCTTTAATTGTTGGTGCAAGCTTTTTTTAGAACGGCGGAGCAGAGCCGTGAGCTGCTCAGAGCTACGCTGCGGAGGCTCATGGGATTTCTTGGTTTCCCTCATCAAACTCATCAAATACACAATCCACCTCCATTGTGTTCACTGAGCAGCTCACGTCTCTGCCCGGCTGATCTCAAAACAACATGCACCGATAATTAAAGGTAATGAACCTACTGCTGTGACTATACTGTAGGGAATATGGTGAGAGGAGAATTTGCCAAAATGTTCAACTATCCCTTTAAAACCACACAGATGAGAAACCTGTGTCGCACACTCCTACATATGCGTTTATTCAAAGCGAGAGCTGGTGAACAGACGCTCGCCGACCACACAGCTAATTTCGCCAAAATGGACCCTAATGCAGAAAAATGAAATGTTTTTTCTTTTCTTCAACAAAACAGGTGGCAGGTAGAAAAAAAACAGGACTCTTTAAGATGCAGAGGACTGAAGTGAAACCTGCAGCTCAGCAGGAGCAGCAGCTGAGGAGCAGAAGGGTCATTTATCCCCCCAGCAGATCTCAATGCTGGAGTTTGAGGAAAACCGTCGATAGATAAAGAAACAAAATGGACTGAAGCTGTTTTTAGGGCTGAGTTCTTCATCTTCTTCTTCTTTTGATATTCGTACAGTATCTTATATATTATTCCCATCTGGACCGTGCAGGGAAGTTCTTCTTCTTCTTCTTCCAGTCTTGTATAAAAAGCTCATTAATGTGACTTTAAAATCAACATGCTTTTACTCTTCTAGCTCATTTCCCCACTGAAAATTATTCAAATCTCTGAGGAAACAAAATCATCGAGTCTCCGACTTGTTGCTTTAACCTTTCAGGGGAGAAAGGGAAGCAAAGCTGAGACAAGCCACAGGAGGAACTCATCATCAGGGGGGAGACCACCAGGAAAAATCTATTGGAACAGGATAATAGCCGACTCCAAGCCGTGGCCATGGCCGTGGCAACAGGTCGTCCTGCAGGATTACACGAGCAACCAAAACCAACACCCCGGCAGAAAATGTAAAAAATTAAAAGCCTGTGCATTCTGGGTTTTCAGGCCTGGCCTATAAATAATGAAGCTGCCGACGCTCTGCGAGATATGGGCCAGAATAATAAGACACAGATTCTTGTTGCAGCCTGTAGTAACGTGATAGCTCGGCTCTTAAAACACACATTTAGTCGACTTTAATTACCAGTGTGTAGACTTTGTGTTTGTATATCTATATCCAGCTCCATACTGATGCATTGTGTATGTGTTTGTGCAGCAGCATCCTCCTCCTCGTCTTCCTCTGCACAGAGACTTTGTCACTTTCTTTCTTTTTGTCTTGGGAGGATAAGAGTTTACAGAAGCCCCGTGGTGTCTTTGTTTCACCCACACACACACATACACACTTTGGATTTCTTGCTTGATTTGGCAGCTCAAAGAAAACTTGTCGTCTGCGTCTGAGGTTAGAAAAAAAAAAAAGAAAGAAAGGAAGAAAGAAAAAGGTACCTTGTAGGATTTTCCCTCGTGCACACAGGAAGGTTTCACAGAGGCACACTCTGGGCAGCATTTCCCCGGCAGGTGAACCAGCTCTGCTCCCTGAAAGATAAAGAAAAGAAAGAAAGAAATGATATATATGTTAATTTTGATTTGATTCTATGGCTTCCACGGTGTTACATTTCATTTTAAAGAGATTTAATAAAGTGAAAAACAGGGAAAAGAGAGCATAAATTCTCAAAATGCCTCAACCAACAGAATATCTCCATTAAGATTTGGGTATACAAACAAGATTTCTTTCTTTTTTAAATCAGAATCAGCTGTCATTCGTTATGCTGCCATATCGTGTTGTTATTTACGATGTTATTTTAGTTTTTAATGAGTGTTTTCATTCTGCTCCATTTTTACATTTTCAAAATTGTGATCATTTTGGCTCTTTACTTTTTGGCTCATCTTGCTTGACTGAAACTAAATTTAATTTTTCTTCCTCATTTCAAGTGTTTCAGCTGCTGCAGACGATGCTGCTGCTGTGAAGACTGATTTAAATAATACCATGATATGTGACAAACACTTGGCAAAAACATTCAGACTTTTGGTTGAACTGGTAAAACTGAAAAATATTTAAAGTTAATAGGATTTTAAATGAACTACAGCTCTGTTGATGTGACCCTTTAAGCCGTTAAGACGGTGTTAGCAGCGGATGCTAACAGCTAATGCTAGCCGAAGTTAGCATCGAGCTAGCCCAGGACAACCTAATACTTGCTACCAGTCGTGGCTTTAGTTGTCGGTGGTGGTCGGGAATCGGTCCGCAGCTCCAGCGCTTCACTCAGACTGTATTTCTTTTTCTTTGCGGTCCTGCTTGCTGCTGCTGTTTAGAGAGATAGACGTGCTAGCATTCGTTAGCATCAGAGACAGCTAGTGCGGCTAGCAGCCCTGAGCCTCCTACTCTGCTGCCCGTCATAGCTTCACGTGCGCTCCGTCATTGGCTGGAGATAAAAACACTAGACTCTCTCGCTCTCCACCAAGAAACGTGCACATGCACAACAGAGCAAAAGACCAAAATACAGGCAGGAGGAGGCGCTGCAGACACAGCCACCAGGACAGATTTCATTTGCACAAGTCTAATGTTTGTTTGTGCAAAGTAGCAGAAACGCACGCGCACATCCATAGACAACACTGTGCAGGTGCAGAGCTAAAAACAAATATAAGACTGAAAAAACGAAGAAAAAGCTCACACACTGCAAGGGCTCCTATAAATATAATTTAATAGTGACTATAATGGCAACATTTCGAGCTATTGCTCTTCCTCAGGTCGTACACAATAATGGGAAACGCCATCTTTAAAGAGTGAGTGGTCACATGATCACACAGCTGATGCCAATTTCTCATAATTGTAGAGATTTGAGACAACTTCTCCCACTCACTACTCACTAGGTGTATGTTTGTATAACTTGAGTGTATATTGCATGATTTTTTTTTTCCACTTTTCTAGTGTCTCAAATCTCTACAAGAGAAAGTGGCATCAACTGTGTGATCATGTGACCACTCACTCTTTAAAGATGGCGTTTCCCATTATTGTGTACGACCTGAGGAAGAGCAATAGCTTGAAACGTTGTCACTATAGTCACTATTAAATTATATTTATAGGAGCCCTTACAGTGTGCAAGCTTTTTCTTCATTTTTTAATGTTTGTTTTTGGCCACAAAACTCCAGAACCTACTCTATTCTGGTGGTTGAATCTGTGCATTTCGATGTGTGTAGCCTATGTGTATGGAACTGGAGCATGAATGTGTATCAGTGCACGTCTGATCAGACCTGTGCAGCACCTGTGGTTGTTTTTTTAAACATGCTATACAAATATAGCTATTTGACTTTAACAATACTTGTAGGTCGGTGAATGGAGCTACTTGCCACTCCAAGGTCTCGGCTAGTGACTTAAGGGAGACCGAGCCTTTAACAGCTTTTCTGTTGAAATGCGACTGGCCACTTCTTAAGAGTCTCTTTTATCGACAAACCTTTGTAAATGTTTGTAGCCTATCCACTCTGTATTCTCCTTCATTCATCCCAGTTGTCTTTGTTGCTTTTGTTGTTTAGCACTTTGTAACTCTGTTAAGAAAAGTGCTATAACTAAAGTTTATTATTATGTAGAAATGTATTTCTTGGTGAGTAAATAAAGTTTCAGTAGCCTATGTGACGTTTTGAAGTAAATGAGCCTGAATTTTGATTGATGTGACTTTATTCTTCTCTCAGTGGGGTGAAAACCTTGTTTCTCCATTTCCAAATGTCCCAGCTTCGAGCCGGGGGGGGGTTATTAACTTTTCTTTGTAGCTACAGTTTCCTGCTGCATCCTGTGTCATCTTCACAGTGACACTATGAGAGCAGCCAGGTGTCTCCATGAGGACTCATAAAGACTGGACCCCAACGCCTCTGACTGCCTGTTGACCCACACACTCGTCATTTACGCTGTAACCTTGTCTTAATTGTCTCACACACCAACACAACTTTTACACACACACACACACACAAGGGGCTGGTCTTCTAAGCTGAGTGACCTTGCTGGACGGACGCCAGTTACTCTACTTACGGCTAATGACACTTACCAGCTGTAATTATCACCATACAACATGATTAACGAGGGCTTATTTGGCCGTGGCAGGGGATATTAAAGCAATATTATTAAATCTGCTTGACATAAGAAAACACTGACTGGACGAGGGGTTGAGGCGACGTGGCGCCGGGGGAAAAAAATGGGTCAAAAAAAAAAGGGGGATAAAAAAGTAACTATGGGAACAACCGTTAATAACCTGAGGAAAATCCTTTGTGTGTTTTGTCCCCAAAAATAAAAGAAAACGACAAAAAAATAAACCAACTCCCCGGACGTCTGACGTCCTACATCTGTAACTGGGCCAAGCGTGAGCTGCACATCGCTGAGACGCTTATGGAGGAAAGAAAAAAATGTTGAAAGCTTGAAACCCCGTATTTGAAAGTGTACAAAAGATTTTTAAACTTCTGAACTAACACAAAATGATACAGTAGGAGAATAATGTCAAATTTTAAGTTCTGAAAGTATGTTGTTGAAACACTGTAAAGTTGTAAAGAAGTGAAAGAAAAAAACAAAGAAAAGTTGCAGAGATTTGAAATGAAAATTCAAACACAAAATAATGTTTTCAGAGATTTGAACGCTTTCAAACACGGGGTTTCAAGTTTTCAACATTTTTTCTTTCCGTTTTGCCTCATGGCAGCGTTTTAGTAGCCTGACTCTCGCCAGACCCTTGTAGTTCTGCAAAGCTACGCTGAGCTCCCACACAAGGGTCTGGGACTGCTCCATAGGCCATGTATTTCAGAAGGCGGGGCCTTGTAAAAAAATCCTTGTATGTGATTGGATAAACCACTTGCCACTTCCCGGTCGGAAGAAGAGCGAAAACATCCTTGCCACCAATAAATGTCTTTAAAACAGTTCTCTGTTCGTCTTTAAAAGAATTAATATTCGATAGATTCGACAAAACAGTTAAAATTGCAGAATCAATGCCAACGCACGTTTCAAGCCGCCATTGTTGTTTGAATCGAAAGTCCCGCCCGGCGATCCTGATTGGTTCATTATTTTTTGCTCCCGTGCAGGAGTTTGCATTGCCCTCGAGTCCAGACCCTTGTGTGAAGCTGAGCATAGCGCCTCTGCTGGAGCTTTGCGGAACTACAAGGGTCTAGCGAGAGTCAGGCTAGCTCCATAGAGGGAAACGATTGACACCGTGCTGCAGGTCTCTTCTTTTTTTTCCACACACAGATCATTAAAGGTTTCATTTATCTTTCACTTTGCTTCGTTTGGACTGAGTGAATTATCTGTGATGGGAGCAGCCGACCTTACAACCCCCAATGATCAACCCCCCCCCCACACACCCCCCACCCCGTCGTTCTTCCTTCCCTCTGCATTGCAACCCCGGATTTTTTTTTTTCCTCCTAAATACCAATGAAGATAGTGACATCCTCCATTATCGTCTTAGTGGCCAATTTAAAAGCCAGGAAATGGGATTTCTGGTGTGCTGACACGCTGCGTTTTGGGAGGTGAGAGCGGGAGAGTGCAGGGGGAATCAAGTGGAAACCAACAAAGATGACGCTGCAGGAAATAAGACCATAATAATAATAATAATAATAATAATAATAATAGAGGAATCACTTCAGATCTGATTCAGGAAGTTCGACCTGAATAAAAACATGAGAATTAACCTCACATGTCAAATGTGCAAGCTGTGTTTTTTAATGTTTCAAATCAAATCCTCAAGTGGCCAAAGCTGTTGTTGTTACTGTTGTTGTTGTTGTTGTTGTTGTTGTTGTTGTGTTTTTCGTGACCAACCTTGGCAAGTGTAACCATGACAACACAGACCCTGTATGTAACCTTATTAAGGATATCTTTTTCCATCCATATCCATCCTTGAGGTGTTCCCAGTTGGACATCCAGACCTCACCTGATGGACCGTTGAGCTCCTCTTCCCGACTCTAGAGACTAAATCCACCTCAAAAGGTACAACAACCCTAATAACAAAGCTTTTTTTATAAGTCTCAAGGATGCAAATCGTTTCATTATTTCCCAGCAAATACGGTTACATTCGATAGCTCGACTAATGTGGATTTCTGCAGTCTTTCTATTGGTGACACTTTATAATACATACAGTTAAGCATCATCATTTATAACACATGAATACTCATTAGTATGTAGTTTATAAACACAGATCAGCACTAACTGTTCTGTTTTCTTACTGATGTTTTATAATGATTGTATGTCTGTCAGTGCAAGCAATAAAATAAAAAATAAAATAAAATAAATGACAATGAAGGTCCTGTGTGTTGGGATGACCGTTGGTTGTTGGTTTGACAGAAAATGAACACATTATTTTATAATATACTATAAGAAGTGTGGGAGAAGTGTGCGTCTTTATTCCACTAGGGATGTGCACATGTAAGTATTTAACGAATCAAAGCAGCTCTACTTGAACCTTCCTGTCAGACGACCTTGTTTGTGTCTTTTTCTTTCTCTTGCCTCGTCCTCCTCTCAGGACTCCTGCGGCGCCACTGAAATTGAAATTCTTTTTTGATTTTTTTTTCTCCCCTTTAAACACAGTGTTGATCTGATTTTTAATCCTCTCTCTGCCTCAGCTTCACTACTTCCACTCTGACAAACCAAACAGGTGTCTGGTCTCTTCCTGCCTGAGAGGAAACACGGAGGACGTTTGTCCACTGGTAGCTACGTACAGTATACGTACAGTATAGCTGCTACAGGTTTAGACTGCTGGGGGACACATCTGGTTACATGGAGCCCTCTCCTCTATCCTCCTCTTCCCTCCTCTCTTCATCTGTCCTCTCCTCATTTCCTCTCATTTCCTCTCCTCTCCCTTCCTCCTCTTCCCTCCTCTTCTCCCCTCTCCTCTCCTCTGTTTTTCTTTCCTCTCCTCTCCTCTCCTCTCTCCTCCTCTCTTATTCTCCTCTCTCCTCCTCTCCTCTCATCTCTCCTATTCTCCTCTCTCCTCCTCTCCACTCCTCTCCTCTTCTCCCCTCCTCTGTTTTTCTTTCCTGTCCTCTCCTCTCCTCATGTCCTCTCCTCCTCTCTTTTCCCTTCCTCCTCTCTCCTCCTCTCCATTCCTCTCTCTTCATCTCTCCTCTCCTCTCCTCTCTTCTTCTTTTCTCTCCTCTCCTCTCTTCTTCTTTCCTCTCCTCTGTTTTTCTTTCCTCTCCTCTCCTCTCTTCTTCTCTCCTCTCCTCTGTTTTTCTTTCCTCTCCTCTCCTCTCTTCATCTCTCCTCTCCTCATTTCCTCTCCTCTCCTCTGTTTTTCTTTCCTTTCCTCTCCTCTCTTCTTCTCTCCTCTCCTCTGTTTTTCTTTCCTCTTCTCTCCTCTCTTTATCTCTCCTCTCCTCATTTCCTCTCCTCTCCTCTGTTTTTCTTTCCTCTCCTCTCCTCTCTTCTTCTTTCCTCTCCTCTCCTCTGTTTTTCTTTCCTCTCCTCTCCTCACTTCTTCTTTCCTCTCCTCTCCTCTGTTTTCTTTCCTCTCCTCTTCTCTCCTCTGTTTTTCTTTCCTCTCCTCTCTTCTTCTTTTTCTTCTCTCCTCTGTTTTTCTTTCCTCTCCTCTCTTCTTCTTTTTCTCCTCTCCTCTGTTTTTCTTTCCTCTCCTCTCCTCTCTTCTTCTTCTCGTTGCACCAAAGACACATTGTAATTTATGCTGTGAAGGGAGTTATATTAGGAGGTAGTCTGTGTTTTATGTTTTTCTGTAAATGTAAACTTTTGGTATTTTGTTATTATTTGTGTGAAACTTGGACGTCATGGGACACAAGACAAATTTCAGAGTGATTCAACAAATCTATTATGGGATATCCCCTTGAGATGTATCATCTCGTCTTCCTGGGGGTCCTAAACCTGACAATAAAGTGTAATCTTATTTTAGACATCAACAGTTCACAGACCTGAGTTCAGTTTCTCTTCCTGGTTTTTACAACGACTCCTTCTTGTATTTTATTTTATTTTTTCTCCACGCTCACCTGTGGGCATTCGACGCGCCCGCACTCGGCCCTGCGACAGACGACTTGACCCCGGTTGCAGCTGCAGAACTCGCAGCCGGTGCCGTTCCACATGTCTCCGTGGTAACGCACCGCATCCTCGTACAGGCAGCTCCCCTTGGCGACGGCGCACTCATCGCAGCACTGACCGGCACGCTTCACTTTGGTCTGACCCTGCAGCGAAAAGGAGAGGAAAAAGGTAAACAGTGCGTGTTTGTCTTCACGCTCGATACAGGATGAAGCAAGACAGAGGAAATCTGGAGGAGGTGATGGGAAACAATGTTTTTTTTTTTGGTGTTTCAACAGAGAGAAAGATAAGAGGATGGAGGAGAGAGGTGTTGCATCATTAAAGGGCCAACACACCAAACACTTTGGACCATCAGACAGTTCTTACAACTTAATTTGAAAGTGCTGAGAGACATAAGATTCAACTGTGTTGCTTTGAAATGGCTGATTTGTATGTAGTTGTGATAAAAATAACAGCAAAAAAGGGTTTAAAAAGTTTATTAGGAAGATTTTATTGTGTTAAAAATAACAAATAGTGATACTGTAGTTGTTAAAAAATAATATAAGGACATTTCGTCTATGTTATTTAAATGTTTAATGACATTCTGCTGGTGATTATTACTGTAATTGTGTAAATGTGCCTACAATGTTACAAATTCATATTTTATAAGATGTTTAAAATGCAATATTTGCTTTGCTGACTAAATTGTTGATTTATACCTTTTTAATTATTTATTTTATTTATTTATTTACTTTGTCTGTATTCTTATTAGTTTTTTTTCCTCTCATTATCATTTTTACTGTTTAGAGTGTTCTATGTTGTTGTATGAATATAAAAACCAATAAAGATATGTTTGTTTTAAAAAAAGCAATATTTTCTGCTTATTTACAGTTTCCATTGCATGTCATTGGAGTCAACAGTCAATTGCACTTCGTCCCATGTCTTCATTATTGACTAAGGCAGTGGTTCTCAAAATCAGACCACCCATTGGAATAAAAAATTGAAACAAACGCCAGAAATACACAAATATTTGTTCTGAGACTCAAATTACCGCCAGTGGCATGACATTTTGGATATCAGCGCTGCTGGTTTGGAGAGGTTTGGTTTGGGTCGTCTCTTTGAAGCAGTGGATTTTTTATTTTTTATTTTTTTGTCTGCTACATTACCATCAGTAGAGGGAATAGACTGTTAAAACATCCTCAGCTATGTTGAAATCAAAGCTGAGAATATTTTCCCTTTAAGTTTTTAGTTAAAGATTTGGACGCTTTGAGTGAAACACCAAAGAGGTTTTCAGCCGTGTTTCCTCTTTACAGGCTCAGTAACAACATCTGATGTCTGAGAGGAGCGGGAAACATTGATATTTTTATTGATTTTTATTGTTTTTACTGATCTTTGATTCTTGATCTTGTTTCTTTCATGCATTTTTTCAATGTTTTTATTCCTTTTTATTGTTATTTTATAGATTTTTATTCTTGATGTTTTATTATTTTAAGAACTGTCTGCTCATATTCCACGTTGCAGCGTCCTTTCTGATCTCAGTTCTGTTTTGTTTGTCAATCAACCTACAGTATGAAGCACTTTTATTTATATTTGATACATTTTAAAGCAGCAACATGAATAAAATTCGATTGATTGATCCATAACGTCTGAGTTTGTTGTCTCTTGTTCCTTCATATGTTATATTTAGTCTCATATTTTAACACTATAAACTTGTAGGTGCAGCTTGTTCTGTTGTGTTTTTATTTAATTACCAACAAATAAACCAAAAGTGAAGTCTCACATCCTCCTGTGCAGCTTTTTTTAAATTACTCTTTATTGTGTTTTTATAATGAATCTCCATATTTACTGCAATTAGCTGCATTCATGGGAAATATTTGGTCTCTTTTCAACAAGTAATTTATAGTTGCATTGTTCCAATAGACATGAGTTTTGCTCCAGATGTGTAGCTATAGGCTATGAATTCTCCATTTACAATAGAAAAAGCAGCTGTTTGAGGACGAGACTGAGCTTCACGGTTTGATTCTTGGTTTTTTGATTTTGTGGATTTGGTTTAAAGGAACTGGTTGGTGCCTTCAGTTGAGCCACAGAGGACGACTGCTCTATAAGAGACGATTTAACAGCTGCAGCTCTTCTGCTCTTTAAGCTTCCAGCTCCGTATAGAGAGAATATACTTTTACAGTTTCAAGTGCTGCTGCTGCTAGTTATAAAGTAGCTTAGGGCTAAAATACTGTACACGTTTTAAATGCTTAAAGAATATAAACTCTCAGCTGTAGGTCTGTTACGCTCCGGTCCAAGGGAACATAAAAGTATAAGGAGCTTTTCTGCCCCAGTGAAACACACTGACTTATCATACAGCCATCTCCAGCCGGCTGCTGCCAGAGCCCATTTATCTTCTCAGCTGAACCTTGAGATGATCCTAAATGTGCTGCACTTTAAAACCAAACTATAAAACGTCTCCTCTTCCTCTGTATGTGATTGTGAAATGGCCTACTCTGCATTTTTTATTTTATTTTATATTTTTTCTATTTGCTACTGAAGCTGCACCACAACTTTATCTCCAACATTTGCTCTGTTCTTCTTAGTATCTTCTTTTAGCTTTTGTATTGTAGCCTATGTATGTATATGTTACGTTAGTATTCAGTGTGTATTCTCTTTAGTCGGCCATATGCTTCTCTTTCAACATGGAAACAGGCATCAACAATCTTTCACTGTGCAGCAAATTCGCCACAGACTTGACAAAGAAAATTAAGTTCCCAAAATAACTTATGTTATGCAAGTGGTTTTGCTAAAAGCTAAGTGAAAGGTTATGAACAAAAAGTGATATAAAATAAACTATTTTTATCTATCAACCTTTTTCCGAACGTCAAAAACGTTAAGCCGGTTTTGCTCTTCCGGTGGAATTTTATGTTTTTATGTTTGTTTCCATTTCGGTTTCGGTAGTTACGGTAAATGCATGGATTTTTTTTTTTCAATGAAAATCTGTAAACATATCACGAACTATCTTTTTAACCAGGTCTTGTCATGAATTATTATTATTTTCAGCCATAAGCTTCTACTTAAACATAACCTTTTACATTATGCTGAATATTATAACCATGAGGTGTGTTTGTTTGTGTGTGTGTGTGTGTGTGTGTGTGTGTGGCCCTTTAATGTTGTGTTGTGCGTCTTGATTGTGTAGTGTCGGTCCTCTCTGACTCCACTAACAACAGTTTCCTGCATGGAGTGGAAGCCGAGAGCCTGAAATTTGCATACAATTAACAATTAAATGTCAACAGCATGTGTGTACAGTAGGTTTAGTTTGTGTGTGCATGTGCATGTGCATGTGCATGTGCATGTGCATGTGCATGTGCATGTGCATGTGCATGTGCGTCAGAAAGAGAAGCAGAGCTGCATAGTGAAACGTCTCTGCAGCCATTAGAGTTTCAACACAGAGACGAATGTATGAGGTGAATCCTGGATGAAACTGAATGTCAGAGTGCGTATCTGTGTGTCTGTGT
The DNA here is from genome assembly GCA_030347415.2 of Decapterus maruadsi. Classification (NCBI taxonomy): domain Eukaryota; kingdom Metazoa; phylum Chordata; class Actinopteri; order Carangiformes; family Carangidae; genus Decapterus; species Decapterus maruadsi. Next base: position 28,208,532 of record CM064895.1, on the reverse strand, counting down.
GTGTGTTTGTGTGTGTGTGAGAGAGAGAAAAAGACAGAAAGAGGACTCACCTTGTCACAGGTGATGGGCCGACAGGTGTGTGTGTGGCATTTGGACTGACCCCGGTCGCACACGCACGTGGTGCAGGCGCTCTTCTGCCACTGCTCGCCGTGCTGCCGAGATTTACACAAAGTGAATCAGAAGAAACTCAAAGCTCATTCAGATCCAATGAGTGTCTTGGTCTGCGTGCAGGGAGTCGGGGGAGGGGGGGAGTGTGCGTGGCATACAAACACAAACACACACACACACAGACACTCAAAGACACACACAGTTTTTGTTGCTGTCATACACTCAAACTTTTACAAGTGGAAACAGTGTTGAATGACGTCACACTCAACCAGTTTTTAATTAATTAGTTGCTGTCAGATGTCAACACAATCCTCCTTGAAACTTTAAAAGCGAGAGAAGAGAAAGAAGAAGTGGAAACAGTGTTGGATGACGTCACACTCAACCAGACTGGAGTTAATTAATTAATTAGTTAGTTAATTAATTATTGATTTCATCTGGAAACAGAGTTACGACTGTAGCTGATACTTCTGTTCTGATAATCAATTATGAAAGTGAAGCAACACATAATATGAATGATTCATAGTTTACATGTCGTCCGTTTTCATATATTCATCAGTTTTTTATTTGGATCTATCTATCTATCTATCTATCTATTTTTCTATCTAGGTTTTTTTAACGGAGCTACTTTTTAAAAAGCACAATGAGCGAGGAACAGGTGCAGAGAACAGAGCAGCTGTTTTTGGGCCCATTAAGCTGCTTTCTCTTAGTTGTTTTGGTGTTTCACCAGATTTATGCTGCTGCTAAAAAGTTGGCTAAACATAGTAAGACTGATGTTTCAGCAGAATTTAAAAGACTAGATTCCAAATATAAAGTCGCTGAGATATATTTAAAAAAAAAGAAAAAAACATAACAGTCATATCGGTCTTGACATCCTGCTCAACTTTTTTCGCTTTTCAAACAAACTGAGCCCAGTTTTTAACCTTGATGTCTGCTCCGTCTTTTGATCTGAAATCATAAAAGCGGCGCTAACTGGGTGGTGATGGGATTTTTAAAAAAATAAAAAAGTAGCAGAGGGCAACGCTGCGTCTTTATGAAGTTCTATCTCTCTGTGAACATGGCAGAGGAAACGCTGGTGATCCCTCTCGTCAGGACACCGGGGAAAAAAAAAAGTGAAGTGAGGTTGTCCCCTCAAAGCTTGTGTTCCCGATGAGTTTCAAAGCCTTAAATAAATAATCAGCCTTTATTTGGGAGTGTGTCAGGTTAAATCCTAACCTCACCTCACCTCACTCAACTTTAAACACTTTGGTTAAATATTGACCGAAGCCTGGAGGACGTTAATTATTTCATTATTTAGTATTGGACACTTTTCACTGATCAAACATTTATTACAGCCATTTACCAAAGATTAAAACCCTGTATATAGCCTAGCGTTCTGCACATCAGTGTTGTGTAGTTAATCAGCGTGTATCTGTGTAAAGACGAACATGAGTCTGAGCTTTGATCTCATCTGATCCCAACAGGACTGAGGAAACTTTAATGTTAACAAAAGCCTGAAAGTTTGAAGACTTTTGCTCTTCTCACAAGCACACATCAGTTTTTTTTTTACCAAGTAGAAACCTCCAGGGCAGAAAATAAACATTAAAGGGATACGCCAAAAAAAATTTTCGTGACTTGCCTCACTCGAGTCCATGACCAGCAGATAGACACCATCCTTTCGACTGTGCGTGCAGTAATGAGGGAGATAGAGCCGTATCGCCGCTAATTAGCTTAGCTCAAACACTGGAAGTGTATGGGTAGTGTTAGCCTGCCTGCTACCTGAGCCGCAATCAGCAATCAGAAGCTCTAAACTAAGCTCTAAACTCTGTAATTATATCACTTTATCGACATTTCAAACATGTTTAGGTGAGAAAGTAGCCGTTTAGATCAGCAGTGTGTCGTTAATTTGTCTAAATACCAGCTGTTTACTATTTTGTTCGGACAAATACGCCGCTACTCAAGCTAGCCGTTATGACCAACGCACTTCCGGTTACTTTCACAAAATAAAACACCCGTTGCCCTTTACATACAGAAAACCATGACGATAGAATTTATGCTTTTACTTTGAAACAGGAAGCTAACCTACCCTCGGTGTAGCTAGCTTGAACCAAAATAAACCGTCTTTGCTTGAACCCTCCATTTTGACCGATCTCGCCCCGTTAGCGGCATTTGACCGCTCAAGATGCCTTACCGGAGAGTTTTGTCAGCTCTGACACGAAGATCGGTCCATTTACTGTAGAGTTGCTGAAAAGTTTCTCTGATGACTTTAGGTGGAGGCAGGCTAACGCTACCCATACACTTCCAGCGTTTGAGCTAAGCTAATTAGCGGTGATACAGCTCTATCTCCCTTGTTACACGCACAGTCGAAAGGATGGTGTCTATCTGCTGGTCATGGACTCAGGAGTGAGGCAAGACACACAAAAAAATGTTGGCGTATCCACTTTAACATCAAAGTGCTGCATGTTCTGCAGTTCCTCAAATGACCACTAGAGGCAGTGAGTCAATCACCTAATCTAATAGACATCATATCGCACACAACAGCTTATAAAACTTGATTTCCCCGTGTCAGAGGAGTCACAGCATTAATCAGTTGGTTTCTGTGTCTCAGTTTTCTAAACCTCCAGTTCCTCAAAGCCACTAACAATCCTATAACCTTTTGAGCTCAAGTAATTATTTTTCATTTCTGCCCTTTTCAGACTCAAAAGTTTCATTAAAAACTGAAACGCGAGTCTAAAGGATGCAAATCATTTCATTGTTTCGTAGTCAAGTAGATCATTATCACAGAGGTTAGAGCCCAGCGTTCAACTCATGTGGATTTCTGCACCGAGGCTAAAAATACTAAAAAATACAAACAACAAAAACACATGAGTGGGTCAAAACCGAGAATATAAGAGGCTATTTACATTCAGCCTGGTGTCAGCTGGCTGCCACCCTTTATCTGTTTGCCTCTCTCTGCGCTCTAATAGACGGTATTTTTAATGCAGCTGAATTCCCAGTTAAACTTTTCTCATTTACATGTTTTTCTGCAGCAGAATATCTGGGGGTTAAAACAGACTAAACAGGATCCTCTTGAGGTGGACCAACAGACACGAAGCTGAAGATGAGATAAGACTATTATTTTTTATTTTATTCATCCCAGGCGGGGAAGTGATTGTGCCTCGGCAGCAGGTATTCATATCAGTGCAAATAGTAAGAATGAAATAGAAACAGGTCACAAATCTGTAATAAAATATCCCCAAATAGCTAAGTTAATGGTGCAATAATGCAAGAACTCTGTTATTACTACTGTAGAGTCCATTGTGTTCACTCCTCCCTAATCTGTCTTGTCTTTTAAGGAAACATGGACATCGCAACCCAGTCTACAATGTACAAACTGAACTGGTAAAGAAAGCATTTACTGTAGGTCTCTGGTGCTTTATGCTTGGATTGAACCACAATCTGAACTTCCGACTTTAAGCCTTTGTGACACTGAATGAGTTTAAAAGCTCTGGTGAAACCACAGCAGTTGACTTGTCTAACTGTCTGCAAGCAAGATTTAATGTTGTTTGATCTAGTCTGTGTAGCTGTAATGTTGCTGCCCACTTGGCCAGACGTACGCTGTAAAAGGATCTATCTTTGATCTCAATGGGACTAATCTGGATAAATAAAGGCTACATAAAATAAACAATAAAACAGGACTGGGTCCCGACGTCCACTGATTGGTTCAATCCTCTCGCCTTTTCTGCATGTGAGTAAAAACACAAGGCTAAATGTCCATGACAGATTAAAGGGATAGTTCACCATTTTGGCAAATTGAATGATTGCCATAATCCCTATAGTCATAGCAGTAGGTTTGTTACCTTTATTTGTCGGTGCAAGATATTTTTAGAACGGCGGAGCAGAGCCGTGAGCTGCTCAGAGCTACGCTATGGAGGCTCATGGGATTTCTTGGTTTCCCTCATCAAACTCATCAAATACACAATCCAACAACTCCAAAACGGTCTGGTGGACAAGTTGTGACCTGCACATTCACCACGCTATGAGATAATGACACAACGTTACCACACAGAGATGTTTTAGAGGTAAATACAGAGACTGTTGATGAAAAACTGTCCCTGAAAGCAACGCACATCAGTGGTTTAGCATGAATCTACCTCTAAAACCACTCTGTCTGGTAACGTGCTGTTATTATCTCATATGCCAAAATGTTGAACTATCCCTTTAAGTGGTCAATATTTTAAAAAGACTGCAAAGATTGTGTATCTTCCACACACTGAGACTGTTATTCCAACATTTACTTGGATTACATGAGCTGAAAGGCTGATTTACTGCAGCACTTGTGACCATTTGCACAGACACACACACACACACACACAGCTGTGGTTGTGTATTAGATATCAGAAGCACGGCGACATAATTCATTCTCTTTAATAAATCACAAATTGAAATGTCGCTGACACTTGCTGCTGACGCCCTGAAGAGAGAGAGAATAAAAAATAATAAAAAAAGATGCACATCTGAAGCCATGACGACGTAAACATAACTGATGATGTGTGTTGTTGGTGTGTGCGTGGGCACTCGTGTGTGTGTGCGTGTGTGTGTCTATGTCTTAGAAGATTCAAACACACATTAGACAGAATGGGACACTCTTTGATCAAAGGAGGAGTTGGCAGTGAGAGAGAGAGATGAAGTAGTGTGTAGTGTAAACACAGCAGGAGGAAGCAAGGCTAGAGCAGGACAGATGAGGTGACGCAAACTGAGACTGGAGGAAGAGATGATGGAGGGAGAAGAGGAGGAGGAGGAGGAGAAGAAGAAGGCGAGAGCTTTCATCTCAGTATGAAAAAAAAAACAAAAACACACACACATGCACACGTCAGACTCTCCCCGTAATCACAAAAACATAAACTAATAGATTTTGTAGAGAAACACAAAAATACTGTAGAAAATGTGCCCGGTCACTCAAGTACAGATTTATGAGCTGTCATCACACACACACAGACATCTTTTATGGACATAATAATAGAACGAATCGCCTTGTTGTTTACACAGACTTCTGGGTAGAAAACCAGCATGAGAACTATATCAACGTTTTGACTAATCTGATGTTTGTAAAGTTCATAAAACCAATGATTGGACAAACATTACTATTTATGTGTGCACATTTTTGTAATTAGTCATGGTTATCATAGATTAGCCGGGCTAACGGTTACCTGTTTAACTTCAATAACTCAGTGACTCAATAAACGGTCCATGAAAAAAATATTTTCTCCAGCGGATATCTGAGTTACAACATGACTGAGCTAACTGGAGTAGTTTATGTCGTGTCGGACAACGGGAGGGTTTTAACAGTTCACGTCCTGATGTTAACTTAGCTACCGCTGTTAGCTTAGCTACTGCCGTTGGCTTTGTTACTGCAATTAGCTACTGCTGTTAGCTTAGCTACCGCTGTTAGCTTTGTTACAGCCGTTAGTTTAGCTACCACTGTTAGCTGTCCTCTTTTGAAGCCTAATAAAATAGAAGCCTAATATAAAAATCAAAGCGGATATAAAGCAGCCGCTGAGAAATCCCGTTCATTCATCGTCCTCTGAATCTAGAAATCCTGGGATTCTTTATTTTTTTTATCACGGGAATGAGGCGGTCAGACTAGCAGTGATCAGACCTGTACTGCGGACGAGGCTCGAGCCAGCTTTGTGTTCATGTCAACAAAACCCGCTGAGCAACTGATGCTTTCTAGACACTGTGATTCCCCCAAACTGAATAAATACCACACATAGCAACACAAAACACACACACACAGAAATAGAAATAGTAATGTTTCTTCAATAATTTCAGATTTGTTACAGTGATAGGGCGTGAAAAATATTATATGTAGCTAAAATGTCGTTCGTTAGGCTGCTGTTCTCATTCAAATTACATGGTTTTCTACCCGTAAGTAGTTGCAAACAACAAGGCGATTCGGTCTATAGACTCACACACACTCATGGGCTTTGTACCGTGGAGGATTTTTGCACAAATGCACATAATAACAGGTGCAAATACACACTTTTCAACTCAACTGAACACGCACACATACACACACACACAAAGAGGTTTGCCCACCTGGTGCTGTTTCCCGGCAGACAGACAGGGGTTGGACACACACTGAGGACAGCAGTGGCCGGGCTGAATCACCAAGTTCTCATGCTGAGAGAAGGGAAAAGGACACTGTCAGACCAGGTGTGTGGGTGTTGGTGCGTGTGTGAAAGTGAAAGAGAGACACACACACACACACACACACATATACACAAACAGACAGATGGTCTCTAATAACAAAAGAGTACAAATCTAGCTGCTTCTTCTCTGAAATGATATCATATCTACTGCATGCAACACTGTAAATACGAGCTGTGACAATAACTGTTAGACAGTCTGACATTTTTGGGGGGAAAAAAAGAGAAAAGAAATACAGACACACACACTCACTCTAATCTCAGCCAGAGTTAGATAAGCTCGATATCAGCTTCATCTCTCTGCCTCCAGCACAGAGAGAGGTGTTTGACCTATCTTAGCACCTAGTCTGGAAATCGCTGTGTGGAGGCTACTGCTGTGAATCACACCTTCCAGCAACTCCAAACCTGTCGTAGCTACTCACACATTATATCTTGTTTGTTTACTGTCTGTGAGGAAGAGAAACGCTTAAATAGTAAAAACACACATGCTGAAAAAGAGGCAATAGATGTTTGTATTAAAGCACCATACAGTATAAAGGTAGATGTCCATGTGTAGTGTGATTATAAAGCAGCTCTAGGTTCTATATTAATACTGTGAAAGTATCAAAGCTTCAGTCCACAGAGAAATGCACACAGCCTGTATTCAGAAACTGAGCCTTAAAACCAGCCGTCAGAACTTCCTGTCACTTTGTGATGTCACAAAATCCTGGACCCACCATCCAACACTTTGATTTCTATGAATGTTTTATTCTGAAATCTGCTAAAAAAAAATGTTTTGATCAATCATTAAACAGTCAGCCAATCAGAAAAAGAGGTTCAGAGCCTCCTCTCTTCTGATTGGCTGAAATGGTTTTGGTTCTAAAAAACCACAAATATATCTCCTCATTGGTATCAACACTTAAAATAAAAGTGTAATCTAGTCAATTAAAACGTTACAGATAATATAAAAATACCTAAATGATGCCAAAAAGTGACCATTTTGTTCCAGAAAAACAAATTCAAGGAGCATTTTTTCATATGCAAGAGGCTAGAAAATAAAAATATTTTGCACTTTTTGAGAATAAATCAAATGTCAGAATTGTTGCAGATTAACCCAATCATCATCTAATGAGCAGGTCTTTGCTACTGTATGCTAGTCGGTTAGCTGTGACACTGTAACAACATTTTTTTCTCCCTGAGGGTTGTGACAAACGAGCGCTCGTTTTTCATCCCGTTGGGCGGTGCTGCTCCCTGCAGTCACACACTCCTGCGGGAGACACGCTGACCCTCCGTGGATTTATTATAATGTGCTTCATTAAAGTATAATATACAACGCTGGGTCTGTATTTATGAAACATTGCTCGCAGCGATCCAGCAGCAGTAAAAGCCAGGGATGCAACGGAACAGAAAATAAGGTCATCCTTGCAGCACCGTATTTTCTATCCCCATCCTCAGAATGAGCGTTTAAGTGTGACTTGGATCATCAATTATGCATCAGATCAAATTGATAGTCTTCATCTCTGACTGAGGATTTCAGTGGAGGGAGAAAAAAAACTCAACTCAACTCCTAACAACGAGCTTGTTGAGTCTGAACAAACTGAGCTGAGAGGCGACGGACGCGCTGAATCTGCTGTTGTGTAACCAGCGTGTGAAGATGGAGGAGGAAAAAAAATATACAGCTCTGGAAAAAATGATGAGTGATCAGTTTCTCTGGTTTTACTATTTATAGGTATGTGTTTGAGTAAAATTAAATTATTATTATTTATTTTCTATTCTATGAACTAGGCCTACCGACAACATTTCTCCCAAAATTGAAATCAATTAGAGCTTTTATTGGCTGAAAATGACTAAACTAGTCTAAATAACAAAAATATCAAGTCTTTTGAAACCAGCCACCTGTCACTTTGTGATGTCACAAGAATATTTTAACTCAAGAAGAGTTTATGAATCAGTTTTTGTGGGATAATGTCAATGTTTAATCCCAGCGGTGGTTTTTATAATCAGATGTGGTTCAGGTGATTGATGACCTCATCAGTGTCTCATTAAGTAGAATGAGTTGTGTTTGTGTTGGTGTTTAAAAAAGAAAAGAAAAGAAAAGAATGACTGTCATACATGCAGAGATGCTTTTTATGAAAGTGGGTCTCTTATTTTTTCCCAGAGCTGTACAGTATGTGTATTTATGGAAACTCACCGGTTTACAGGCCACTTGCTGACACTCTGTCACCGAACACTGGACTTCCCCATTGCTGCAGACACATCTGGAGCAGAGGCTGGGCTTCCACTCCTCACCATCCCTGTACACAACCCCCTGCCAGGGGCAAGACTCTGACACACACACAGAGAGACAAAAACAGGATGAGTAAACAGTCAGAATGGGTGTCAGATAATGAGCTGACTGGTGGTGCATTGTTTGCCCGAACGCTCATTGATTTACAGTCAGGGAGGAGGGAGGGAGGGGAAAAAATGTAGAAAAAAAAACAACAAAAAAACTGCAGTTGCTAATTAGCTGCTAACCGCTGGGATGCATCACAGCAGCTCCCAGACATCATTAGCGTCTAGATTAACCTTTCAGCTCCGCTCCGGCTGCTGAACCCGTGCTCCCGCGCAAAAACCCCGGCTTTGTCACAACAACAATCCTGTCTGATAGAGGACAAGATGCTGCGCTACGACACGAGGACCGAGCAAACGAGGGTCTCTAACCGAGGGGGGAACTGCTGCACCTGGAAAATGAGGACGACATCACCTCATAATGATGTAGCGATGGTAAGTGACAACAAGCTGCACCACGATGGTGTTGCGTTGTTACTCATGCATGTGTATGACTGACAACTTTTTACATTTTTATTGCAGCTCTGTGTGAATGGACTCAATGTAATGATGGTTTCATAAAAAAAAGTCATAATTGCATGTATGCTGTTGGAATACTGTGTAGCTTAATGCATCCAAAGACACAAAGAAAGGCATTCAAACCTATGATTATCTTATAATAACAATACATCTCTGATCTCCTGCTCAACTATGAGCCGTCCAGACCTCTCAGATCAGCTACACTGGTCTTCTATCTATACCCACAGTCAGAGGTAAACAAGGTGGAGCAGCATTTAGTTTCTCTGCACCCACTATCTGGAACAAACTCCCAGAAACCTGCAGGTCTGCCAGAACCCTCAGTGCCTTTAAATCAACATTGAAGACTGTCATGTTTGCTGCATGCATGTTTGCCTTTATTGACACTCATAACAATAAGACAGTGAGTCCAGATTCTGTGGCCTTGAATGTTCTGTGGCATCGTTTGCTAAAAGTAGAATTTAATTTGAAAATCTTTTATTGAAAGAAGAAGAAGAATTAGGACAGACTGGATAAAGAAAAGAAACACGAACGTCTCAGCAGGCCCTTTGTAAAAGTTAAACTGCGCTCAGATCAGTTTGTTTTTTTAAATCCTCTGATGTCACACTCAGGCTGCATCTTGCGCATGAAGACGTTCTTCAAAAAAAAAAATCAAAAATGATGGCACATGACTCAGGATACAGGATGTGATGGAGGGAGCAGCGAGCGAACAGGAAGCAGTGAACGCACCACCTCAGGAGATGTAAACAACACGGAGGAAGCTGTGGTGCAACTTGTTGTAATTCTAGTAAAAAAAAAAAAAAAAAAATTAAAAAAGGTGGTCGAGTTGTTGTGTAACAAACAAACAAACCCACAACCTTGGGGTGGACACGGATACCAACCAAGCCGGGACCAGATTTCCTCCTCTGGCTGCTTTGTGTCTGTATCACTGTATCATATTGATTTTGCACCACGTTGTGTATTTGGTGAAATATTTTTGTTTACATGCATGTGGTTTCTTCAAACATCAGCTTGCAGGAGAGACTCCTCGTCTTCTTGTGACTAAACTAATCCTTTACAATATGCATGTAGTACATTCGGACTCATATAACCTTGGAATTCAGTTTCAAACGAGACCAGCTGTTAAATATATCAAAGGAGGGGGTGACATCTGAGTTTTTAAAAGGTCAAATATTGTATGTAGATGTTTGTGTTAAAGCTCCATACAGTATAAAGGTAGATGTTTGTGTTAAAGCTCCATACAGTATAAAGGTAGATGTTTGTGTTAAAGCTCCATACAGTATAAAGGTAGATGTTTGTGTTAAAGCTCCATACAGTATAAAGGTAGATGTCCATGTGTAGTGTGATTATAAAGCAGCTCTAGGTTCTATATTAATACTGTGAAAGTATCAAAGCCTCAGTCCACAGAGAAATGCACACAGCCTGTATTCAGAAACTGAGCCTTAAAACCAGCCGTCAGGACTTCCTGTCACTTTGTGATGTCACAACTAAGCAGTCACCCAAAGCCCCGCCCACTACGTGGACCCACCATCCAACAACTTTGCAGGATTTTTATTAATTGTGAAATCTGCTCTATTTTTTATTGGATCAAAAGAGTAGCTAAGAGAAACAAAAACCACACTGAGATGGTTTTGGTTAAATATATCTCCTCATTAATATCAACACTTAGAATAAATGTGTAAAATAAGGAACATTTAATGACCTAGTAGTCTATTAAAACTTTACAAATAATATAAAAATACCTAAATTGTGCCCAAAAGTGACCTTTTCTTTCCCAGAAACACAAATACAAGGAGCATACTTTCACATGCAAGAGGCTGGAAAATGAAAATATTTTGCACTTTTTGACAATAAATCAATATAATGTCTAATGTTTATTGTACCATTCCTTAAACAGTTGGCCAATCAGAGAAGAGATTCAGAGCCTCCTCTCTTCTGATTCGATGAAGTTGAGAGAAGCCGGAAAGAGGAGACGTACAGGTAAAAACTACACTGGGATGTTTTTTTGGTTCTTTAAAAGATCAAACACAGGAAAAAAAAAGTGTAAAGGGGAACTTGAAGAAATAAACAGATCTTGGCTAGAGGTTAGATTTGCCCTGTCCTCACCTCCACTACGTCCACACTTGGGACAGCACTCCCCGGCCGGCGTGAACGGGCTCTGGTCGCTGGGACAGCTGAGGGCGGGACAGGGTCGGACGGCGCAGGAGACGCTCCCTCTGGAGCAAACACACACCGAACAGGGCGAGGGACTCCACTGGCTGTCATGCTGAGGAAACAGGAAGTTACACATTAACACATATACAACAACAACAAAGAGGCAGAGGGACAATGTGGGATGAGGAAAGCTGCTTTTAGTCTCTGTGGACAAGACAGTTTTGTAAGTCTAAGCCTGAGTGACAGAGGAAGAGGAGAGGAGAGGAGAAAGGAGGGAAGAGGAGACGGAGGAGGAGGAACGATGCGCTGCAGAGAGAAGAAGAAGAAGAAGAAGATAAACAGATTAAAGCTAAAGGATGAGTGTGAATGTGGCTGAGGAGGCACGGAGCGAGAGGAGGACGCTTCAGAGCTGAAGAAGAAGAAGACAAGTGCAGATGTCTAATTTCAGTTTGTACAGTAAGTCGCTCCAGCAGAACAGTTTGCCCAGTTCAAGGTGGAGGAGGAGGAGGAGGAGGAGGAGGGGGGGGTTGACTTGACTACTACTGGTTAAGCTGCAGTGGAAGAAGCTCCAGGCGAACTCTAAGCCCCGTCGACCATCTTCCTCCCTTCATTCCTCTTGTGTTTAAATCCTCCTGCCACGGGGGGTAAACCTGCGTTTCCGTCGATGCCTCCTCGGCTCCGTGTGATTGACAGACCCGTCGTGATAGGAAACCCGCTCTTGCACAACTATCTCTGGGGTGTTAATTAGAGCTAGCTGCACTACATTTATATATCTCTCATACATCCGTTTATAGTTGGTGGGCGGCTGCAGAGCACGGTCGGTGCTGTTGTTCGTCTCAGCCTAAATGAGAAAAGCAGCATGCACGCGCTGCCCGCCGTCACAATGATTGAGGCGAGGATCTGATTTCAGTCGCTCTGCTGCGAAACCTGCATTAAAAAAAAAAACCTTTGTTACGCTGCGTGAGACGTTGTCATCAGTCTCGGTTTTAATGGAGCGTTTGTGTAAATGCTTTTTCACCCCAGAAAGATGTTCTACGATTTAACAATTTATACCGTTTACGTGTGTGGGAGATCTGCCGCAAATAAAAACCCCCCAAAACACTGTTGTTTAAAGGTCTAGTGCGTAAAACGAGGGGGAAAACCATGATATCGTGCATTCAGATTCTTGTTTGCAGCGCTAATTCGCACTCACCCCTCCCGTCCGGTGGCCTCTGAGGACCAAAAAGCTTGTTTACCACGACTGGGACGAGGGAGTATTTCGGGAGCACAGAGCGATCAGGCGAAGATCTCAACAATTTTACTATTTATCTGCTGTTTCCAACTCCTTCTTTCCCTTTTTTTAAATAACTGTCCCCACTAATGGGATGTCTCCACAGCTCTCTTCTCAGGGCTCCTCGACTCTTCTTAGTTTTCTTTTGACAAATCATGTGAGGACCTGGTCGTGGCCAGTTTATGGTAAAAAAGTTGTTCTTTTCAGTTCCAGATTAACGGCACTAACGGATAAAACGGTGCATTCAGGCACGTCTGTAACCGATGCATTAGTTTGTTCTGCAACATCAATTTCCGAAGGTCTGGAGAAGCTTTTTGCTAATTTAATTTCCCCATCATGATACACATAATCTGCATTGTATATGTGCATTACTTGGGCTGTTGCCAACATCTGGGGGAAATTTCAATGTCAATAGCTCGATTAGAAAATTATTTTCTGAGAAAAATGTTCAATAATTTCCTACTGTATAAAATAATAATTATAAGGCTATAAAAACCAAACAAATGTTATTTTATAGCAATTATACACTTATACTTATAGGTGCTATATTCCGATTTTGCCGATAAACCTTGACAAATATTACACACTGGCCCTGTTTTCACACAGAAAATGACTGTTGGATAACGGGATGAAAGCTTCATCTCTCCAAACGATTTGTCCTGGGAAAGGAGCAGCAGAGGTGTCGGACCAGCCTCCTTCACTGAAGATGGAGTAAAAAAAAAAAAAACCCTTGAAAAGGCCACGACTCCTCTTCAGATCTGGTAAAGTGCCTCTTCAAGCACAGAGGCAAAAACCCGATGGAGTCTCTCTCTCCACAGCCGGCCAAAGAAAAAGACTCGGGTCCTCTTTAGGGGGCAACAACATATTGTCCAAAATGGCTGCCAAAATGTCCGGCTCATTAAGCGAGAGGACCCTCGATGGAAGATGAACAAGACAGTGATTGTTTTGTGTGAGTGGAGGAGGGAGGGATGGATGGAGGGAGGTGGGGCAGGTTTCTGGAACTAGTTTCAATTCATGGAAACTTTTAATAGGTGAAATATCAGATCAAATGTATCTACAGAGCTGATTTAAAGGGATAGTTCAACATTTTGAGCAAATTGGCCCATTCCCATAATCTCTATAGTCACAGCAGTAGGTTCGTTACATTTAATTGTCGGTGCAAGCTGTTTTTAGAATGGTGGAGCAGAGCCGTGAGCTGCTCAGAGCTACGCTACGGAGGCTCATGGGATTTCTTGGTTTCCTTCATCAAACTCATCAAATACACAATCCAACAACTCCACAACGCTCTGGTGGACAAGTTGTGACCTGCACATTCACCACGCTATGAGATAATAACACAACGTTACCAGACAGAGTTGTTTTAGAGGGAAATTCATGCAAAACCACTGATGCACGCTCCTGTCAGGGGGAGTTTTTCATCAACAGTCTCTGTATTTCCCTCTAAAACAACTCTGTCTGGTAACGTTGTGTTATTATCTCATAACGTGGTGAATGTGCAGGTCACAACTTGTCCACCAGAGCGTTTTGGAGTTGTTGGATTGTGTATTTGATGAGTTTGATGAGGGAAACCAAGAAATCCCATGACGGCTCACGGCTCTGCTCCACCGTTCTACAAATAGCATGCACTGACAATTAAAGGTAACGAACCTACTGCTATGCCAAAATGTTGAACTATCCCTTTAACCAGAGCAATGTGCTGTTAACTAGTAGGGGGGGAAAAATGACAATCATCACAGAGAATCAGGCGACAGAAAGGAGCGAGTGGAGCGGACGAGGGAGGGAAGCTGATCTTGGCTCCGACGCTAATGAGAATGAATATGTTTTTTTTTCAAGCCCAGACTTGAATCAGTCGACTGGACGGAGGCAGAGCCGATCGACGTGGCCAAGCTGTTCCACAGTCTGTGCACCGGGGCCGGGGTCAGCGCTGAGTTTAAGGTCAGAGGGACGGCCAGGAGGAGAAGGAGGAGGCCCAGGGATTAGATGATTAGATAGATAGATAGATAGATAGATAGATAGATAGATAGATAGATAGATAGATAGATAGATAGATAGATAGATAGATAGATAGATAGATAGATAGATAGATAGATAGATAGATAGATAGATAGATAGATAGATAGATAGATAGATAGATAGATAGTCCTACGATGTTCAGGGATTTCCAAACTGATGACATCTGAAGCCTTTTTCAAACTATCATGTGAAGCATTTTACGAACAAAGAGACGCCAGACGAGAGAGAAAACATGCTTTTCTGTTTTTTGGGGTTTCAGGATTTCACTCCACAAAGTCATTTTGAAACTGCAAAACACTGATGTTGTGGGTGATTTGGTCCTAAAGGCGTGAAGCTGTTGAGATCAACATGCTTCAACCAGTTCTTCTGTTGTTGTTGTTGTTGTTGTTTTGCCCAAACAAACACAAACTTAAAAAGCCCATGCACTGTCGAGCCAGACTCCCACAGATGCTGCATAATGACACGACAGATTGTCATTTTCACTTTTTTTTTTCCTGTTTCCACTTACTCCATACACCACTCCTTCGTGTTGACAGGATCCCTGGGACGAGGAGACGCACTCCGGACAGCACTTGTTGGCGGGGATCCTCAAATGCTCGCCCTTCGGAGAGAGAATATAAAAGCTGCATGAATACACACTCGGCACAACCAACAACAACAAATCCAAGGTATAAAAAGAAAGGAGAATGTATCCGATTCCCTTTTAAAGCATGAATACGGCAATACAACAACAACAACCTGCCGATTGCAGTCTCATTTCCATGGAAATTAGCCGACATGTGACACAAATAACACAACGGAGCCGACAAGAGGGGATATATGAAGACTTTATCAGGCGCGCACGCTGTGTTGAATACAGAGAGAGACAGCGCAGCAGACATAATATTACAATATAGATTCACCTACACACCCTAATTGAGGGCGAATATGCAGCAGGAAGTAAATAGGAAAGCAGAAAAGGCGTTGGGCTCGGGGCCGGCGGATAGTTTACATGTGCTTTATTTGTGAATACAAATGAAACGGAGAAGAGGAAAGGAAAGAAAACAAGAATTGAAGGAACCTGGAACCTGGTGCGTTGTGTGAGAACGATGTAACAACCCGCCCCCGAAGGAGCTTCACAGAAAAAAAACGTCTTGCGTGTCAATGACTAAAGGTGAAAATGACTGTGTAGTGGAAAACACAATGAATCAGCGGCGAAAGACACATTACATAGACGGCAAATAACAAAAGCGTTGGGGAAATGAAACGGAGCGAGCTGCGCAGCGGGAAGAGGTTGGGGATGAATAAACAGAAACAACCACACTGCTTTTTTTTCATATATATATATAAACGCAGGGACAAAATACAACACCTGTGGAGTTTGGACAGATATTATGACAAGTTATTATGCACTCAGATATTTAACGTTAAAGGTAGGGTCTGGAGTTTTGTCCCTATCAGTTTGTAAACAAAACAGTGAAACTCAGCCCCTCCCCTAAAGCTAAGCTGTATAGCCTCCTGCTTCTGACAGCAACAGTTGTCATGACCATAAAGGAAAGGAATTACAGTCTGAAAGAAGTGCTGGAGCCGATAAGCTGACCTTTCGCCAACACCGGCAGCCTCCGTGGATGTTGTTATGCTGTTGTATTGTGGTGAACTAGCCGGGTGTTAGCCGCGGATGCTAACCGCGAGCGCTAGCCGACGTTAGCATCGCGCTAGCTCACTAATATGGTGCTAATACTTGTTACCAGAGGTCGGGAATCGGTCCGCGGCTCCAGCGCTTCATTCAGACTGTATTTATTGTTCTTTGTTGTCCTGACTGCTGCTGCTGAGAGAGATAGAGACTCAGTAGCATCAGACAGCTAGCACAGCTAACAGGCCTGAGCCTCCTGCTGCAGGTAGCTTCACCTGTAGCATCAGACAGCTAGCACAGCTAACAGGCCTGAGCCTCCTGCTGCAGGTAGCTTCACCTGAGCTCCGTCATTGGCTGGAGCGATGACACAGACTCTCTCACCATAGGTGTCTCTGCTCATTTGCGACTCTCTAGCTCCACCTAGAAACGTCCACGTGCACAGCAAAACATGAACAAAACAAAGCAAAAAAACAAAATACAGGCAGGGGAGGAAGGGCAGACAGAGCCCCCACCACACAGGACTAGAAGCCCATAGGTGATGATTCAGACGGATTTCATTTGTAAAAGTCTAATGTTTATTTTTAGGCACAAAACTCCAGACCCTACCTTTAAAATGCAAACTTTTAAAATGTTTGCAATTAGAGATCGTATTGCTGTAAACACAAAGAGAGGCAACGAGGCTCGGAGAGAAAAGGAGAGTTCATTTATCACTGGACTGATGTGAGAATCCAAGTTTTCTTTCAATGCACTTTGTTTGGCAGGAAATTAAAAATCCCGTCGGGTGTGTCGGCGCGTCGTGCTGCAATCCTGAGATTCAGTTGCCTGATCGTAAGATAAATATAAATAATCACAGTGAACTGAGCTCAAATCAAGCCTTTGTTTCAAACTGATGTGTAGTTTTATGGTTATTTATTCACTGATGCACAATTAACCAAAACATAATTGAAATTGCAATATTATAATGCGATATCCAGTCTACGTTGCTGGAGTTGCAATGTGGCGTTGATGAAAGTAAAGGCACCATTAGCACTGATTGTTATTCACTACATCTCAGATATTTTATGACCCATTCATGATTAAAACTAGAAATAATTGGCCAATTAATATAAAAATGATCAGTAGCTCTAAATTTCTTCTTACCTTATCCTGTCTTTCCTCCTTTTATCAGGACATGTCTCTTAAACTAAAGAGACAAGCCCCACTGTTCTGATATATGGGTCTGTGGGGGACAATTAACCCGGGACATTACAGATATATTAATGTGAAATTTAGGTGGAAAAGGTGGACGATTAGGAGGGAGGGGGGTTAAAATATAAAAAAATTGGAGCTCGTAGATAATGGCAGTAAATTTCAAAAGAGAGCCCTTGAATTGGAGACAGGCAGATAATAAAACCCCCGGTTGTTTTTTTTTTCTTCTTTTTTATCACAGTGTAGGTGAGGGGGAGTCACATTTAAGAGCTTTTTAAATGGAGGGAGCGCACGGCTTGGTGAGCATGATGACTAATTTTTAATTAACATTGGATTGCTAGCCAACAGAGTGGAATTCATTAGACATTGATTGTTGGCTTAGCTCAGGGTTGGGATTGGATTTGATGCCGTGACCACAGGCTTCATGTTTTAAATCACATTTTAAGGGAAGAGGCAATGGAAGGAACAGGCGGATAGATGGGAATGGAAAAAATAAATAAATAAAACTGCTTTGAAAATGTGTCCCTGTGAATTCAAATGAGCCACGTTGGACTGCAACTAACAGCCTCCAAACAGTCGCCATTGTGGCAAATTAAATGGTGCAATCGGCAGAGTTTGACTGCACAATAGCCCGTCAACTCATTGACTCTCCCTGTAAGGCCGCCTCACAAAGACCAGTGATTGAACGAACCCTTGAAAGAAGATCTGCACTTCCAAGGTGAGACGAGAGGAGGAGGGAGATTAAAATATCACAGAAAACAAGGTCATTCAGGAGTCTCAACATTTTTAAAAGATCTGCGTTCTCAACCAAATAGAGACTTGCACAGATGAATTTTTTTTTTTTTTTTTACGCCCCTATAATTTCTGTTGAATATTTGGCTGGGAACCTATTTCTGTAAAGCAGAGTCTTGTAGCCTAGGCTAATTAGTCGGTTAGGTCACAGGGGGGAAAAAGCAAACTCTTAAAATTATTATTATTATGTTTTTATGTTTCTCCTACTGATACAGTGTTAATAATGTAAAAAACATAGGCTACATTTTACAATTATAGCCTATCAATAGTGAATGTCAAACAGAGGAGACATGTGCTACTTCATTCAATTGGAATTTAAGTTTTCAAACCGAAACATTCAATGTTTAATTAATAAAGCTGAGCCATTATTTCTGTATTATCATATTTAAAATTCACTAAATCATTTGTCAGGAATGTTTATTTTTGTTAAACATTTACAGAAATTGTTATGAAGAGGTGCCAGTTCAACTTTCTGAACATTTTGGGGGCTGGACAGTAGATTGTGCTCGCTAGGCTAGCCAACAAGACTTTAACCTAAACCTAAACCTGTTTTGTCTTTAAACAACATGAACACTTTGAGAACTAAAACTAAAAGTAAATGACTGGCAATTATGTTCAGACCAAAAACATAGCCTACCTACAAATTAGCTACCGGATGCTGCAGGTTATTAATTAGCCTCATTGACATTGAAGCTAACATGAAGCTAGCTAACAGATGTCAGCTATTGTTGAACTAATATCCTACCTATCAGGATATATTCACTAATTAAACTGTTCTAGCAAAATTACAATAGAAAAACAATTAATATTTGTAATGTATGGTTTTAAAGTGTCTTTATTTTGGTAGCATAGCCTATAGATCTACCCCTTTTCAAGACATAGGCCTAGCTAACAGAACTTCCTCTGAGCTCCATATGGAGAACAAATAGATAAAATTAAGATATGTCTTTGTTTTATTAATTTGTTTGTTTACTTAGTTCATTTTGTTTTGTATGTTTTACTCTTACTCTAATTTATTTAGGCCTATTTGTAAATTTGCTTTTTGTCTTTTTTGCACATTTAGCTTGTTTACCAATCATAGCTGTTTGCTTGCTGTCAAATGAGCTGTGGTTCCATTTTTTTGAAAAAAAGCAGAGAGTTTTTTGTGTTTTAAAGTCACAATGCAGCCCAAACGACCCCTCTT
The DNA here is from genome assembly GCA_030347415.2 of Decapterus maruadsi. Classification (NCBI taxonomy): domain Eukaryota; kingdom Metazoa; phylum Chordata; class Actinopteri; order Carangiformes; family Carangidae; genus Decapterus; species Decapterus maruadsi. The sequence goes on along the minus strand of CM064895.1, from coordinate 28,189,225 downwards.
TCCCCCTGAAGCGTCTTCTTCTTACCCTCTGGAAGTCACACTGTGGGTTGGGGCAGTGGGTGGGCTTGCAGATGGCCACGTCGCTGTAGCAGGTACACTCCCGACACGACTCCGGTCTCCATGATGTGTTGTTCTGTCATAACGATAAAAGACATAAAGCATTAACACGGGGCAAAACAGAATCACTCTCTCACGCTCCATTATCATCCTAACTCACCCACATGTCATCTTTATGTTGACAGCTGGGGCGGATGACAGTAATCACATCACACCGGGCCTCTTTGTGCATATTGATGCTGCTGATTCAAACCGTCTGTATTTTTTACTCCCTACCTCTCTAAAAGAGTGCGATATCAACACATAGAAATACACAGCAGACATTCAGGGGAACTATCTCCATTGCAGCAGTTTGTATTTCATGCTCTATGAGGTCCATGATGGCCGTGGTGAGGTTTTACTGCTCCACTCTACGAAATGTGAGAACCCGCTATAAGAAAACCATTTCATACTTTGAACTCTTATCATCTTCTGTACTTCAGGCTGTAAAACACTGAAGGATTTTTTGCTGCTGTGAGTGGAGTCAAACTGCTTCAGTGTTGATTAAAAACCTTATTCGTGCACTAGTGTGGCCAACTACACAGTGAGATAGCGGGCAAAGTATCCTTGTGCCATGTGGCTGCTGCTGCAGCGCCCGTTAGCAATGCCCGCTATTTGTCAATAGCTCATAACAGTTAGCTGACAATGTCTTATGGCTAGCTCAGAGCCAGAGCTAAATCAATATTCCTGGGCCTGCATATGCTCAGATATATCATCTTACAGTCCATAAATCTGATTTAGCCGGATGATTAATAACCCTCTCATGACAGGAATATCCTACGGGCAGCTGTGCTTATGGGGCGGACGCTTCGTGGAGGGCGGTGGTGGTGGTGACTGTCACATGCGGAGGCTTTGCTCCATTTGAGACGGTAACTGAAGCAGACGTCTTAATGGACAGGAAATGTCAAACTCAGGTTAACAACCTAGGCCCTGAATATATGTCCCATATAAGCTGATGCTGGAGGTATGTAATAGTAGGAATTACAGAGACCTCTAAATTTGTATTTATCACTCTGTTTAACTAGCTATCCGTCCTTGCATGTGGTAAGGATAGGGCTATAAACTCTCATCAAATCAGGAAAGCCTCAGTGCTAATGGGCAGAAACAACATCTCACAGTCCCTAAGTTTAGCATATATAAACATTTTCCAAAAAAAAAAAGACAAAATTAGCAAGAAACTACTGTACACCACCACCACCACCACCACCACCAAGAATCAGATCGAAGGGAACTTTCTTTTTGTGTTCCAGATGTTTTGCAATGAATAATCCAACATTTAAGTAAGTTCACATCTATAAATCATTACCAGTTCACTTATGAGGAGACAATAACACAACACTAGGCTATGCGGCAGCACATTGTGGTAATAAACAGTGAGAACATCCATGAAACAGGGTCACAGCACACATTACAGCCCATTACATAACAGGCTGGTATCAGTTGGGAGTAGAGGGCATAAAAACAAGGCAGGTAGGTCTTCCAGATTTGCAGCAACTGTAAAAAAAAGGTCCAAAAAAAAAAACCGCCCCCCCCCCCCAAAAAAACCTCCAGATTTATTACAGGATGAGCCTTATTTTTGGCAATCTTAACACTTGTCTTACTGCAGTAATTGGTAAGGCCAGGGAACATGCTGACAGGACTGCAACAGAGTCCACTGGGCAAGAAACAAGCCGTAGGAAGCACAGCAGGTCAGAGCTGAGGCTGGAAATATAACTGTAAAATGAATGATCCCACTTTGGGTAATAACCTCGCTGTTCCTTATGTTTCTCTTCGAGTTAATTTGGCAAACCTGATGGATTGTTTCCAACTGTTGGCAAAATTATGAAAACCAGAGCCCAAGTCGTCATAAACTCCAATTATCCTTTAATGCTGCAAAAAAAAATCCCTGACCTGGCAATTTGAATTTGTAAAGGGAGGGAAAAAAAGAGAGCCAAGCTTAATCTGTAAAACGACTCCTCTTCCTAATTGAATTACAGCACATGAGAAAGTCATGCAGCGAGCATGCACGGTGAAACGTAGGAATAGCTATAGGTCATGTTGAAAGACACATTCAGAAAAAGGAGAGCATCACAGAATGAAAATTTAATTAGCGGGAGCAGCCAGCTGAGGGGAATGGCACTCCTGGAGAGAGAATCCGAGTTGATATGTTCCCTGTAGTGTGCAGTGTAGCTATGTGTGAGCTATTTATGTGCCTGTGGAAAAAAAAAAGTGTGTTTAATTGCAAGTTTGTGGGTGTGCATCCCTGCACAGCTGTGGCCAGATGTGTAATGAGTTTTATGTAAGGGGCGAACGTGTCGCAGGCAATCTCTGCACATAACAATAATGCTGCGGCTCAGGGAGGAGAGGGAGGAGCGACGCTCCGAAGTAATAGGATTGTGGATGTCAGCTGAATGCCGAGGTTTTCCCTATAAGCCTTTCGTTTCATGTGATGGAAAGTATTTAACACGAACGATCTCAGAGACAAAACAAAATGAGATTATGTGCAAACAGATGAAGATGATGCACGCGATGAAACTTAACCTCTTTAGCTTTTGACTTTCTCCCCTTAAACGTTCTCAAAAACGCCAAAAATGAATAGTGTGGCATTCTGAGGAATCCACTTATCCTCCCTGACAATACAGCTCATGTGACTGTATGTTAAATATGAAGCCACAGCCAGCAGCTGCTATAGTTTAGCTGCTAACAGGAAGACAGCAACCCAGCCAAGAAAAAGTTGAAGTGCAAAGTTTTGTTGTTGGTTTTTTTTTTCCCAGTCTGAGAGCTGCTGATAGGAACAGACAGAAAAAAGGGAGACAGTTTCCTGTTTTGTGTGAAGTTGAGCTTGTTGTGGACATGCAGTATAAAGCATATGTGTGTTTCCCCCCAAAAAATGATGTTCAGCTCTTCCTTTCATTTATCTGAAAACAGCTTTTTTTCCCCACCATTTTACATATTTCAAAATGGGTTTATAAAGACTTGGAGAACATAAGAGGCTTAGAGAATTTTCAGGAGCTGCAATCACAAACGGATCCGAGAGCGTTCCTTGAGGAACTCCTTAAAAAAAGACATGAGGGAAATAGAAGTATTGTTTGATACACCTAAATGTGAGAACAGAACAGAGGAAAAAAAAGTAGTAAGTAGGTTTTAGTGAAGTGTATGGGCTGCTAAACACAATGGTTACATATCTACAGGGGCAGATGAGCAATTGTGCACATCAATCAGAAGCCTATAGACTCATTCTTGCTCATTGTGCTTATGTACAGCCACTAAAACAGGATTGTTCCACCAAATTTGCGATGCATTTAGGTGCAACATCATCAATTTAGAGGTGAATGCAGCCAAAAACAAAAGGGGCTGAAAGATGCAGATTCACTTCAGGTGGATGAGATGATGGAGCCTCGGGCTATAGAGTGAGCGAAAGCCCCGAGGGATTTCCAGCTCAGGTGCAGGACAACGTGGCGACTGCTGTCTGGCCCGCAGTAATGGAGACAAATGTGCTGTATTTAAACACGGCAACACAACACATCCATCCATGGGATAAGTGTAAGGCCTACCACTGAGGATGGATTACGCACAAAGCTCCAGATTTGTCAAATATGAGAGTATAGCTACAGTACAATTCCCTTTGCATTGCATTAACACACTTCTTTGCTCTGTTTTCGGTCTGTTCAAAAGGTACAAACAGGAAGTTTCAAACACAAGATAGACACCAGAAGCGCTGCAACAAACTCTCAGAGCTGCACCCCTCTGTGTATTTACACTGTTACTATCTGTCTGGTAATGAGTTCTGACTGCAAAAAGCAATTTGCAGGGTGGAACCAGATCAGTTTGTCACACTGGGGTACAACCAGTCTCTGTTTGGACAACACCTGCCCATGGATTTTTCTGAACCTTCAAGTTCACTGTTAAAGGCAGAGCTGGTGTGATATCCACTGAAATAACGAATCCCCTTCTAACAAGGCCGTGATGTTCGATCTCGTCTTCATCTCGGCGGCTTCCCGACAGATTTCACCACAAGATAAAAGCTTGTGTTTGTAGGTTAGCTCTTGGTGAGCAAAGGAATGAAGCTCGTTAGCGATGTAGCAATGGCAAAACCTACAAATGCCTACTTAAAGGAGTAGGGGTGTGTATTGGCAAGAATCTAGCGATACGATACGTATCACGATACAGGGGCAGCGATACGATATATTGCGATATATTGCGATACTGTAGGAATAAGGATATATTGAGTTTCTTTGAAATAATTTATTTGTAAGAAAATTGTAGCACATAGCACACACATGCTGTTACATGCTTAACATCGGCTTGCTGAAGAAATACAAGCATTGGCAGGAATTTTGCATGAAGAAATGAAAAAAATAAGACTAAGTAGTGCTTATCCCCCCCTTGTGTTTTTGTATTTCTGTACATGTTTTATTAAAAAATAAAGTTAAAAAAAATCGATACGGAAAACCGAATATCGATACCGTATCGCGAAAAAATATCGCGATATTTAAGTGTATCGATTTTTTCTTACACCCCTATAAAGGAGACGTATTGTGCCCCCTTTTCCACAAATTAAAATAGTAGCCAGATGTCTAAAAGACGTGTCTGTGACATGCTTCGGTCAAAATACCTCAAGGATCAAACATCACAGCTCTTTTTATTCTCTAAAAACAGTCCTGTTCAGAACGGCAGGTTTCAGTGCCTGTCCCTTTAAATGCAAATGAACCACTGCTGGCCCCGCCCCCTTCTACAGGTACTCGGGTAGGGGTTGTATTATTCGAAAATGTAAGACATCATTGTCGGAGAACAGCTTGTAAAACCACATGGATTTCAACCTGGGAGCCTGAAAATTTCTAATTTGTTTGTCAATTTTCACATTTTGGGGGCCAGAAGACAAGGTAAACACCCAAATATATATTAAAGAGCCTACAAAAAGTGATTTTTCCATAATATGTCCCCCTCTAAGCCTCTTAAATGATCACAAATGCTATAAATATAACCAGAAAGACCTTCTAGTATGTGCATGGGCGTGTGCTGCACTGATTGCAGTCTGTGTTTAGGTGGTGGGAGTGTCAGATCGTATTAATAACTTGTATGTGTGTATATATGTGATATGTTTGTAAAACAAGAACATGATGTGAACGATTTGGATTCCTTTCGATTTAAATAGATAAAGAGGTCACGGAGGTCGACAATAATAAGGCCGTTATGTGTGCGTACATGTAGGTATGCCGTCTGAAATAAATAAGCTTCCCGTTATGGCTCTGTCTGTGGCTGCCATTCATGCCATTTAGCTTTTTCTTAATAGAGCTGGGTAAAATTAGGCCAGCTCCTGACTCTATAAGTGGATTCAGGTTTGACTGGACGAATGACTGTGTGTGTGTGTGTGCAATGGATTAAACGGCGAGTCCATTTCAGCCCAGGTCTCAGGGGGGGTCAAGGAGGTTGCACTCAATTCCAAACCCTCGTCCTGTTTACCTGCTGAACGGACGACGGGTTGAATGGGATTGACCCCGGGTTCGCTGCGAAAATGGACCTTTTAAAGTGGCCGAGGGCACAGGGGGGCAAAGATATCCCTTGAAAAAACCTGCACCGGCTATTACACGGACCCCCGCCCCCACCCCCCCTCCTGCGCTGACGAGTCAGAGCCAAGGGAGGTGTCGGGCAGACAGCAGCACTGAGTGGTAATGGCAGTTCCTCCCATTCCTGCCGATGAGATTGTCCCCTACAGGGAGCCATACCTTGGATTCGTTGATTAAACGTCTGAGGAGTTGAGGGGCTTTCATTTCATTCTCTTGCCTCAGATGTGATTTAGGACCGAAACCGACTCAGCCGGCGCGGCGGCGGCACCACCACGTCTCCACTTTCATAAAGAAAAAAATAGATCCATAACTTTCACACAGAGTACATCCTCGTAGAGACTGTTTTATGGGCCAGAGCTTCAGTCGGGGAGTTCTGCACTCTGGACTTTTGGATGATGGGTTGTCAGTATAAATCTCTGACAAACCGAATAATCTATTAATTATTTACACCATAAAGTATCAAGAAATATTCACCAGCTCGATTTGCTCAGTTTCCAGATAAATAAAACAATGAAAACCAGCTTATCCTCCCTCAGAAGCTTTGGGCTTGCAAACTAAGACTGTGTCATGGTATTTTGGCTAAATACATTTCTAAAAGGATCAATCAACTAATAATTTAATTAAGAAGCTGATTATTTCGGCAGTGTGGTGGTTACTACACTCCATTTAGTTGTAAAAATCATTAAACTGTCTTGATAGGATTACACTGGATTACAGACATTAAACCAAGGGATGATTTCTGTTACTGTGTTTTCTAGATTAATTATTTGTTTCATGAAAATGAAAGGAGTCATTTGTGACAATTCAACTCTGACATTCACCACGCTATGAGATAATAACACAACGTTACCAGACAGAGTTGTTTTAGAGGGAAATTCATGCAAAACTGCTGATGCACGTTCCCGTCGGGGGCAGTTTTCAATCAGCAGTCTCTGCATTTCCCTCTAAAACAACTCTGTGTGGTAACGTTGTGTTATTATCTCATAGCGTGGTGAATGTGCAGGTCACAACTTGTCCACCAGAGCGTTTTGGAGTTGTTGGATTGTGTATTTGATGAGTTTGAAACCAAGAAATCCCATTAGCCTCCATAGCGTAGCTCTGAGCAGCTCACGGCTCTGCTCCGCCGTTCTAAAACCAGCTTGCACCGACAATTAAAGGTAACGAACCTACTGCTATGACTATAGGGATTATGGACAATGGGCCCATTTGTCAAAATGTTGAACTATCCCTTTAAGTAGGAACTTAAAGTGCAGCTTTAACCTCCATTACTTCGCCCGGCAGTTGACATGAGAAGACTGTGGTCGCACTGGGAAGCTCCCAGGAGTGTTTGTGTCTGCCTGAATGAAAATCAAGCAGGATGAAACTAAAAAAAAAAAGATAAATAAGTCTGCGTCGGCCCGACAGAGGCTGAAGCAGCAGATTCATTTCAAATCTGATGGGGAACAAAAGGCAGGATCGGTTTAGTTCCAGACACAGGGCAGCCTGCTAGGCAAGCAAAATGTAATTGGGATAAAATTGGGCCAGAGCTGATAGAAACTAAAGCTATTATCGAGGCAAATGCGATCAGGGGGACGTGTCGGCGTACCGCAGCCCCGAAAAAGATCCGCTTCAGACGGCCCAGCAGAAAAACCACGAAGCTCCTCCTCGAAGGGTAAATCTGGTTCTGTCAGCGCCGCTTTATATTTGCAGCTAATCAACCTGATCACACCGCAGTACACAGCCATGTGTGTGTGTGTTTGTCTATGTGTGCACAACTGGGTCAGGTCTCAGTCATCTAACAGGGAGTCATCAGTCAGTGTGAGTCGACACATTCTCCCTGACAGCGAGAAATTAACCGTTGTTTGTTTGACGACGTGAGCTCACAGGAACAGATCTGCCTCACGAGTCAGAAACTGTGACTTCTTTTTGCCAATTAACAACATTTATATTTACATACTGCAGAGGAATGTTTAATATATATGATAATTGAGTTAAGAGGCGCTTGTTTTTTATGCTCCCGGCTTTGTAATGCTATAGTAATTGAAGGTTTTCTGGGCCTTTGTGGTAAAAACCCTGTGTAATAGTACAGTGTTTTATCATATTTCTATACTGTACTGACTATTATTGCTGTGTATTACACTTCTCTGTGTACTACAACTGGTTGCCAATGGAAAAACCAGTCAAGGTGAACTATAGCAGTGGTTCTCAACGTGGGGTCCGGGGACCCCTAGGAGTCCTTGAGAGATCTGAAGAGGGTCCCCAATTTATTTCTTGAAATTTTACCACTTTCAAGTTTTTTTTTATTTTTTTTTTTAGCACTTTTCCCAGATTTCTTTTTTACTTTTTTGTTTTAGAAATCTAAACACTTTTTTCTAGAAAATCTTTACATTTTTATTTTGAACATTTTTACAAGAAATTTTTTACCACTTTTTTATTTTTTTAGAAAATTTTTACTTTTTTTATTTTTTACTTTTTTTTTGGAATTTTTACCAAATGTTTTTACAAATGTTTAAATATTTTTGGAGAAATTGGAACACTTCTTTCCAGAATTTTCTCTATAATTTTTCCAAAAATTCACGCCATTGGCCCTAATTTAAATGTATAAAAACATAACGTTCTTCAGTCTCAGAACAAATATTTGTGTATTTCTGGTGTTTACTTCTAAAATTGGTACAATGGGGGTCCGTGGTCTAATTTGTGTCAATTTAGGGGTCCTTGATGTACAAAAGGGTGAGAACCACTGAGCTATAGTACAAAATACTACATGGTCTAAAATACAGAGTCATGTTGAGGTAAAGTGGTTAAGTTCAGTCTCAACTTTGATATTGATCATTTGGCGAAAGAAAGACCCAAAGAAAAAAGACTAAAAATGTCAATAAAAGTGAGTCAGACTTGTTTTTCTGTGGTATAAAGTATGTTTTGTGTCTGACAAACTTCTTTTTAAAGTTTATATTTTCAATTCAACAAACAAATTGGAAAGAAGTGAAGTTGAAGAGTCTCAAAACCTGGATGCACATGAGCTTTCACTTACTTCTGTCTTTCTGGTTGGAAAACCCTTTTTAAAAAAAAATTCTTTCACTCTCTTGTTTGCTCCCTAAGAAAACCGCCTGGTTTAAAAGAAATCAGTCAACCAAAAGGGTGAGTTTTAATATTTTATTCTAAAATAACACCTGAAATATTCTGAACGTCACAGGTGGATGATGCTAAATGAGTTTCGGCTTCAGTAAATGTTTGTGCGTGTGAATTTATTTGTAATATTTAATGTTTGCTGAGAGACAAATCAACATTAGAACTTGGTTTGAGGCTGTACGAGCTGGGAAAATAATTTAAAAAAGGAAGGAGAAATAAAAACCTTAAGCACAAAAGTTACTCCAGATGAAAAAAAAAAGGCTTGTCATAACCACGAGTTCAAAGGACGCCTGAGGAGACGCACGCAGCTCTTTGATGTATTCTCGATAACAAAAGAACGGACTCGACTCATGAGACCAAGCGCTGCCTCTTATTTCACTTCTGTAGGTGTAGTAACACTGAGTCTGACAAAGCGCTAACAAGTTGTAGCCTGAAATCCTCCGTCCACTCTGCCTCGCGCTCATTACGGCCGGATTTCCGCTTTTAGAGGGCAACAGCTGCGCCGCTCCCGTTTTTTCCAAAATAAATCCCGACTCAAATGAATTCAAATGCATTCATTTGCTGCTGTTTAATTGCTCTACTCCTCTACCAACCCTCAATGGCGGTCGAGTGTTTATATGCTAATTTCAAGCTGTGAAAACAAGCAAAGTTACAGGAAGGACACCTGAAGCTGTCGGAGCCGCTTGCCAGAGGGGAAAAAAATAAATAAAAAAGGCTTTGGCAAATATTCAGAGAGTAAAGAGGTGACTGCTCCACGTCTCGGATGTTGTTCATCATCCCAGCACCAGTGAAAGCTATTTAGCAGCCAAGGAATCTGCAATGTAAAGCAAAAGAGGCCGCGCTTGCTCTGCCACGGGGTTAGCATTGTTATGCTAATAGCCGCACACATTCGTCTAGGGGGGATATAGTAGGCTCGCTTTAAAAAGTTGTGACTTAGCTCATTGATTCGGCTTTCCCACCGTGCCTCCAGTCCAATTAGAGGACCCGCTGCAGAGACATGACAAACGACTGGCTGATCGTTGGCTTCCCCGCGCCCATAAATCCAGCTGTCTCACCCCCACCCCCCACCCCCCTCGCCCCCCCCCCCTTCGCCCCGCCATCGCCGCTATCGCTCCTGCAGCCAAGTATCGGCATCGAGCTGGGTAATGGGTTCTGGATCATCAAACAGATGGCCCGAAAGCTCGGGGTCGGCCGCGAGGAGAGAGAGATCAGCACGACAGCCAGAGAAGAGCTCCTTCTTTCCTAAACATTTGTATCTGTGCAACTATAATGAATATGGTATATGACTATATTACATAATAATAATGTTTATAATAGACTAAGGTGGCATTATATGGCGAGTGGCTATTATGGTGAATTTATGAGGTGTATGTGCCCGTCCAAAAAAAAAAGTCACCACCAAAAAAAAAAGGTCATACACTCTAATATTTCGTTGGACCGCCTTTAGCTGTGATCACAGAACGCATTTGATGTGACATTGTTTCGATAAGCTTCTCCAATGTCACCACATTTATTTCTGTCCAGAGTTGTATTCATTTTTTTCAAACATTATCAATGGAGTGAAGATCTGGACTCTGTTGTCACATTGGACCACATTTCTCCCCACTATCTTCCAGTTTTTAATAATGCATTGGACAGTTCTTAACCCAATTTTAGTCTCACTAATCTGCTTTGATGTTTTATTTGCTTGATTCATGTCAATAATTTGACCCTTCTGAAACAGATCAACATCTTTTCCACAACCACAAGATGTGTCATCCAACATGGTTGTCTCAGAAATGAGACTGCATCAGTTAGGGTTAAATCAGTTGTTTCCAGCTGAAACATAATTATCCAATGGGAAGCCCTTCTCTATTAGTTCAGTTAAATCCAAGTGGTGACTTTTTTTTTTTGGACGGGCAGTGTATGTGTTATGTTATGGCAGTGGTTCTCAAAGCAGGGGTCCTTGAGAGGGGGCCCACAACTTTTTCTCAAAGAAATATTGTATTTTTTTCCAGAAATTTCTTGAAATTCTTCCAAAAATTCATGTCATTGGCAGCGAATTTCTGGTGTTTGTTTCAAAATGTTGTCCGATGGGGGGAAGAGGGGGGTCTGTGGTATAATTTGTGTCAGTTTAGGGGTCGTTGCTATTGAGAACCACTGTGTTATGGGATATGTGCAATGCTGTTATGTTTTGTGTCTGCTGTTATGTTTTGTGTCTGCTGGGTTGGTTTGGCTGAGGTTGTATTGTTTTTTTTTTGTCATTGTGGCATCAAGGCATCTTATATATTATCATATCATACATCTAAGGAGTATATAATATATATATTCATTTATTTGAAAAACACTTTTACCTATAAAGATTTGAGTCTCATCGTCTCATTTCTACAGAATAGGAACCGAACTGAAGCGACCTCGGCCAGATGCCTGCAATAACAGACCCTGACCCATTTAGACGGCGGGTCAAGAATAGAAATGCACACTCATAGCTCGCCTGGTAATACTTTAACGACAATGAGCAGCAGGAGAAAAAAAAAAACATGCAGCGAAGCCGTCCACAAAGAGACATCATTTTGCATAAATCATAAGCGAGGTCAGAGAGACACGCGGACAAAGCCAGGTGTGATTTAATGGCACTGTGTGTGTGTGTGTATGTGTGTGTGTTTCTGTTCAGCACACAAACAGAAGCATTTTACTCAATAATTCACCTCCTCCGCCCCAACGCTCATTAGCTCTAATTAAAAATCAATGCCCCAAGTCCAGCCAAAAGTTTTTTTTTATCGCCGCTCTGACAGTTTGTGCTGCCGCTGAACTCGAGGTTACTAAGTCTGATTCAGTAAAAAAAAAAAACAACTTCCACAGTGGAAAAGATAAGAATGCGAGAAAAAGTGTTTTCTAGCGAGTCTAAAAGACGTCTCACGGGGATTCAGAGTGAAGAAGAAGAAGAAGAGGAGAGAAAAGAAAAAAAAGCTGAGTGAGAGTGACTGTAGATGTAGATGTAGGTGAACACGAAGTAGAGAAAGTAGATGACATACTGTATTTCATCTCACAGGCCTGCGGTGATACATAATGCATGCTGCCGACGTTCGATCTGAGAGGCTTGTTTCCTCTCATTGCTCGCCTTTCGGAGGAGCCGACTCATTCATTATCTAGTTTACAGGTTCCTCACATTTGACAACGCTCATCTGCATTCATGCACTAAGATTTCACGCCACGTCACGTTGCATAATTCAACACCGGTTTTTGACAGATATACCTGAATTGTTCCTCTTTTTTTTCCTTCTTTTTTTTTAAAGGGATAGTTCACCCAAAATTCAAATTTCACTCATCATCTACTCACCCTCATGTCGACTAAGAGCTGTGAGAAGTTTCAGAGTCCTCCGTTCCTTCTCTGAGTTACGGGGGGGTCCACACAGCAGTATTTGTCCATATAATGGTTGTCAATGGACACCACTTTTCTTCGTCCAAAAAGACACACCAAAAAACATCCAAATACCTCCATACTGCTCGTCTGTAATGTCCCTCTTGTATTGAAGCCCTGACATGAGAAATTGTTGCGAAAAAAAATTAAATAAGTCTATATTTTAAGCTTGTTTGTAGTGGAAGCTCCCAATGCTCCCATTACAGACGAGCAGTATGGAGGTATTTGGATGTTTTTTGGTGTGTCTTTTTGGACGAAGAAAAGTGGTATCCATTCACAACCATTATATGGCCAATTACTGCTGCACGGACCTCCCCGTAACTCCGAGAAGGAACGGAGGACTCTGAAAATTCTCCCAGTTCTTATTAGTCGACATGAGGGTGAGTAGATAATGAGTTAAACTGCAGCCCATTGGGGTAGCCCACAAAGAATTTCCCCATGGGGACCATTAAAGTGTATTGAATTGAATTGGAATTTGGGTGAACTATCCCTTTAAGGCTGTCTGTCACTGCTCAAACATCTCAACCTCTCAGCGTCAGATGTCTCGGCAGGCGACAGTCAGAAGAAAGAACAACAGCTTTTAGGTTAACAAAACAGACGGTAAATTATTCATCCATGGAGATACTGTAGCTGCACGTGCGAGGAGAGAAAAGCCTTTGAAGTCGTCGCTCTCTCATTGTTCTTCTTCTTCTTCTTCTAACCCCCCCCGAACACGAGCAGGACGCTGCGTCTCCCACCTCTGGGGTGATGACTCTCCTGCAGGTCTTACGGCCTTTCAACGTTTTCAATAAATCAGCACTCAGGCGTGGTGGAAAAAGTCGTGTTAGGTGACGCGGACAGCAGCAGCAGCCCATGGCCGTCGCCCCGGCTACAGAGCAACCAGGCTGAGCGAAGTTTTCTAAATCACTGCCTTGGCACCTCAGAGGAATGTAGAAAATGCAACTTGAGTTAAAAATTAACGACGACGAGTGATTCCTGACCCATTTTGACGCCTGTGATTTCTTGCAGGGAGGCGGAAGGTGGGTGGGGGGGGGGGGGGGGGGGGGGGGGGCTGATGAATGTGTAACCAAATTTTTAATTTGGGGCAGCTGTGAGAAGAGAAGAGCGCTGCAACAAACGACAACGACTGCTGCTGCTGCAATCAACCGCGCTCGGAGAAATACCAGCCGGGTAATGTTTCGTCAAAACTCTGCTCCTGTAACTTCAGACGCGTCGGCCAGACAGAAGAGGACGAGAGGAAACGTTCCCGCCGCTGACCAGAGTCCTGCTGCCGCTTCTCCAGCCAAGGTTTAACTGTAAACAACAGTTAAACCAGCGTGAATCATTATCCTGTCACCGCAGCAGTGGAGAAACACATGTATATAAATCCACATGGAGTCTATAATATAATATAACACAGCAGCAGCAGAGGCTGTTTAGCTTTTAAGCAAACAGGTTCTGTGTTATGTAACGCTGTTCAAACAGGATCTGTTTCAGAGCTGCTGTGATGGATGAAGTCCAGCCAGAGAAGTGCAGGAAGTTAAAGGTCTCATATAATAATCAAAATGGAAATATAACTTTGTAGAATATATCAGCTCTGGGTTTCTATATTAAAACTGTGAGAGTGTCAGAGAAATGGAAACGGCCTGTATTCAGTAGCCTCGCATCGTCTGAATTTTGTCTGCACTCTGGTTCCCGTCTGTAGTGGAGACCGAAATCACCAAATTCACCAAAATAAAAGTGTTCACCAACATAAAACTTGTAATACAATAAAAGCAAAATGTTAACCTAATGGCTCGGGGACTGTCTTGTAAATTATATTCCTTAAATTAAAGAGACTATAGTATTTACAAACTGAGCCGTCAGGACTTCCTGTGACTTTGTGATGTCACAACAAGGCAGTTACCCAAAGCCCCGCCCACCTGGACCCATGCACCATCCAACACTTTGCAGGATTTGGTTTATCCAAGTGTTTTATTCTGAAAATCTGCTTTATTTTGTATTGGATTACTCAGAAAACAGTCAGCCAATCAGAAGAGAGAGGCTCAGGGCCTCCTCTTTTCTGATTGGCTGACACCGACCTGTTGTTACTAGAGCTCCAGAGAGAAGCTGAGAGAAACAATATTTATCAAAAGCACAATAATATCTTCTGATGGATCGACACTTCAGATAAAACACAGGAGAAGAGAAAAATTATGGGATGTAGATACAGTATACAGTGGATTACAACACAAAGTTTTCCTCCTGCCTTGAACATTTAGCTGTTGTGTTTGACACTTGCTGTCATCACAGAGCTGGCAGCCTGCGTGCTGCTCCTCCCGCTGCTCCTCCCGGCAGGTTGTAAACACTAAAACTTTTCTTTTCAGGGGCGTAAAAGTGGTGCAATCCTTTAGCAAGCAACGTGTAATAATAGAATAAAATAAAAAAAAACTTCCACAGTGGTGATACTGTACTGTACTGTAGGTATACGACAGTGAAAAGTTAAATGTAAAGGTCGTTAAACAAGTGTGGGGGAGTTTGCAAATCAATCTTTATGAGTGTGAAATGGCTAGAGAGAGCAGACGCACACACACAGACACACACACACAGACACACACAGGAGAGGATGTATAGATTACCAGAGGGGCAGCTCTCTGACAGCTTTAGCGGCCGAAGGGAACCTGACACAGGAAACAAGGCGTACTGCTGTCTGAGTGAAGAGAGCAGCAGCTGTGTGTGTCTGTGTGTGTGTGTGTGTGTGTGGTGTGTGTGTGTGTGTGTGTGTGTGTGTGTGTGTGTGTGTGTGTGTGTGTGTGTGTGTGTGTCGGTGCCATCATGGAGCTGCATGGCTCTACCCACTCTTCTGAGCTGCACAACAAAAATAACATATGCCATTTGGTTTGAATGTATGAGTGTGTGCAGGGCAAGAGAAGGCAATTAGAGCAGAGTTAAGCTGCATGCTAACACACAGATACACACACACACAGACGCACACACACACTCGCCAACACTCCTTATGGGTCAGTGCACTCTCACAGAGATGAAAGAACACTACACTCAAACACAAAGTACTCTCTCTTCTCCTCGGCCTTTGATTTGTCCCTTTACAGCTGCATCTATTGGCTCATGTGAACAACTATGAATAACTGTGGTGCTGGGTTTCTTTCTCTGAATGCACTGACAAGCCTTTTGGATTATGCAACAACTCTGATTTCAGCATCATCATCACCATCAGCACCACAGTCTGTGCTGCTGCTGCTGCTGCTGCTGCTGCTGCTGCTGCAGCTGCTGCTGCTGCTGCTGCATGCACCAAGAACACACAAGATGCTTCTACATCCAGGGAGGGAGCGAAGGAGGGATGGGGGAAGAATTCCTTTCAAAGCAACTTCTCGATGAATTTGATTTAGGGCTGTCCCGGATATCATATTGTAACAGCCTGACATGTTATCATTGAGTTAAAGGGACTACAAATATCCCCTAAGTACTTTAATTGCAGTAGAAGACTCTCTGCACTCCTCCCGTTAGCAACGCCAGCCCATAATAGCCCTTCCCAGAGATTTACAACATACATTGTTGTGAATGGACCCAAAGAAACGGCCTAAAAGAGGTTTTACCTGAAAAAAGAAAGGCCGTGAAAAGAGGCCGTTTCTTTGGGTCCATTCACAACAATGTATAGTATGTTGTAAATCTCTGGTCAGGGCTATTATGGGCTGGCGTTGCTAACGGGAGGAGTGCAGAGAGTCTTGATGGGGCTTGATCCGTATGAAGACGAGTGTGATTAGAGATGAACAAAAGGCCCTGGTCCACACTCTGATGCTGCTCTTCACTGTGAGCTATTAGCTCCTTGATTAGGATAAACGGAACAGGACTCGGATCTAAATGAGCCCGAGTGTGTGCACGGGTTGACGAGTGTGTGCGTGTGCATGTGTGTGTGTGTGTATCCAATCTGCCTTCTCTCTGCTTTATAATTGGGGTTTTGTGCTCAGCAGCTCAGGCTCGGGCAGGATCTTCCTTTTGGGGAGGTTTTGTCTACTTTTTCTTTTTCGGAGAGTCGGAGCACGTTGCAGAATCCTGTACACACACACACACAGCTTGCCTCGCCTCACACACAGACAGACACACACACACACAAAACGCCCCATACCACCGCTGACAAGATAGTTCTGCAGTTACTGCACAGCAAGACGTTATGGTACAAGCATCACGCTGTGTGTTCCTGTTAACAGGGCTGCTGGCTGGCATTATTCTGTGTGTGTGTGTGCGTGCGTGCGTGCGTGTGTGTCTGTGTGTGTGTGTGCATATGCGTGTGTGTTTGATGCAGCCTCGTCCCGCTGGGGAGGAATGATAATCCAAGTTATCAGCACCGAACATCCGAATCCAAACACTACAGTAATACACATTCACCAGTTTATGCCACTTAGGGGGGACACGCATTACATTCACTTAGGCTGCATCCCAGGAGACGCACTGTGAACACCAATCACCATGACAACAAACAAGATGAGCACTGACCGCTGACTTGAACCTATACAGTAAAACCACAAGTCTCGACAGCGTCAGTCCCCTGAAAATGTGACGATGCAAACAAACGACTAAGACGTCATAATAAAACCACAGTAATTAAGAAACATTTCTATCATCACCATCGGTTCATCTATTCCAGATGTTTAATAATGAACAAACCGCTCATTTTCTGATCAGCTCAGTATCAGAGAAAAATAACAAAACCTCACAACATCCCTTCTATCCGCTTTTTCTGTTTCTCTTCACTGATTTAGTTCATTGATCCGTCTGTTTCATCCTTCCTTCTCTTTTCTTCTTCCTCCTCAAAAGGACTTTGTATCTTTTGAAGACACATCTATTAATTACTGTAGGTTAAGAGGATACATTTCAGAATATAGAAGCAGCAAAAATTGGATGTGTTGGCGACGCTTACAGGAAAAACCACATGTGAAAAGTTTGCACATGTGAAAATCATGTGGTTTTGGGCCAGTTTTATATGTGAATCACATGTGAACCCATTTTCCAAACCAAATCCACATGTTTCCCATGCAAATAGCATGATTCCCACATGCAAATGTTTTCACATGTGCATCACATCTTAAAGGGATAGTTCACCCAAAATTCAAATTTCACTCATTTTCTACTCACCCTCATGTCGACTAACGGTTGGGAGAAATTTCAGAGTCCTCCGTGCCTTTTTGGAGTTACAGGGGGGGTCGGCGTAGTGCTGCATGTCCATATGACGGCTGTGAACGGGGCTCACTTTACTTCCAAAAACATCCAAATACCTCGACATGAGGGTGAGTAGATAATGAGTGAAATTTGAATTTTGGGTGAACTATCCCTTTAAGTTTATGTGGTTTTTCTGCAAGGTACTGGCTTGACCTGTCGTCTCCATGGCTAACGACCTCGAGCCGACAAATCCATCGATTATGTAATTGTTTCTGCTCTGCACTAAACGAACGAGTCTTTGAAACTCTGGTACTTTTTTTTTTATTCAAGTTTGATTTGAAGGTGAGAAAATGAAGCAGAAAAATATTTCCCTCGCCTGTGTGGTTAGAAACCACAGAGTCCCAGGAGTGTTATTCATTTATGCAGCGTGTCTGTGGAGCAGCCTCCGGTTCTGAAAAAAATTATTTTAGAAAAGGATTTTCTCTCTCCCTTCCCTGGAGGCAGCAACAGGTGAGAACATCCAGCCTCGCTAATTGAAAGCCTGCTGATTTGTCTCATTGAAATTCACATGTCGATATGGTCACTGGTGACATTTATTATTAATTCTAGAGTTTATGTAAAAAAAAGAGAAGCGGTGGTTGAACCTATACAGCGATCACATCATTAATTAATGCTTTCACTGCAGTACATTCACACCAGTCAGTCTTGAATTGGAGCGACTCCCTCTGCCGGGACTCGGCCTGCTCCCTGACTTTACTCCAACAGTCCAACCAAATAATTCAACAAGAGCAAAATCTAGCAAATGGATCCAGATCATGTTCCCCGTGCAGCTGCTGTAAACGTGACTCCTGGACCAAACCTGTCAGCTGCCTGTCACACAGACCACAGGCTGACAGAGCAACAAACACTCTCCTTTGCACTGTTTTATCTCCATCAGTGTTCATATCTTTCACTCTGACGGCTCCATTTCCATCTGCATAGTGACTCTTTTTCATTGCAATGCTGTGCTTTTGTTTCTGTCACATCATGTCAAAACTTGTTTTATGCGCATGTTTAATTTACATTAACACTTTGGCGACAGTCTCTATTAATAGGAATGTGTTCCACCAGTAGAAGCAGTCTTCTGATAACAGCTGCTAATTAACATCCCTCCCAACAGTCACAATGTTTTCCAGGTGACGCCATGATCTACAACCTAATGTTCATTTCCATCCCATATGTTTTTTGCTCTCCGAGCTCCTTGCTTCTCTATCGTCTCCTCTGGGATCGATAAAGTCGATCCTATCTGATATCCTCTCCTCGTCTCCTCTCATCTTTTCTTGTCTTCATCCACACACAAAAAAGCAAAAGCTACAGGTTACAAAAACAGTTTGGAGTGATACCTCCACCCAGTGAAAGATGTTTTAGATTCACCGTCGTGTTTTTTTCCTTGGGGAAGACACGATGGAAACTCAGACCCTTCTCTGAGATTGTTTTCTGTTTTAGATCCTGCACGGCTGAAAATTGATTCGTCCATCATGAATGAAAGCCCTTCCTCCTCCTCATCATCATCATCATCATCCTTTTTTCACCATTCACAATCACTGTTTTCCAAACTTTCTTTTACTTTCATTTGAGTCTACGTTGGTCTTATTATTCATGTTGAGTCTGGATGTGAATTTGTTTCCCCTGTCCTTTTTTATTTTTCTCATTTTCTTTTGGGTGGATTGCTTCTTCATTTGGGACGGGGTTTTTTTTTTCTTTCTTTCTCATAAGACCCCCGTGGCTTCTCTGAATCAGCAGAACAAGCTCAATTTCTTTTCTCAGTTGCTCTCATTTGCATGTGTAAATAAGCAAAAGCCCAGACCTAAACACACTCCTCTTAAGTATAACTTCTATGCTTGAGAATGAAACTCTTTCTTTTTCTTGTGATTCAGTGTTTCCAAATTCAATCCTTTGCTCTTGCGGGTCCCTTAACACACACCCATGCATTGATATGCAGCTGTCAGGGTAAAGATATGGCATATTTATTAAGGTGTGATGATATAAAAATGCAGGGGGGCGCCTGCTTTATCTTCCCCCCACGGTGCAGCTGTTAACTCTGTGAGCACAAAGCGGGACTTCATCGGCTTCGGCCTCAGACATCGCACTCGGCTGCCGCGATGCCAACCTTTTAAGTCCCGAGGCCTGGCTCCAAAAGTCTTGGCAGAGGGAAGCCGGCCAACAAACTGCACTGTGTTGAATGACTTAGCTGAAAAACAAGAGCCAAGAAGTAGTCTGCCGTGTTCCCTCTGTTCCCCCTGCGAGCACAGCACCAGGGTAATTATTTGGCAGAAGACATTGTGAAACAGATCTGACAGCTGCAATTATGATGAGGACGAGGCATGACTGCCCTGTCGCCCCTGTAATTTCCGTGCTTTGTACGGGCCGCCGTGCCACCATGGATTATGGGTGCAGAGGGAGGGAAGGTTGAGTTTGGGTTGCAGTCAATTATCTGATCTGTGATCCCAAAGAAAGTGATGGAGAACAGTTCAAGTATGAGCTCTGAAGAGCGGACTGTATCTTTTTTTTTGCTCTGTGTGAACGCATTAATCTCGCTCTTGGACAAACCTTTGGACGAACCAATCAACCGACTAACTGTTCAATCAATGAACCAACCAACTGACCAACCTACAAAATTACAATCCAACCAATGAATCAATCAACAAAACAACCAACAAATCAACTGACCAACTAACCATCCAACTAGGGTTACAAAGGACGGAAAATTTCCAATAAATTAACGGTAAATTTCCGGAAACTTTCCATGGGAAATTAAGCTGGAGAACTTTGGAAATATTCCAAATTGGAAATTTTCCACGGGAATTATGGGAATTTATGGGAATTATTGGGAATTTATGGGAATTAACTAGAAATTGGGGGTAATTGAAACAAACTGTATCAAAAATCAAAATCTTGTCTTTAACGTTATTTTGTTATTATTTAGTGGTCGGGTCGCCCAGCATTTCTTAGTTTTGGTTTTGCGGATGCTGCCCTGTGGGTTATGGGAATAATGTCACCAAATCACCGTTTATGGTTCGTCTGTCTTGCGCCGGTCCAAGAATTTCACCGTGCACGGAGGCTCATGGGAAATGTAGTGTGAACACACTTTGCTTTCAAAAACTCCTGGTTGTCCCTTTAAATGAAAGGAGCCCTCCTATTGTGCTTTGGGCTCAAAAGTGTGGCCTCCAGGGTTCAAGGAATCATCTGTGCATGTGATGGAGGAATGCACGGTGCATGTAGGGGGCGTGGCCTAACAGCCCTGCAGGAAGCAGTGTGCATGGAATAGCATAGATATTCAAGTTGCTTGCATTAAATCTGGTTGTTTTAGCCAAGATTATGCTACAATATATTTTCTCCAACTATATTTAAGTTCCCTGTTAAGGGCCAACCTTCAATTTTGTAAATTTCCGATTTATTCCCGTTAATTCCCATATATTCCCATTAATTCCCATAAATTCCCGTTAATTCCCATGGAAAGTTTCCAACTTTGAAAATTCCCGGAATTTTGCAACCCTAGTGTGAACGCATTAATCTCGCTCTTGGACAAACCTTTGGACGAACCAATCAACCGACTAACTGTTCAATCAATGAACCAACCAACTGACCAACCTACAAAACTATAATCCAACCCTGTACCAACCAATGAATCAATCAACAAAACAACTAACAAATCAATTGACCAACTAACCATCCAACTGATCAACTGATGAACCAACCAACAAACCAATGAACCCACCAATTGACCAACCAATGAATCAATCAACAAAACAACCAACAAATTAATTGGCAAACTAATCAACCAACCAACTTGCTGCCCAACAAACCATCAACACACCCATTGACCAACCAATGAACCAACTAACCGACAACTTTTAGGGCTTTAAACAATCCTTTTCATTTAACAGATTGCAAATATTTACAGCTTGAGGTATTTAGCTGAGAAATCAAGAAGCAATAGCTAATTTTCAGTCAATTCTAAAACCAAAGAGAGCTAATGAGATCTCAGAGGATCAATAGGTTCAACAAACCAACAGTGTAACAGCCACAGAGTCCAAGCTCTGCTGCAAACAAGAGTCCAGTCCGTTACACAGCCTCCACTGTGGAAAATGTTTCTTTATCGTTATTACACCTTTCAATGACCGACAGATGACCTGAACACACCTTTGTATCGACCTGTGGAAGTCTCTGCAGAGTTAGACATGACTGACATGTGGATTTCCAGTGTACCAGCCCCCCTCCTAAATAAAAAAAAAAAAAAGCTTGTAGAGGAAATCGAGTTTCTGCATCAGTCCAATCACCTTTAACTCTAAAGGTCAACACCTCCAATCAATAACCCTCCGAGAGCAATTTGCAGCCGTCACCTGTCAAGTGAACGCAGCATCAGGACCGGAGGGTGAATCAGCCAGAGGTTGACATGACAACACTTAAAAGATACTTGTTAAGAAAGTACAAGAGCTTTGGGGAACCTGGAAGGCTTCCTCGGGCTTCAGACCCCGAGAGAACCGGCTGCTAGAAGCTCGCAGGGTCCAACGACTGGGTTTTCTCCTTTGGCATTTTCTAAAAATAAGTCAAAGTAGTTGTTATCAAATGTTACTCAATCAGGAGTAAAAAATGCTGTATTGTTGGGGAGGGGAGGCTATTTTCCGAGGCAGATTAATCCACATTTGGTGCTCTACTGAGTATTTGGGGCAGTAGGACGGTGTGTGTGGGATTAAGTCAAAATAAACTGTCACCCAATGCCAAAGAGTGGCCTCCATAAAAAACAGGAGTCAGATACAGTTGGTGTTGGTGTTTTCAGGAGATTTACTGGTGATAAGAAGATAAAAAGACTTTTTGTTTCTCTCTATTTTTAGTAATATCATTGAATTTATGCAAGTCATGCATACTTCATCACAAGCAGACAACCGTCACATTAAAACTTCAAAAATGCCTGAGTCATTTCATTATTCATACGCACACGATACAAACTAAGAACAATCGCTGCATCTCCAATCAGATACTTCAGAACAAGTCAGTACGCTCACATGTACTGTAGTACACTGCGTACACACATTATACTCACCGGCACAGTGCGGGTATTTTTGACAGGGTTGTGTTAGTCCTAAATCAAACACACTTATCTGGAAACAATGTTGCCTTTAAAGGAATAGTTCACCCAAAATTCAAATTTCACTCATTATCTACTCACCTTCATGTCGACCAATAAGGGCTGGGAGAATTTTCAGAGTCCTCCGTTCCTTCTCTGAGTTACGGGGGGGTCCACGCAGCAGTATTTGTAATGGTTGCCAATGGACACCAACTTTCTTTGTCCAAAAAGACACACCAAAAAACATCCAAATACCTCCATACTGCCACAGGAAGAGCAGTGAACTGAGACACTGGGAGGTTTTTTGGAACAATTTCTCACGTCGGTGCTTCAATACCAGATGGACATTACAGACGAGCAGTATGGAGGTATTTGGATGTTTTCTGGTGTGTCTTTTTGGACGAAGAAAGTTGGTGTCCATTCACAACCATTATATGGACAAATACTGCTGCACGGACCCCCCCCTCGTAACTCAGAGACGGAACGGAGGACTCTGAAAATTGAATTTTGGGTGAACTATCCCTTTAAGATGAACATTTACCACCATTTGTGTTGACCCCGTCTCATGTACGTAGATTAGTCTACTCACTGTTACTGTCGACAATTCAAAAAAAAAAATTTCAACGCTACACAGTAGAGATGATGTCTATCAATAGTAAGAACTGTCCCGACCTGAATGAACCATCCAAATACTGGAATACTAAAAAAAAACCGTGCATGTTGTCATACTTGGTTGTGGTTGTGATGCTTGGGGCTGTAAAGTGAAGCCAAGACAGATCTGCTAAAACTGCACTTCCTCAAGTGCAGTCGGAGTCAATCCCCATAGACTCCCATGTTAAAATGTTACAGCAGAAATAAACATGTTTACAGCCCAGGGGCAAAAAACACAAATGTTTGGGTCTGTTCAGCTTATTTCCTCCATAAAAACTGGACAGTGATTTGTTTTTTGTTTTTTTTCACTGAAGTTCTGCATATTTGAGTAACAGGTGAGTATATGCTTGCTACAATGTGGCATACATGGTCAATATTAACACATCAAAGCAGTCAGAATACAAAGTGCGATCACTAAAGTACCTGGATTAAGACATAAAGTGGAACTCAATGCTCAAAGTCAACGCTCCAAACTTTCCCTTCATGGGAGAGATTAGTGGAAAAGGCTGCTTCAGCAAATCCTCAATGATATATTCTTATGAATTAATGTGAGGAACAAAACAACTTTTAAGGTCAAATGGAATCAAATGGAGTTCATTTTAATATCTTTTAAACCCTTTCGTTTCAATATCAAAGCTTTTTCAGGTTGGAAATTAAGAGGATTTTCTCTCTCGTCAGCACAAAACAACTTCATATCAGCCTCTGTGCCTCCTTTCATCTTTGACTTGATTGACTACATCTGGATCCTTTTTTTCGCAGATGAAATTATCATTATCATTATCATCGGGGGTGTCGTGGAAACTGTAATGGCCTTTGTCAGTGGCGCCGCTCAGCAGGGGAAAACCTTGCTCTTTCAACTTCAGTCAGGTGGAACGAGAAAGTCGACGCAACAGCCCCACGGCACGCTCGGCCCCGACACGCAACTCCTGAGCAATAGAGAGAATCCTAAATCAGAGGAGAGGAGGCGCTACAGTACATCTCTCCATCAATCTTTAACTCCACCTGTAAATGTCAGTGAATTCTGTACGTTTTTCTCAGCAGTGGCAGTTTTTCAGAGACCATCGGAGCGGGAAGGTTCAGATTAACTATTCAACATCTCACCGTGCATCAGTGTTTTTTTTATTTTTATTCCTCACTACGAATTTCAAGGCCACACTGATTTGAATTTCAAATAATGTTTGGCTGAAATGACTGTAATTCACTAACAAACAATAATTTGTCTGGTTCTGACTCGTAGCGAGCAACCAACCTCCTGCTTCACTCTGGCAGCTTCAATAGGACTGATGTAACACTTGTGTTTGACTGCTACAAGTCGGTCCATCCAATAAAAAGACATGCTGTGTAGGTAACCTCTCTCCAGACCCTGAATGCTTTATTTATGCTAAATATTTATGCTAACGATTGTACAGAAGCTGAACAGGAAATGTCAGGCTGCATTAATTGCACATGCAAGGTATCTATAAACCAACATTTCCATCTGATGTAATGCCACAGCAAGATAAAAAACCCCACACCCTGAGTTCATGGAGACTTCCACATATACATCACACAAGACAAGAGAGACTGGAGGAAAATAAACTAGATAACATGAGGATCCATGTACTTTTTCTGAATATAAACAGGAAACAAACTGTTGGACTGTCAAACTCAACTCGACTCTGTGTAAAGTGAAAAGTCATGGATTGGTGACACGACGACAGAGGATGGCGACCGGCTCTGCAGCCACTGCTGGGGCTGTCATAGGGCTTTATGTTTTATTTTTTATAGCACCACTGTATAGTTCAGTGTCAGCGCTCCCATAAACCCACTGTACACGACCCGCCCTGCAGCAAACAGCAGACAGACACTGGCGGCGGCACATCTCGCCGCCGCTAAAGAACCAGACGGGCGGTTGTAAATATTGAATTTACAATTATCAACTGGACACAAAAACCTGAATCCATTAAGCTCCTTTCTGTTTTCTGGAAGCATGAATAGGCTATTTTTTTTTCTCTGACATATTGGCCAGAACAATAATACATCAATAATACTGCATTTTTCAGCTTGTTGTGAGGCTCCTCTGCTCGTAAGTGGCCACGAAAAGCCGCTTCACAGCGTTAAGTAGCTAAAATGAACCGGCAGGAACAAAGGTTAATTTTCAAATTCACAGAGGGGTGAGAGATGGATCACCTAAATCTAATTACACAAATGCTTAGTATAGTCCTATAAATTATAGTATAGAAAACTTGATAGATAGATATAGAAAACTGATAGGCTTATACACTGCAAAAACAAATAATATTTGTCTTATTTCTAGTCAAAACAAATCTCATTAACTTCACTCAGTAACTTGTTTTTAGGCGCTTTTTACTCCTTCTTTAACTTGAAATAAGTAGAAAAATCCGATACTGGAAGATTTTTCTACCTATTTCAAGTGAAAATGATCTAAAAACAAGTATATTTTTTATTTTAAGTGGAAAGAGATGAGAGTTTTGATGAGAAATGAGACATTTTGACAAGAAATAAGACAAATATTCTTGGAAAGACTTTTAGTTTTTGCAGTGTAGTCCTGTAACTCCATTAACCTGAGTCCATGGACAACCTGTGGCTTTTTTTGACAGGCGAAAATCTTGAAGAATGTACCTTTAATGGAAAATATAACTAAATATTTATGCATAATAATGATAATCACAGCTTAGAAGAAAGAAAAAAACAGTTACATAATTTGATTTTAAAAATTGATAAATTCAAAATAGTTTGTTATTATGTTTATTAGTGTTGAGGTAGCCTAGCTAATGCTAATGCTAGCTAATGCTAATGCTGGTTTAAAAACTATTTAAAACAAATCTCTGTCCCCAGGTGACAACCAGTCAATAGTGACGAGGGTATATAGAGTCAAACCATTGTGTCCTGACAATAGTAGAAACTGAACACTGCTGTGATCCTGCAGCAGCATGAGGAACTTTACTTTTCCCCCTCCGACAGGAACAAATTAGATCACATTATAGAGGCAGCGCAGGAGGAAGAAGTGGGAGACGAGCTGTGCGACTTAGGTGGGATGGAGCGACGTGAGGTAATTCTTCAAGAAATGAGATTTTGTGTTACAGGCAGATACAGGAAGTCGCTGCATCGTCCTGGAATGGCTCGACTGAACTCATCAACCTCCTTTTTTACTCTTCACCCTGAAAACTTTGTACTCATGCTCAGTGGCGTGCACAGACTTTTTGAAGGGCAGGGGCGAAAAGGAAAAACAGCCCCCCCTCCCCCGTGCAAAAGGGCACTTTAACACGTGTTTTGGCTCCTATAGGGCACTTTAGCACGCGTTTTGGCTCCAAGAGGGCACATTTGCACACGTTTTGGCTCCTATAGGGCACTTTAGCACACGTTTTGGCTCCTATAGGGCACTTTAGCACGCGTTTTGGCTCCTATAGGGCACTTTAGCATGCGTTTTGGCTCCTATAGGGCACTTTAGCACGCGTTTTGGCTCCTAGAGGGCACTTTAGCACACGTTTTGGCTCCTATAGGGCACTTTAGCACGCGTTTTGGCTCTAAGAGGGCACTTTTGCACACGTTTTGGCTCCTATAGGGCACTTTAGCACGCGTTTTGGCTCTAAGAGGGCACTTTTGCACACGTTTTGGCTCCTATAGGGCACTTTTGCACACGTTTTGGCTCCAAGAGGGCACTTTAGCACACGTTTTGGCTCCTAGAGGGCACTTTAGCACGCGTTTTGGCTCCTATAGGGCACTTTAGCACGTGTTTTGGCTCCTATAGGGCACTTTAGCATGCGTTTTAGCTCCTAGAGGCCACTTTAGCACACATTTTGGCTCCTATAGGGCACTTGAGCACACGTTTTGGCTCCTATAGGGCACTTTAACACACGTTTTGGCTCCAAGAGGGCACTTTAGCACGTGTTTTGGCTCCAAGAGGACACTTTAGCACGCGTTTTGGCTCCTATAGGGCACTTTTGCACGCGTTTTGGCTCCTATAGGGCACTTTAGCACGCATTTTGGTTCCAAGAGGGCACTTTAGCACGTGTTTTGGCTCCTATAGGGCACTTTAGCATGCGTTTTGGCTCCTATAGGACACTTTTGCACGCATTTTGGCTCCTATAGGGCACTTTAGCACGTGTTTTGGCTCCTAGAGGGCACTTTAACACGTGTTTTGGCTCCTATAGGGCACTTTAGCATGCGTTTTGGCTCCTATAGGACACTTTTGCACGCATTTTGGTTCCAAGAGGGCACTTTCGCACACGTTTTGGCTCCTATAGGGCACTTTAGCACGTGTTTTGGCTCCTAGAGGGTACTTTAGGACGTGTTTTGGCTCCTATAGGACACTTTAGCATGCGTTTTGGCTCCTATAGGGCACTTTAGCACGTGTTTTGGCTCCAAGAGGGCACTTTAACGTGCGTTTTGGCTCCCAGGGGGCACTATAGGAGGGGCAACTGCCCACCCTGCCCGCCCACCGCCCCACCCCGCACCCCCTGTGCACGCCACTGCTCATGCTAGTGCAGCTACTCATCCCACTGCAGCGAGCGGCCTGAGCAGGTGCATCCATGACAGCCTCCGTCCTTATTTAGTAAAGCTCTGTGGTCACTGTCCCCTCCACTGCCTCCAACACAGATTATTTTGGTGGCAAAAAAAAAAGAAAAAAAAAAAAAAGAAAGAAGAAGAAACAGCTGCAGCCGGGCGCCACGAGGAGAAAAAAATGCAGCAGCTATTTTAACTTTCGCTTTGAAACTGAATATCAGGGTGAAATTCAGTCGACCAGCTCGGGAGTTATTTTGTTCAGATATATGACATTTTCAGATGTAAACGTGTCCTTTCAGGCGCTGAAATGTGTGTGTTTATAACAAAAAAACAAACGGTTGAATAACAGTCATCAGCTGCGTGAGACATTCCTGACGTCGATTAGAAAGACGATGGCGGCAGCAGGCAGGCAGCCATTATGAATCAGATGATAGCTGCTTGCGGCGTGGCTTACGTCTCAACAGCAAACATGATACTGCAAGGAAACTATTTGTGGCCTCTCATAGAGGAAACTGCCGATGCACCCTACTGTATTTATCCATCATGGTTCAAATGTTTTTTGTTTTTTTTCCCACCACAGGGAGGAGAGTAGGAAGAGGAAGAGTTCAACTGAACACAACAGAGGTGGGAAGTAAAAGAAGATTTAATCAAGAACTTGTTCTCAGCTTGAGTTTCAATCTGACAAAAAAAAACCCAGAGGGATCGAACATATGAATCGTTACTTAGATTGAAACGCTTCTGGTTCCTCTGAGTCATCGGAGAAGTGCAGTTTCTATCAACTCTGGATGGTCTGATAGTTCCCGCCAATCATCTGCTCACTACCTCTGTCCAGTCAGTCGTCCTATAGGTGTGGAGCCGATGCTGCGGCCATGAAGTGCAGCTCAAGGAGTAAAATGTCTACACAGCTGAAATCATAATGCGATGGAGCAGTTTGCGGTAAATGGAAGAATATTAAAGATCATATTAAAGCTATTTGAGGGTCGTTTCTGTTCTTCTTTGGAGACACTAGGCCTCTTTTTATCTCCTGCTTTTATTGAGCTTAAGTGAATTTAAAAACCACTGCTCACATCCATCCAGCCTCTCACCTCTTATGCTACTCAGTTCCTGTATTGTAATGTGGTGTTCAGGAAAAATGGGGGTGGGGGGGTGGGGTGGGGAGGGGGCTTGGGGTGTCTTTCAGCTGTCTCATTAGCGAAGCGCTCGCTGCCGTTTTTGACAGATGAAAAGGAGGCACAGCATGATTCGTGTCTCTACAGCGTCTTCTTGGAGATGGAGCGGCATGGATTTAGACAGCATGAAATAAAAAGTGGCAATATCATAAAACATGTAAACTGCAAAGGCAACATCTGTAAAGCATAAAACCAAAAGTGGCCCGCAAGGAGTCCTGAGGCGCTCGAGTGCGGGGGGGAAACATAAGGACAAGATGGAATCAAAGACGAATTTTTCACCTTGTCAAACTAATTCCACATCACTGCCGCGGCAAAAAAAAAAAAAAAGAGCAAACGCACACGTTTGAAACTGCATCAGTGTCCTTCATAGAGAAGATTATTTCTGGATAGACGTGTCCACAAAAGACGAGGCGTTGACAGCGAAGGCTGCTCAGTGAGCTACGGGTAAATATTAGGCATAGCTAATGTTAGCATAGCTGTTTTTTCAAGAGCTTCAACTTTGAGCAGTTTCTTAAGAAGTTTATACGTGATATTATAAGAAATTTCTTGGTAAGGATTGAGTTCACAGATTGGTCAAATATCTGATAAAATGTTCTAAAAGAAAAACTAAAAAATTATACCGAGACAGCCAGACCGGGCCGGAGCTAGCTGGTTAGCATGCTAGCTTCAATATGAAGCATATCAAAATGAATTAGTAGAAATAAAAACACAGCTGTTTTCCAAACTCTGTTCGTGAGTAAAGTTTGATAAGTTAGTTTGATTCTGAGCTTAACAGCTGCTAACGTTGGCTATGTAGCATTAGCTTACTCTAACCTCGAACTACTGTAACAATAATGACGATTACGGGTTGAAACGACCAAACCACTGTCAAGTTGACTGACAAAAAGCGGGTTTGACACAATGATTGATGTCTTGTCAAAGTTCAGCATCTCTGACAAAGGAGAAACTACGTAAGTCCGGTCGCTTTCCCTCTGTGTTGCTAACCCTCCTCTGTCCATGTGCATTTGTTTACAACGAAGCCGGCGAGAAATCAATCAATAGAGCGGTAGATAGCGTTATATATCACAACGTGTATAATTGTGTAGTCATGTCTGTAGTAATAAAGAGATTACGGGTTATGGGGCGCATTTGTATCGCAGCCAGAGACGAGAACAGCGGCTGAGGCGGTGGCGCCTATCTTGAATCAAGGTAAGAATATATATCATTATAATATTTAACATTTGGCGTGAACTTGGTCCGAGGGATCTTGTGCTGATCAAAATAATCATTAGTTGAAGTCTCACTCATTAGCTTAGCATAAAAATAAGTCTTGAGTGTTTCTAAATTGCTGATGGGCTACAGTGGGTTTTACATTTCATCTTTCCAGACATCAGTCACCACACGCACGCACACATTACACCAGACAGCTGACGAGACCAGAATCAAACATGTGACGTCGCCGCCTGAATCATGTGACACGCACATTCCCAAAATACCGCTATACCATCAGCGGGGGGGGGGGGGGGGCAGGACAAGGGGACACTGTAATGGAAACCGGCATTAGTCTGCACTTAAGGGACGGACAACGGGGGACGTGTCCATCAGCGAGGGATCACAACAAACATGGGGCGTTAAATACAAGTCGTTTCATGGCCGCGCGGCAGTGACAGTTTTTTTTCTTTGTCATGTTTCAGCTATGACATGTATGCAGGCTGCTGCATCTGTCATCTACCATATTATTTCTATATTATCTAAAAATAGAAACCGTTTTGGATGCAAAGAGTTTGTTCGAAGGGTCAGTTGCCAGAAAACACGTTGGGATTTCACCACAAATGGGAGTTAAATAAGTTGAATAAATACCTCAATTGTGTTTTTTTTCAACTTTCAATGTAAAAAAAAAAACTCTTGCATAGTTCCTCATTAAACATTGTCAACCGCTCGACCTAACTTTCTATAGGGGGGGGATTAAAGTCCTTGGGTTTCAAAAAGAACAAAAGTCTCTTGATTTATTTATTTGCGAACAAAATGAGTTTATCACAGATCTCATTTGCTGCAATAACCAAAGTAATTTGTGTGTTTTGTCAAGGGAACCGTCCGTCTTCTAAAAAGCTGTTGATTTCTACCGCAAGAAAATAAATGACAACAGACAAGCAAATGAATGAAATAATGAGAAAGTATTAGAAGTGATCCAAAACTTGCAGTCATTCCTGTCCTCAACGTCCTTGAACAGTGAGACTTTTCATAACTCACAACATAGCCTACAACTCAGATACAACATTGAAAAACTGACTGAATGTTATGTTATTGATGAATGAAGAAAGACGACGACGATTATTAAAACATCTCACATTGAATTTGGAAGTCCAGAATTTGAAGGAATATGTAGTTGTAAACATCTGACTGATTATTCAAACTATTTCCCTTAAACTTATAACTAACAATATGACCTTGATCGATTAAATGTAACGTACTTTATCTTCAGAAAATAAAGACTTTTTCACATAAAACTTACTTTCTAAAGCTAAAATATAGAAAAACTTTCAAACCGTTTCAATTTAAAACATGTACTTATGAAAAAACATAGTTAACAAATCTTTTAAATTCGTTTCGAGGCGTAAAAAAACTACAAATGTGTTGGAATATTTGCAAACGGCAAAAACTTCTGGTTTCATTCTTATGCAATACCATCACGACAAGACCTTACATCCTTGTTTTCCCGGCTTTACACAAACTTCTACCAGTGAAGCATGCGAAGTCACTGATGTATGGACTGTTCAGGGTGTTCAGGTGTCAACGGCACATTCGTCATCGGGCCGACGAAGCTGCTGAAGGTTCAAAGGTGGAGGTTCAGAACAAGGTGAGACAAGCCTCCTCCCGCCACACGATCACAGCGGCAGCGCGGCTCTGTCCGCGGCCTGTCACCCAGCCCGCCAGAGATCTCACTCAGGCCGACGCACACACCGGCACAAAGCTGTAATTTGGTTGCATTATCCAGCAAATACCAGCCTGACAGAGTTACTATTTGATATTACTCCCCCTTGAGGGAGGCAGTTTGAGGGGGGGGGGGTGCAGCAGGTGCCTCGGAGGCACAACAGCACGAGTTATGTGAAATATGTAAACAATCGGCAGAGTCATGTCGGTCTCTGCTCCTGCAGCCTACGACCGAGGCCTAAAAACCTCCCTTTCCTCTTCAGAAGCACATATTGTAGAGAAAATCAATAGGAGATCTTCGTCACCTCCACCGCAAATATCCTGAACTCATCTTTTTAACAGTTTTGCATGCAGAAGGCTTGTTTGTTTGTGAAATATTGAAAAACTCCCACGGAGATCAATGAATTTAATGAAATAAAAACCTACATACTGAAAATCAATGACTAATAGGGGAGAGAGAACAGAGGGAAGCAGAGAGGAGGTCAGAAGTTTAGAGCCGTTACCACGGATCGCAACTTTATATACAGCTGACAGGATGGATACAGTATATATCTTTCTTATGTGAACTCAAGCCTCATTATTTCCATGTGAGCAGCAGCTGAACTTGGTTCACTCCAACATCCCACTCTTCTAACGTTTCTGTGGATTTCAGACTGATGTTAGAGACTCTGGATCTATCAGGAAATTCATTATCGTGATAAGAACTTAAGCGGCCGAACGTCAGTTCTCACTTGTTTTCACTTAATAGACCTGTCCATACCCGTCTCTAGACTTGGTTGTTATTGGATCCATTCCTCAGTAGTAGCCGATCTTGTTATTTTTGATGCGCTTTATTGCTTTAAAGAAGGATTATGCAGCTGCTGGTCAAACAAAGTGTCTGAGACAGGTGTAGACTAGTCTCAGACACTGTTATCATTCTGCAATAAGGGGAAAAAACACCCCAGGTTGTTGCATTTCTTTAAACCAATTACAAGCTCTGTCCCGATTCGGGGGCAGCATGGGCCGGATCCTTCAGAGGTCGCGCCTCCTCCGATGGCCGCGCCACCAACCGTTGGTACAGTAAATGGGACGGTCCAGCCTTTGAGGCATTTCCTGATTGTGTCAATCAACATCCCAACATCAAACATTTGAAAGCTCCTCGCCTCGGGCTATGCAGCCTGCAGAGTCCTGCTCAGCGGGCGACCACGCCTCCAAGCCGGTCCCAGAGCGTTGTTTACCATGGCTATAGCGCGGAGCTGCCAGGGAGTATGTGTCAGTCTGGCTGCCCAATTCTCTGACAACCAATTCATCCAACTTAGAGGGCTATGGTTATGTTTAGGGTTACTTACGTCGGAGATCTGGGAGGTCTAACGGACTAATGGATGCAAAAATATAGAAAAGTATGGTCTGAGAAATGGGTAGTCAGCTACCTCAGCATTTCTATAGCTGGCATGCTAGGTAGCTAATACTTAACGGTGTGCAAAGACTCTTGGGATATGGCGGGAGTCCACAAAGGATGGGTGTGGTGTGTCCTCCTAGAACAGGTAAGAGAAGGCCGGACTTGAAGGAGCCTTTGAATTGGGACAGGCTTTGTCAGGACGCTATGATGTGACTGTGGAGCATCTACCTATACATCCAATATCCAGTAAGTCAGACCATTAGGGCCCTGTCTCCAGTGAGCCAATCCCAAGTGAGCAGTTATAACCTACACCCAGGATGAAAATGAAGATCCTACTGAGATCCAGTCACTCAGAGCTGGTCAGAACTACATACTATAACCATGCAATGCAAAAGTACAGCGGCCTTGAGAGCTCAACACGCTGCAGCTCTAGAAAAACACATGCAAAGACACAAATCCAGAAAATAACCTCATCAATTCATAAAGATGCTGCAAATTCAGTCTGACACCAGACCTGCCACAGATTGGATTACATTTACGCCTCCGTTTGTTGGTGAAGCTGCTGTGCATTGACCTTTCAGGGCCACCGTATAAACGCATCATGCGCTCCACTGTCTCTCTTGCACATTGTCATTTGCATATAAAGCAGTGGCTAATGGTGATCCGTGACACATGTGGAGACGGGTTTTAACACTTATGTAGGCTACTCAGACCCGACCGCCTGTAAACGCATCACCAGAGACACATCATGTTAACGAGGCGACCTGCAGACGAGATATGTGGTTTGGAGGCGGCCATGTTTAACTCTCCGGTGTGTCGGTTGCGTGCTTCCTCCGCCCACGGATGTATAGCACTTATATGTCCAACTGCATTATGCTCATGATGTCGCCACCACAATCCTTGAATATTGCATGAATGTAAACAGTCCGGTCACAGAGGAGCAGCAGCAGCGCTCGGGTCAAACTGCACCGTCAGAGATAAACGCTGCCACCGCCGACGCTAACGCTGCAGCTGCTGCTGCTGCTGGCGCCTTTTCTCACACATGAGCGCTGATGCATAATCTTCTGAAATTAGCTTCTCATTGGCTGAAACAAGCCACCCAGCAGAAGTTCTGCCTTCCTGTTGCCAGTTGTCCAGTCAAAGACAGGAAACAACAACAGGAACCACAGATATTTCGATATGACTGTAAAGACATTCAAAGACTGTTCATGCAGACATTGCAGACAGAAATATTCAGTGAGCTAGCGAGGCCATAACTTGGCTCATCATCTTTTTTTTTCATTTTCAACCGTTTATGACATGGACAAATTTGCACACAACGATTGTGATTGGTTGAAATAAAAATCCAAACAGCTGGGGTGTTTTCTTTTGTTCTTTTTTGGGACGGACCAGCTAGACCTTTCTTCTCTAGTAACTAGTTGGATCCAAACGACATCGATCTTTGGATTTCAGCTCCTTAGTTTTGGAAATGACATCACCCACTCTGTGATTTTCCTGAATTCTGGGGCAATTTGCTGTCATGCCTCCTCCACTCCATAGAAAACTGCACCTGCCTCACCCGGCGCGGCGCTCACATTTACTCCACCACGCCGTTGTGATTTCCTAAACGCCAAAATGGGATTCATCACCACTTTAACCCTCTGCTGCTGAACCACTTCCTCCACACCGTCTCTAACCTCTCCGCTCTGCGAGTGTATGCGTAGGTGAACGAGGATCCGGCTCTTGGAGAGATCCCAGTTCCCGACCCCCAGGCGGGTGTCGCCATAATCAAGCTGACGAGATGAGATTTGTCTTTCTTTCATGAAAACCTCCTCCTCAAAAAATGAAAAAAATATATATAACACACTCAAACATTGGCAAAAAAAGAGCTCTGAGGGGGGAAAGTCTCTTTCAACTTCTGCTGAGGAATAAATTGGGCCTTTAGATGAGCAGAACAGCCTGGGTTTGGAAAAAAAGAAAGGAATCAAAGAGCCGAGTTGAAACGTTCTCCTCTGCCAGGTTGTTGGTTTTGTTTCTATATTTCATTTTTCTAGGCCTCTCTCGTGTTTCTCAGTAGGAACATGTCTCTCCAAATAGCAGCTGAGTGTCTCTGATGCACTTAAAGGCACAAGTCAAAGATTCCAGCTTTTAAAGGTTCATATTTTACACTTCTCATGTGTTTTATTTGAAACATCGAACCAGACGAAGATTATATTTGTGGTTTTAAGATCCAAAAACCATCTCAGAAGAGAGGAGGCTCTGAGCAGAGAAACTAAATCCTGCAAAGTGTTGGATGTTGGGTCCATGTGACGGTGGGCGGGGCTTTGGGTGACTGCTTTGTTGTGACATCACAAAGTGACAGGAAGTCCTGACGGCTGGTTTTAAGGCTCAGTTTCTGAATACAGGCTGTGTGCATTTCTCTGTGGACTGAGGCTTTGATACTTTCACAGTATTAATATAGAACCTAGAGCTGCTTTATAATCACACTACACATGGACATCTACCTTTATACTGTATGGAGCTTTAACACAAACATCTACCTTTATACCGTAAAAACATCTACCTTTATATTGTATGGAGCTTTAACGCAAACATCTACCTTTATACTGTATGGAGCTTTAACGCAAACATCTATTATACTGTATGGAGCTTTAACGCAAACATCTACCTTTATACCGTATGGAGCTTTAACACAAACACAAACTTTAACACAAACATCTACCTTTTTCCCATTTTTCTTAATGGCATAAATGTATGGAGCAACAAACATCTACCTTTATACTGTGTGGGAGTTTGAGTTGATAATAAAAAAAACACCAATAAGACCATGATATATATGGGTTACAGCAGCTCTTGTCAAAGTTAAATAACGATGAAGGTCGAAGACAAAGTTTGTGCGAGTTGTGTAACGTCCTCATCCATCACGATGATGTGGATTTCGAACTTTTTTTTGTTTTTCGCTCATTTGTTTATTTGTTTGTTTGTTTGTTTGTTTGACCTCTGGACTGGTTTCGTGACAGAGCGTTTGCCACAACAACAAGCCATGACAGCTGTGTGTGTGACAGCTCAGACAGGCACTTTCAAAAACTGACAAGAAATCCCAGACGGTATGTTTTTCCTCCCGGTTGTTTCTCTGTGCTGCCGACAGAAAATGTCATCATTAGGGATGTTCTCTTCACCTCTCTTTGTATTTATAATGAATTCCAATGGCGACTAATTGCAGGCGGTGAATAAATTACAAATAAAAACCACTTAGTTGTGTAAAGCAGGAAGGATTCGTCTGTTTTAATTTGGTTTATTTGTCCAATAACATTTGATTTTTATCCTCATGAAAAGACGCTTAATAACAAAACAACTCATCACCACTGAGAGACTAACGGCTTCATTTTATGATCTCAGTCTTTCTCACTTTCTGAGCACAGTCGACCGTCTGCTCAGTTATGACTCATCTGTTTGCAGTAATTACGCTAATATCCCAAATGTAATGATTTATCGATGTCAACTCCTGACCCCAGCGCCGGTTCCTCGTCCTCGACCTTCCCCTCGGGTTTATCAACGCAAAGGGAGGAGGAGGAGGAGGAGGAGGAGGAGGAGGAAGAAGAAGAGGGCTTATGGGAAGGACGATGATCATCTAGTACTGATTAAAATCCACACACACTTTAAACTAATCCTTCACAGAGAAGTGTGTGTCAAGAAAGACGGCGTCAGTTTGACACAGACACACACACAGTTATCAGTCCCATCACACCTGTGGCTGCACACACACACACACACACACACACAGCAGCAGCAGAATTACTCATCTGTGGCTCGGTCCTCTACGTTCTGCATTATGGATGAACTGTGGTTTGTTTGTTTTGTTTTGCTTTGCTCCTCACGCTGTGACTAATTTCACTAATTGCATTCGTACAGTGCAGCGACATGATGTCATACTATTTATCCATTTATTCATTTACTCACTTACTTATTTATGGATTACTCCAGTAGTAGCAGTTTTCACTACTCGCACATGGGGCGTTGTTTACCACCTGCACATGCACTTACTGCACAGCACAAGGAGAATTACGTTTTATGACTTATTTTAACTTTTAATGATTTGCACCGTCTATTGAAAGTTACACAATGCAGAGTGTGATGATGCTTAAAGCAATTATAGCGCAGTTAGTTTTCCATTTAATGTAAGTGTATTAGACAGATTTGACGTTCATTAAAGGGATAGTTCAACATTTTGGCAAATTGGCCCATTGCCATAATCGCTATAGTCAGTAGGTTTGTTACCTTTAATTGTCAGTGCAAGTTATTTTCAGTA
The DNA here is from genome assembly GCA_030347415.2 of Decapterus maruadsi. NCBI lineage: Eukaryota > Metazoa > Chordata > Actinopteri > Carangiformes > Carangidae > Decapterus > Decapterus maruadsi. The sequence goes on along the minus strand of CM064895.1, from coordinate 28,151,933 downwards.
CGGCGGAGCAGAGCTGTGAGCTGCTCAGGGCTATGCCATGGAGGCTAAGGGAATTTCTTGGTTTCCCAAATCAAACTCATCAAATACAAAATCCCAAAACTCCAAAATGCTTTTGTGAACAAGTTAAGACCTGCACAACCACCACGCTATGAGATAATAACGGAACGATACGAAACAGAGCCGCTTTCGAGGTAAATACAGGGTAAATACGGAGACTGCTTGCTGAAAAAACTGTCCCTGAACGCAACACGCTTCAGCGGTTTTGCATGAATTTACCTCTAAAACAGCTCCTTCTCGTGTCGTTCCATTATTATCTCATAGCGTGGTGGTTGTGCAGCTCACAACGTGTTCACGACAGCGCTTTTGAGTTGCTGGGTTGTGTATTTGATGAGTTTTTGGGAAACCAAGAAATTCCCTTAGCCTCCATAGCAAAGCTCTGAGCAGCTCACGGCTCTGCTCCGCCGTTCTAAAAATAGCTTACACCGACAATTAAAGTTAACGAACCTACTGCTATAACTATAGCGATTATGGCAATGGGCCAATTTTCCAAAATGTTGAACTATCCCTTTAACAGTTGAGCTGAAGGCTTGGTCCAACAGGAAACCTGAGCTTCAACTTGGTTTCACTTGAGTTTCCATTTGGGCACAGACCTCCATACAGAATAAGATATAGTGATGTCTTGGCCTCAAGCATTTACAGATAATGTATATTGCTGCAATACATATAAAATTTAATCGGGTGTGAGGTGCACATAGAGAGATAACTGGCTGCACAAATAAAAGTGTTGCTGCCAACAAGATGCTGCTGCTGCTGCCAACATCGAAGTTCATTGTTTGTTTAATAATTAACAACTCTTCCAATTGTTATTTTGAATTATAAAAAATGCTTTATTTCACCGCTCATTGCAGCTTTTATTTAAATCAAATACTTCCTCTGTCTTTCCACCGCTGTGATACCTGGATGCACGCCACTGCAGGGACGCGCTCAGAGGTGCAGAGTCAGAATGACACATTGAGATGGAAAATCATCCCAGAGTCAGACAGGAACATGAAAGTCAACCACACGCACCATTTCCTGCTGTCAGGCCCGACGTGGCTGGATATAGTATGTATTATCCACCTGTTGTTCCCCTCCCCCACAGCGGCTTACATTTTCTGCGGCGACAGGAGAGGTGGCTGAAACAGCAGCAGCGGTGACCTCTCTGTGGGACGAGAACGGCACAGATGGAGAGGAAGAAGAAGAAGAGAGAGAGAGAGGAGAGAGGAGGAGGAGGAGGAGGAAGCAGCCGAGCGCGACGGCACCAAATCATCTCCACGCCAAAGGCTACATGACAGGTGAGTGCAGCATGTGTCTCAGGCCTCAAGGTTCGCCCCGGGGGGGGAAGGAGGGGAGGAGGGGGGGTAAACGGGCAGGGAGAGGAAGGTAGGGCAGGTGTGACAGACAGAGTTCAAGTGTCCCATCTGGGAGAATCGGCGGTGCCAAACAAAAACCTCCCACAACATCCCAGAAAGTAAGCGAGAGGTACAGTACACTACTTTACAGTCAGGCTGTCCTTCTGCGCCATTATATCAGTTCAATATAGGCTACTGTAGATAATCAATCAAATATCAGTGACTACACACACAGTATTGATTTATGTTTATCGTTATTCTGTTAGACCAGAAATTCAATTTTGTGGTTTGAAAGATCCTGCATCCTTAATGCACCATAAACGCACCACAAAGAGAAAACAACAATAAACTGACTTTTGATAACATAAAGTCGCTCCAGAGACCCAGTTACGACTTGTTATTAGACATTTCCATTCATTAAATGCCCATTTTAAACACAAACGTAGGCTATAGCTCAAACGTTAGCTACAATAGCGATGTAGCTAGCTCACACAACTTTCAGTCAGGCTAACGTCGTTGTTCTTCAAAATAAAAGCATGGCCTACCTACTGAATACAACTAGTGAAGGACCAAAAACTTTAAGCCTATATGCTCTATATGTCTTTCTCTACTCATTTTTGAAACTACTTTCCTGCAAAGTTAGAGTTAAAGGTGAAGGCTACTGTAATAGCAGCTAGTTAGCTTAGCTTCACACAGATGCTAACAATATCCAATCAAGTTCATTTGTAAATCAGTTCAATTTCTGACCGTGTTCAAGCTCCATATCCATATTCTTTTTCCAGAGAAAAGTGTGAGCACCTGTTCATCCGCTGATAATGAGATGTGATTGAAAAAGCTATGTAAGTTACCTTGAGGTGAGCCTGTTGTTAAATTTGGCATCATTGCTATGGCTGCCGACTGTTTAATATGCCGGCTTCTGCACTATTTAATCAGCGGGCCTGTTATTCAGCTGAGACGAGCACCTGCCTGGCAGCCAGTCAGAGACTAGAACGGCCCGTGGCGGCGGCATTAGAGGCACTTACGACTCCCGGCGCCTGGGGCGGACCCGTCCACAGGCCGAGCTGAACCCAAACAGCTCCGGGCCGTTTTTCATCTTTTCTAATCCACAGTCCTGCACTCAGTGGTTTGCTCCAGATGGCCGTCTTGTCAGTCTGTCCGTCCTCTCTCTGCCTGCCAGGTGTGACTGTCTGCCACTGACTTTAAGTGTCAGTGCGACGCTGAGCTTTGTTGTGCTGTAGCCTACAGTACGCGGCGCTGCAAAAAATCTTCAAGACAAAAGGTCAAAAGGAAATGTTCATCCATCTGGCAACACTCAAGACACAAACCGGTGGGGCATCCCTGCAAATCGAGGCAAGGCAAGGCCATTTTAGGGTGAGCAATAGAGGAGGGATCCCTCACTCAGGACGGACAGACGTGCAATAGATGTTGTTACAGTCAGACAAGAAAACAGTTTATAGTTTATGACACAATGCGCAAAATATGGAAATCAACCCCCTGTGCAGCCTAGTTGCTGCTGCTGCTTCGTCAGAACCTTGTCCACGCTCATGTTCGCATCAACGAAGGGCAAAAAACTTCAGCGGGAGTTAAACAGTCAGCCTGAGGGACTGTGGGGGGGGACTGGGGGGGGGGCAAGCACAGCAGCATTGGTAGAGACGTTGGGGACGTAATTAGAGCCGAGCCGAGCCGGAGCCGGAGCCGGAGCCCACCAGCTGTGCAGAAGTTGCAGATTCAAAGAACTAATTCAGGCTTACATGGTGCTGATGCTGTAAAAGGCCAAATACATCGACCCCTCATATAAGCTGATAAAAAAAAAAATAAAAAAAAAGATAAACTGCCTGGACCAAAGCCAGACTGACTGTGATGTGTGTCAGAAGATAAAAAAAAGTGGAGGTGAAGCTGCAGAGCTTGTTGGGAAAAAAAGGAAAATGTACAGCGAGGAGGGAAATCCTCTGAGACAGTGATCTCTGCAACCAACAAAGTGGTATCATGTTCTTATTTGTGATAGATATTCATTATTTAATCACAAACATACAGAACAAGGAAGGTGAAGGACACATAGGCTACATGTACTGTAGGCCTACAATAAACTGAATATGAAGATTAACGATTTCTATTTTCAATTTATGAAAAGAAAAGAAAAAACACCAGAGCAAAAAAAAAAAAAAAAAAAATCCTAATTAACTTTGAACAAGACGGCAGTTTTGGAAAATAATTATATAACAACTCTGTGATGTTAATTACTGCCTGATTTAAACTTCCAATTAAGCGTCCGGCTTTTCCTTTGACATATTGAATCTTGCAGAGCGCCGTGCATGTTCAGCTTCAGAAGGAGCTCATCGCTGCTTTTATGTTACAAAAAAACCCACAAAAAGTAACAACAAAAGTCAGGTCAGGTCGCTGACTTCAGCCCAGACAGCCAATGCAATGGTTGGTGGTGGTGTTGTTGGTGGGAGGTGGGGGGGTGGAGGTGGAGGTGGAGGACTCCTGAGTGTTGTGGGTGTAAACAACAAAGTGAATTCCTTGTGTCGATCAGTGCAGAGTTCAAAGCCTCCTCACAAAGCCACAAAGACTTGTGGATAGGCTCTCTCCTCTACCAATGTCATGCTGCTGAGTATCTGTGTGTGTAGGCAGGCAGGTACCAAATACGTGCAAGTATAGAAGGAATCTCCTTGTTGTTTACAACTACTTCCAGGTAGAAAACCAGCATGAGAACAATAGTGACGGACGACAGTTGTCTAATTTTTCACGTCACTATATCACTGTTTGGTGTTTGTGAAGTTTATAAAACCAAAGATTGGACAAACATACTACTATTTCTGTGTCCACATTTTTTGTAATTAGTCATGGTTATCATAGATTAGCCAGGCTAACCGTTAGCTACCTGTAACTAATTTGTTTTCCTTACTCGGGTGACTAAACTCAGTGACTCAATAAACGGTCCAAGAAAAAATATTTTCTCCAGTGGATATCTTAGTTACAACATGACCGAGCTAACTGGAGTAGTTTCATGTCGTGTCGGACAAATTAACGGGAGGGTTTTAACAGCTAACTGTTAGCTTAGCTGCTGCTGTTAGCTTAGCCGCCGTTAGCTTAGCTGCTGCTGTTAGCTTAGCCGCCGTTAGCTTAGCTACTGCTGTTAGCTTAGCCGCCGTTAGCTTAGCTACTGATGTTAGCTTAGCCGCCGTTAGCTGTCCCTGTCAGCTGCAGTTACTGATGCTTTCTAGACACTGTGATTCCCCTAAAACTGAATAAATACCACACATAGCAACACAAAACACACACACAGAAATAGTAGGCTAATGTTTCTTTAAAGTCCCTGGCAAGTGACACTGGATTCGTTTTCTGAGTTAATCACATCCCAGACACATGTCGTATTAACCATCCTGTCAAATTTGGATGCTAGAAAAATTCGTTTAGTAGGTGAAATTAGGTGTTAAAATCATGATAGTTCTCGCACAGTTCTCGCAGCCCCGGATGACTTCCGCAGGCACAGAAGCCACGCCCACTCGCTGAGCCTCGGAGTTTGAGTTTCAACTGTCAAACGGCCTCCCAGCCAACTAGGGTGCTAGTGCCACTGCTAACTGTCACATCGTATCGAGCAGCTACGGGGTTGAGCTCATGGATGTATTGAGCTACGCCTGCGCTTGAGTCTGAGTCCAGCTCTCATCTGAATGTCTCGGATACACACCGAGCAGTGAGGGAAATATGCTGGGACCACTGCCGTCAGCACATGAATCTCCACTGCCTACCCCGGAGGCTAACACGTTAGCTCGGCTCGGCTAGCCCCGTTCATGCCGAGCCACAGTCCAGCCGAGCCACTGCAGCACCGGACCCACGGCTCACCGCCACAGCAACGGGAGGAGCCTTGAAGGCTACACCGCAACAACAATGAGGGCTGCCACCGTCAGCACGGGACGAACGGAGGCTAACGTTAGCTCCGCGGAGCTAACGCTAGCCGTCGAGCTAACGCTAACAGGGCAGATGGAGCTGCAGAGCTCTCCTCTGCCAGGACTCTGCTGCTGCTGACGGCGTCGGCCCTCAGTTTTGTTGCCGGTGTAGCTGTTGCTGTGGCAGTTAGCTGTGGGACAGACGCTGCAGAGGTTCACCTGGATGTGGCTGTTTCGGCTTGAAGAGTTTTACCCCCGGGCGCCGGCTGGTCCCTCTGTGGGAGTCTTACTAGTTTGTTTGAATTAAAAGTGGAGCTTCGTGTTTCACATGAGAGCAGCGCTGCCACTGGGATCTGTACAGACTATGTTCCAATAACACCACATTTACATCAATAAATAAATGTTTTACAATGACCTGATAACTCTGTATTACATTTTATTAAGACAGAGACCATGCTAGTGGACTGGTAGCTCTGGTGGCACAGCAGGTAGCTCCAACTGTCGAGGCAGCTAACAGCTTGGTCGCACTAGACGCGGAACGGAAGCGCAGCGCCCAGAAGCGCAGGCAGTTTCAGATAGCCGCACATGTTAACGAGTCTGCCTGGTCGCACATCTCGCGCTGTGGAGCGCACTGAGCGCTTCGGATCGGTTCATTTCTATTTTCTGCGCGAGCCGCGCGCGCCGAGAGCGCAGTTTGTCAAGCTGGACAGACCAGATCGTACCAGACAGGAAGTCGGGCACAGAAAAGGCAAGAGAATCCGGTCGATTTTCAAAATAAAATAAATGAAATGATGATTTATTAAGTTGTTGCTTGTCCGTTTGTAGCCTAAATATTTGTCAGTTGTGTCTGCACACGACACACACACACGTTTAAAATGACACGTGTGTGTGTGGAAACCGAGTGAATACGAGTAGGCTATAGGCGCCCGACTCGCGCGAGGAGAGAGGAGGAGAAGTACGCTCTCAGTGCGACCACCCAAGCGCCCCAGAAGGCGCGCGCAGTGCGTCGGCGTTCTTGAAGTATTTATAATGTTACTGTGCACATGGGAGGAGTTATGAAAGTAGGGGACGCCAGTGCGTCACGATGGCGTCACGGCGCCCCCTCTGTAAGCCCGCCCTTAAAAACAAAGACCACTGAAAGAGAGTGAAACTGTGAAACCCTAACCTCTAAAATTAAGCACTGTACAGAAATGAGTCTTTTTGCATGTTTTTATCAATACATTTCGAACACTTTTAATATATTTTGAAACAAAACTCCAATTTCACTTGCCAGGGACTTTAATCATTTCAGATTTGTCTTAACGGTGAAAAGGCATTAAAAAAGTATTATAGTCTAGCTAAACTCTAGGCTGTTGTCATTCAAATTATGTGCAGGTTTTCTTGTGTGCATGTGCGTGTAGGCAGGTACCAAAGGTATGTGTGAATATACTGCCCCCCTCCCCTCCCCCCAGAGAGAGAATACTGTATAGCCTACTGCCCCCCCCCTCCCAGAGAGAGGAGGTGCAGGTTGGCTCTGACTTCCAGGATCAGGCCCGACACTGTGACCCTCTGCGTCCGCCCGGGGACGGCGGGGACGGCGGAGCGGCTCAGCGGCCGACAGGGAAACAAATGAGGCAGAACAAAGGCGTATTTTTGGAAGCTGTCGGGTCACTTTGGAAACACTAAGAGGAACTCCCCGAGCACAAAGGGCCTCATTCAGGCGCTCTGCTCCACGACGGCCAGGTTTTTCGGTCGGAGCTCATCCGTAAAAACATTCCCCCTCTGTGTGTGTCCCCCCCCTTCTTCTTCTTCTCTCTTGATGTTGCTGATTCAGGTCAGGGTTCGGATCATAGAGAAGAAGAAGAACCTGTTAGCCTAATGTCACCGTGGTGCACGAGGAAAATCAGCGTGAACAGTGCATGACGAGGTTTTGGACCGAACCGGTTGTTTGTTTCTCTGATGAGAGCGACTGTCGGCAAGACAACGGTAAAGACTGGAGCTCAGAGGAGGAGGAGGAGGAGGAGGAAGGAAAACAGACTGAAAAGACACGACCTGTGATGAAATATAAGGGAAGGAAAGGAAAGAGAAGGGAAGAGAGGAGTACAGGAAGTAAAAGGAAGTAAAAAGTTAGAAATAAAGAAGAGAAGGACGCTGTGAGAAGTGGAAATGACAAGAGGAGAAGGACAGAGGAAAGAAGGTGAGACAAGGATGAAAACAAGGAGACAAAGGGCGGGGGAAGGAAAGGAAAGAGGGAAGGAAAGGATGGAGGAAGAGAGGAGTGAACTCTGCTCAGTCCCAGACTGAGATTTGCAGCTTCAGTGAATCGTCCTCGTCCTTCAGCTCAGACTGAACTCGATGTCACTCAACATCATCATCTGTCAATCAACACGTCTCTGCAGGGCCTCGTCCTCCTCTCTAACTCCTGTCCTGTCCTCCTCCTGTCCTCTCTCACTCCTGTCCTCCTCTTTCTCTCCTGTGCTCCTCTCTTCTCTCTCTCCTGTTCTCCTGCCTACTTCCTGTCCTCCTCCTGTCCTCGTCCTCTCTCACTCCTGTCCTCCTCTTTCTCTCCTGTGCTCCTCTCTTCTCTCTCTCCTGTTATCCTCTCCTCCTCCTGTCCTCGTCCTCTCTCACTCCTGTCCTCCTCTTGCACTCCTCTCTCACTCCTGTCCTGTCCTCCCTCCTGTCCTCGTCCTCTCTCACTCCTGTCCTCCTCTCCTCCTGTCCTCCTCTCTCTTTCCTATCCTCCTCTCCTCCTGTCCTGGTCCTCTCTCACTCCTGTCCTCCTCTCTCTTTCCTATCCTCCTCTCCTCCTGTCCTGGTCCTCTCTCACTCCTGTCCTCCTCTTTCTCTCCTGTTCTCCTGCCTACTTCCTGTCCTCCTCCCCTCCTCTTGTCCTCCTCTCTCTTTCCTGTTCTCCTCTCTTACTCCTGTCCTCCTCTTTCTCTCCCATGCTCCTCTCTTGTCTCTCTCCTGTTCTCCTCTCTACCTCTTGTCCTCCTCTCTTACTCCTGTCCTCCTCCTGTCCTCCTCTTTCTCTCTTGTCCTCCTCTCCTCCTCTTGTCCTCCTCTTTCTCTCTTGTCCTCCTCTCCTCCTCCTGTCCTCCTCTTTCTCTCTTGTCCTCCTCTCCTCCTCCTGTCCTCCTCTTTCTCTCTTGTCCTCCTCTCCTCCTCCTCTCCTCCTCTCTCTCTCTCCTCTCTCACCCCATACTTGTCCGACTCTGAACAGACTAAAATGTACATTTCCATTCTCTGACTTTCACTGTCTGCCCCCCCCCCCCGCCCCCCCCCCCTCCTCTGACACTCTGCTGATGTTCAGCACTAATGGGGCAGCAGCGTTGTTTCAGGCGGCCGTTCTCTCTGTGAAGGTCGCTAACGCTAACGCTAACGCCGCCGCCGCCGCCGCTGTCTGGTTCTACAGCTCTGACAGTTTGTAGCTTTGAGTCCTTGTCAGACGATCATCGGCCTGAGGAGAGACGGAGGGATCAGACGGAGGAGAAGACGGAGAGAGAGGGAAGGGAGGAAGCTCTCCACGGGCCGGGATCAGTCTTTACACTCAACACACAACACAGCCTCCACTTCTCCTTTATTCTGCTTTCATTCCTTCTCTTTCATTCTTCACTTCCTTATTTATTCTCTATTTAACTTCCTTAATATCTAACCCTCTTTTCCATCCTCATTATATTTCATCTTTCCCTCCTTTTCTGAGTCCTTCCATCTTTACCTCCTTTTTTGCATTCTTCCCTCTTTCCTCTCATTTCCCTCTTTCTCTCCTCCTTCCCTGCCTAATATGCTTCCTCCCTTCATTTCATCCATCTTTCATTCTGTCCTTCATCACTTCTTTCGTCATTCTTCACCTCCTTTTTGCATCCTCCCCTCTTTCCTCCTTTTCCTTTCCTTTCTCTCTTCCTCTCCTCCTTCCTTGCCTCATGTGCTTCTCCTTTCCTTCTCTTTTCCCCCTCCTCCTTCTTTCCTTCCTTCCCTCCTTGCTCCCTCATTCCTAATTCCCTTCTCTCCTCCTCCTCCTCCTCCTCCTCCTCCTCCTCCTCCTCCCTTCCTTCTTTCCTCACCCCTGTCCGTCCTCTGTCTTGAATCCTTCAGCATCACTGTGATCACACCCTGCAGTCTCTCCGTCTCTCCGCCGCTGCCACACAAACACAAACAGCTTCACATGGACAAGAAAAAGTAGATCATTACAAAAAGCCAATCTCAGGATACAGACGGAGGAAGAGGAGGAGGAGGAGGAGGAGGAAGAAAGAGGAGGCGCAGCATCTTGTCTGATAAGGACAAAAAGGATGTGGTGGTCTCCGGCTCGGCAGCAGCATCTTCCCTCTGCTGCTTCATTCACTCAACTTCAGACACAAAATACAGCTCTCCCTCCTTCACCCTGTCCGTCCTCCCTCCCTCCCTCCCTCCCTCCCTCCCTCCATCCAACGCTCCAGTCCAGGTCTCCTGTTGAGGCTCGGGCCTGGTTGACTTCCCTAATCCTTCCCTCCCTGCGTGAGGCTTTGCAGAGAGGAAGAGGGGAGGGGGGGGGGGGGGGGGGGCAGTGAAGTGCTGTGCTACCTTCAAGCTTTACACACAGTTCAAGTTCACAGCTCGTTTGGTTTTGGCTCCTTCTTTCTCTCTTTACTTCAACTTTTTTTTTTTTTTGTTTCTTCAACTATCATTGATGACGAAATGCTTTTTCACTTGCACGTATAAACTGTATGTGTACGGTTTATTACTGCATGAGTGAATATTAACCTTAAGATGCTTTGAAATGAACATTTTCTACATCTCCCTCCATCTTTCCTCTCGTATGTTTACTTCACTATTTCTATACTTTACTGCACTCTTTCACGCATGGACTCATTCAAATAACTTCTAATGTTCAAATTTTAACATTCAAGAGGAACTATGCAGGATTTATAGCTTAACTGTGCTACATTTTCACCTTTGGAGTAATGCTGGTTAAATCAATGACTTTTTGTGGTCTTGGTCTCGGTCTTGCAATGTCTCTGTCTCTCTACAATATCCAGACAGGCGTGCCTTAAGTTTGGATATCATTATTTATGCGTCCCCTTCAAGTGGTAGGCCTACCAATCACATGCATTTTGTGACACAGAATAGCAAAATATGGTGTAACTAGTTGTTTTTTTTGGTTTCGTTCTCTGTCTTGAGCTCAATCGGTCTTAGTCTTGGTCTTGGTCTTGATACTCTCTGGTCTTGGTGTCTTGGTCTCGGTTCAGGTCTTGTCTTAACTACAAGTCTACTTCTAACTATAGTCTGGCCTGACAGAAGTGCGTTGCTGCGATTAGCCTCTGATTGGTCGAAACCAGCCATCCGGCGGAAGTCCCGCCTCCGTGCTTCAGCCTTCACAGTCCGCCCGGCAAAGAGAAACACCAACAAACAACAACAGGAACCGAACCATGGATCTATTATACATCTGTGTCATGAACCGAACGGAAGAATATCTACATATCTCTCGCCAGCTTGGTTGTAAACAAATGCACATGACCAGGAGGAGGGTTAGCGACACGGAGGAGAAGCCACCGACCTTAAATAGTTCCTCTTAAAATCATCTTTATTAAACATCTCACACTCATCAGTTCTTCTGCGTTGTTTCCCCACTGCAGGGCTTATATTCCTTCACTGTAACAACAGCCATTCAATCAGTCAAACTTTATTTGTGAAGCGCTGTTCAGACAGGGCTGGTGGTGCGGTTCAAAGTGCCTCACAGATGACTGAGCAGCAGGATTACACAGGAGGAGCCGGCTGCGCTTTAAGCCTCCTGAAAGAAAGCAAATGAGTGTGTTTCTGAAAACACTTCAAAAGATCTGAACTCGACTTTATTATTCCACTTTGTCACTTTTATCTCTCTCTCACTTTCCTTCCCCGGCCTAAACGCTTCCTTCACCTGTTTGTTTTCCTCCCCAAACTAAAAGTTGTGGGTGACATTTTCCTGCTGTCATTTATTCACTTTTATTAAAGGAAAACCCAGGCGGCGCGACCTTTACTTGTACCGTAGAGCGTATACCGAACCTCCATATTTTTACTTTTGCTCAATGATTTGATTTCTGCCTCGGCTGCCGGAGGGAGGAGGGAGTAGAGAGGGAGGGTGGGGGCTTCAGCCACAGTTTCACTGCTGCAGAAATAAAATAAAAAGCCCAACAAAAACAAAAAAGACTTCTTTTTTTTTTTTTTTGTCCTGGTTTCAGAGTCTTTTGCACGCGGCTGAGCCCTCGGGCACCTCTGCGCTCATTAATGTCCCATCTCCGTCAGGCACCGCGGGGCAGGGAGGCTCCGGCTGCTCGGGCCTCTCAAGGCTAATTTACAAGAGAAGTCTCCGCCTCAGGGTCACGACTGACTCATCAGAGCCCCGGTCTGTACTTTCAGCTTTAAAACAAAACAAAAAAAAAGAAAAAACTTCCTGCCCTCCAGTGCTTTGATTCCCATCAGAGCACAGGACCTGGAATGAGGTGCTGTGTGATTTAAGAGTTGAAGAGGGAAATATCTACCCCAAGAGTATCAGCCGAGGGGTCGTAAAGCACACGAGGGTCCTGGTCAGACACGTGAAAAGTAATTTAACGGTCGCTCACCGATCTTCAAGAGGAGCGATTGATCTTCTCAAAGAGCACTGTAGAGGGACCGAAGGCTTAACAGCTTTGTGCAGCTGAAATTAGAGGCTGCTCCAGTCTGAATCAAAGTCAAATAATGTGACTAAAGAGAGGAGGAAGAAGAAGAAAAAAAAAGATATCTTCGCTTTGTCAGTTTTTCAAAACTTCACAGTTTGAAAAGAGAGAAAAAAATGAATAATTCATAATCAAACGTCCTGCATTTCCATCCATTTACTGCAGCTCCACAAAGAGACCCAAGCCTTTTCTTGTTTCATCTCTCGTATTTACATCGGAGGCATTTAGCTGAGAGAGACTTGGGTTCGGGGCGACTTGAAAAAGAGAGCTGCAGCTCAGTACAAACATGTTTTTCCAGCAGCGGCGGCGGCGGCAGCAGCGGAGCCCGTCTCTCTTTAAAAGGCGACTAAAGATGACAAATCAAATGGAAGAGGGAGCAGATGCTTCGGTGTTTAACGTTGCCTTAATGCCAACAGACGTGTCATAACTTCTGTCACCAGAGGCCCCGTGATATGATTTTATCACCATACTTGTGTCACTGATGCAGTATTATTGCAGTTTTATCTAACGAGATTAACAATATCAGTCTATTTATTCTGCAAAACAAGGCTGTCAATCAAACCTTCACGATGCAAAGTTTCTATATTGGAGAATCCAAGTTTCCGATGAGCTGCAACGGATCAAATCCAAAGTTCATTGAGAGTTAAAAAAACGCAGAAGTCAATTAATGCGCTGAATAATGCAAATGAAAACGGGTTCATCCTCCTCAATAATTCAGAATAATAATGACGGTGAGGAGCTCGACGATCAATATCCGGTGGAATAACAGTGATTCTTGATGACAACTTTGATATGTTCCTGCGTATATGCCGTCAATATTTGATCAATAACTTATTAAACTCAGACCCTGCGCTAAATGGAAGTTACCAAACACATGGGACAGAGATGCAGACGTACGGAGAAGAAGAAGAAGAAGAGGAAGCATAATACTCAATTTAAAATTCAGCAGCAGCAAATTCTGCCAATCACATAATTAGTTGTTTCATCATGACTTCGTAATTATAACAGATTTTTTCATTTTTTAAATGGACTAAATCTCTCTGCAATGTGTGACAACTGATAATTTTCAACATTGTCTGTTCACATCAGACCAGTAATTAGTCCAGTTTGGCATTTTGAGGCAAAACTAACAGCGTGGCTGCATGGATGGAAATGTCAGCCCATCGACGGAAATATCACAACAGCTTTTTGACCGTTTGCCATCATCATCATCATGTACTGTAGTGCTGCCATCAGTCCACGTTTTTAATTCATGCAATATCTGCAGAACTTCTGTGCAATAGCAAATATTAGTCTGTTAATTTAAACAGGAACTGTGCATGATTTGAACCTTTATTAAACAGCTTGGGAGTAACTGAGATGGTTAAAAGACTGTCTGCTTTCCACCTATAGCGTCTCTTGGCCTAAAATCAAACCCATAATCTCTTGTTTATGGCAGATAAGACAACGCAGATATACATTTACATCGTAAAATGTACAATGGTAAAGATAAAAGTATGTGAATCCATTGAAATTTCCTAGTTTTCTGCATTAATTTGTCATAAAATGTGATCCAATACATCACAACTATAGACAAACGCAACATATGGTATTGTACATTTTACTGTGTATTATACATTTTATTGTATTGGTATGTCATTTTAATGTCTTTTCTCTTACCTTTTTTCTTTTACTAAAAGTCTAACTAGGGATGGGAGGCGGAAACTAGCATTAGCTATAATCTCAAATAGGGATGCCCCGATACCGATATTGGTATCGGGTATCGGTCCGATACTGTTGTAATATACTTGTACTTTGCATCTTTGTTGTATTTTTTTTTTTTAGATCAGAGGCTTGTTATAACGACTTTTGTTGTAACAAGTATAAAATAAAGTAAAACTTGTCTTCCAATTCATTGCATTTTGCCTATTCGTTTGTTTTTTTGTTGCGGTAGAAGTATCAGCATCGGTACTCGGTATCGGCAAGTACTCAGATCCAAGTATTGGTATCGTATCGGTTTGAAAAAAGTGGTATCGGTGCATCCCTAACTCAAACATCAGACACAGTGACTTGCTATGTTAACCTGCACTTTCCCTATCAAATAAACTACATTATATTCAATGTGCTAAACCTAATACCACATGAAACAATTATAATATCTCATGCCTTTTTTTGAATATATTCATTAAACATTCACAGTACTAGTGGTAAAAGTATACGTGAACCCTTAGGGGCCAGGGGGGCGTCAAACTCAATTACACAAGGGGCCAAAATTGAAAACATTTGGTTTGTTGTTGGTCAAACATGTTGCAAACTGTTGGTTATGACTGTACGCCAGCTGCTGCAGTGTATTATGGGATATGTAGTCTTAGTGCTAAAGAGGCATTAATACAATATGCCGTTGTACTATCACAGTTTGGATCTGGCCCCCAGGCCTCGGGTTGGACGATGTTTCCCTGAGGCTAATGACTCCAAAAAAAGGCTAATTGGAGTCCAATCAATGAAACAGGATTGGGCCAAGGTGTCGTAGCTCCACACACTTTGTGCAAAACACCTCACAGCAACTTTAATAAACAAAAAAAATGTCATTTATTCCCATTTCTGAGAGCTGTGACGACGCAAAATCAGTTAATTGCCCGATTATTTGAGATCAAACTGACGATAAATGTGACCCGTGACCTCGACACTTCTTCGCTAATTGTCTTAAATTACCTCTGCGACGCCACCTTCCCACACATTAAGAGGCTTTGGGCCACAGGTTGGAAATCCTAACAAGACCCCTGGCCCCCGCTGTGAAAGGAAAACAACAAGTGGCCTCCACCTCCTGCACCTCCTCCTCCTCCTCTCTCTTTGTCAATGGCTGCACTCAATAAAACCAAAGCTGCCCTGTTTTCACCTGTTCCATTCAACCGCTCCTTTGTGTGAGCCGAACTGTGTCAACGCCGGCCTTCCCTCAGGTCACAGAGGTCACTGTCTTAAACTCATGGAAGGGGGGAAGCTGAGGGGGGAGGGCAGGGGAGGGGGGAAAGGGACGTTTTAAAGCCCCATATAAGCTGTGGGGGCTTTGGTGCACAGCTGAAAAACCCACCGCGAGAAACTGAGAGTGAAGAAGTCTAGTGAAAAATCTACAGAGAGAGGAGCAGCAGCAGCAGCGGCACGTGTTAATGATATTTGCCTGCTGCAGTCTTTTCTGCTTACTCTACACTTAAACGCTAATCCCACATCTGAATATGTGTGTTGCCTAATGCCCTGTACAAGCACGCCGATGCTAATGAGGATAAACTAAAACCTCTTCTGTGGTGAACTTTGCAAGGCAGAGGAGTTTTAAAAAAAAAAAAGGAGAGACAGGCTTTAGAAAGTGAAAACTAATAAGATAAGCGATAAAAAAATCTGAATTGGATTTTTTATTGATCATCTTACAGGGTTGTGAGGGGATAAAACAGCAGAAACTCTGCAGAATCTTGTCTATAAAGACGAGTTTAACGGTGCGATTTAAAAAGATGATCACATCCCCGCGTTTCTTTATCTCTTTTCTTTAATTTAAGGATCGTTACTTCTGAAGTTCCTCTCCTGAACTCCCTCGGGAGACATATAAGGTAAAGGAGCGCGGTGCGTTTTCGAACCATCTTGATATGTCTTTTGCAAAAATGGATAGGATGCACCCCACGACCGCCGTGCCAGATCCTCCTCCTTAACGACGCATTTGAGACACATAAAAAAAAAAACCACAAAGTGAGAGTATATTAAGGAGGAATATGAGCAAAACCTATAAGAAAGAGAGAGTCTGTGTCTGTGTCTGAGGAGCAGCTGTTTGAGAAAATTGTTGAACATAACTTGCCAGAGGTAAATATGAGACGCAGCGAGTCCTATTAGCGGTATATCACTTTGCATAAAGAGGCGCTAAAGAAGAAAAAAAGAAACTAATCGAGCTCAATGTTGCAGATGAGAGTTTCTGAAAGGAAGCATCATAAGTTAGTCTGTTTATCTGTTTCTTTCTGAAAGGCTTTAAATGCACAATCAAGACAAACAACAAAAAAATTGGATTCAAATCTCATATTTTCAAAGCTAACGCTAACGCTGCCATACATCGAAGAAACTTCTGAACTGACGACTTTTTGAAATCCCATGGTCTTGGTGACATCACAATACGCTCAAGAAATCTTACATCAACTATTAGAAATTTTAATCGTAACCCGGGTAGAAAAATTAAGGTCCCGAGACTTGCAGTTCCTCCAGCGGCCACTAGAGTCCGACAGCGAGTTGGTACTTATAAATTGTCACCCAAACATTTCAAAGTGGCGTTTTCTTTTTGTAAAGGTAATGTAAAAACGTAGAATAGCTAAACTAAAAGTCTGTAAACAACCTCCGATACGTAAGGCCTCCAGCAGGTAAGAGAAGGATTTGGAGGAGCCATAAAAATGGCGGCAGGTCTTGTTACGACGTTGTGACGTAATCGGGGTGAAGCCCCCGATTGGAGACAGAGCTGCAGACTCTTCATGTTAAAACACACGACTTTACAACAGAAATAAACATGTTGTTTACCGCCAGGGAGATGAGAGATAAGAAAGAGAAAGGAGAGAAGACTTGAAATATGAATCCAAGATGTCGACCATCACAGAGAAAGAGTTGGACGCCAACTTCAGCGAGAACAGTTCACATATTCATGAGACTCAGTCGCATCAGGAGTTTCTGCTGCACCAGGATCAGCCTGCATGGGAAAGCCTTTCTGCTTGTGGCACTTTTTCTGCTTTTCTTTTTTTTTTTTTTTTTGATCAGGAGTAACAGTCTCCTCGGTGCCAGAGGGCAGGATTTTTATTTCTGTGATGCAAATATTGAGAAATTTTCATTTCTGTGCAACTTTTCTTTCTTTTCTTTTCTTTTTTTCTGGTTCGGAGTTATCAGACTCCTCGGTGCTCGAGGGCCACATTTTGTTTTGTAATGCAAATTTTCGCAGTGTGCAAAGTTTCTGTTCTCTCGACAGGTTTTAAAAAATGCATATGAAAATTTTTGATAATGCCCAAAAAACTTCAACTTCAATCGCCTTGGCTGAAATCTATCTGAATCAACCGATAGTTTTTCTTGCATCTTACATCTGTAGGAGTGTCTTTCTTCTTTATCCTTTCCCAGAAATAACGATTCTTCTTCCAGCAGAAGCTCTTATTTCTCTCATTCATGAGCGGTAACCAAAGTCAAGAGGAGGACGCGGCCGCTGCCACTCTGCAGCCTCTTCATTAGGGCCCGAAGCAGCCTGTAAAAGCCCTCTCATTCAGACTCTTATCAGCAGGATCAATACCTCTCTTGCATTGATCGCGGCTCTTGCAGTGATACACTGAGAAGCTCGGCCGTCTTGATTCCCTGCGGTCTACTTGCCCTTGGACTACCATACCACCATTGCTTTTTTTCCCTTCTCTCTTCTGTTCTATTTGTTCTCCCACTTCCTCGGAAAACAGACGCACCTCTTTCTTTCTTTCCCACCGGTGCTGCAGACGTCTCCCGAGCTCTCCTGGATACTGCCGACCTGTATTTTTACCCACGCATGCCAGAGAGATGAATGGCTCCGGTCGACTAATGACAGATAAGGAGAAGCCCAACCCCTTGTCTTTTCTTTTCTTTCCTTCTTTCCGGGCTGCGACGAGCCTCACCTTGTTTTTTTATTACTGTTCCCTTCACAAATTACAGTGTGGTCAACTTCAGGTCCAGATGTTGCATGCAGGAGCATCAGTGCCTTGGCGTTCTCTAAATGCTAATTGCAGAGTGCAGAGTTAAAGTGGCTGTTTTGAGGAGGAGCTCTCCCGCTGTGAAAAACCTGTAGGTACAACTTGAACTCCTCCTCGTTTTTTTTTTTACTGCATCAAAACTCCACATCAGCTCTCAGCGTATCCACAGAAGTGAGATTGATATCAGTGAAAGCTGGTACATGATGAAATTAGCTCGAGTGAGCGGAATAAATTACCAAACGACACAAAGAAGACAGATCGAAATCTTTCAATTTAAAGGTTTAATGGTTCTCTAAAGGCTCTAAAAAACAAGACAGACACGGTTAGTGAGCAGCAGGGCTACATTTAGAGGCTGAAGAACCAGATATTTCACTCTATCCTCCCCGTGAAAACACCACTTTTTCTTTCAGTTCTACATTTCTGTGAACCTGCATCTACGGAGCGAAGTGTGTCACGGTGCATTCACACCAATTCTCACCCTCGATTTTACTCAAGACGAACAACTCGTGCACATTCACCCAAAGAGAAGATACGTCAGAACCGTTGCAGCGCCATTTCAGGCTGACCAGTAGGGCTGGGACGATATGCTTTTCTCCCGATTCGATTCTTCTACGATTTTTTGGATGGCGATTCGATTTAAATTGCGATTCTACGATATTGCCGATTCTCTCGATTTTTAATCTGCATTTTTAACATTTATCTGCACACAAATACTGTAGGAGCCTATAAATTAATATACTCCATTATAAAGTGAACTTAAACCCTTTTCAAAACCTGTACTCTCTGTATGTAAAAAAAAAGGCGAACAAATGCACATTGCACAGTATAAAAAAAATAAATAAATCGATTTTTGAAAAAAAAAATCGATTTAAAAATCGTCAAAAAAGATATCGCGATATATATGTGAATCGATTTTTTCTCCCACCCTACTGACCAGGGCCCAGTTTGACGACCTGCTAGGTAGGATCGGTCCCCCAGTAGTAGGCCTGCCCCCAAATAGTCAATCAGAATCAGAACAACTTTATTGCCAGTCGGAATTTGTTGTGGTGATGAAGGTGCCAAAAAGCACTTCAAAATTTCATTGGTCGATTGGTCGCAAGGGGAAAAAACAAACATTTGGAGCCGTGTCTTGTCAAAATTAAGTCAAATCAATATGACTGAACTGTATATGAGAGGCTATAGGGCTTTTAATTTGAAGGGCCAGATACAGGAAGTTGTGACGCTCCCTCAGTGTCAGTTTTTTGTCACCAGTCTTACACGACCTCAGCTCAGGCACTTCCCTTGTTTATTGGTGATAAATAGGCATATTGCCTACAGCACGATCGATTAGTCAACCAATGGTCCTTAAATGACGACGACTACTGGTCGACCAAGAAAGTCTTTGGTCGGGGGCAGCCCTACCTTCCTGTCATTCAGATATTTACTGTATTTCAAGAGAATCTCAACACTAGAGTTGCATATTTTGAATGTCGCGCCACTCCTGTCATTCCTTGAGCGTATTTGCATCTTTGCATTGACTTTCTATGGTATTTAGTTGTGCGAAACATTTGCTTTGCAGCCAGGGTTAACAATAAACCGCTGAACACTGATGGCGTATGTTCTCTTACTTCATAATGCAAGTTATGTACTGGCTATGCAAAACCTGCACAGAAAAAAACTGCACTATCCCTTTAAATAGGCTCTAAAATGAAATTGAAATATAAAAATGCATTGATTTGACTTTTTTCGCAGCAGATTGTTTGAATGATTTTGGTCTTTTCATTCTTCACTCATGGTAAGATTGTACAAAGATTGTTGTTATTTGCTCTGTATCCTATGATTGTATCAGCGCTCGTGTCTGAAAGTGTGAAATAAACGCAGCGTTTGATGTGGGAGTTGGTGTTTGTAATGCAGCCTGAGAGGAAGCTTCTGTCTGAGAGATACAAACTCAGGTCAAATATTTTAACATATTCCATTTTGCTCACTGCTGTTCATAAAGCGTGTGGGGCGCTCTCATCTGAGGAAAAGATGAGATTACACTTCCACGTCGTCCAGCCGAGACGGGGAAAAGAGAAAAGAAAAAGATAAGAATTAGATTCTGAGCCGAGATGAAACTGGCTCCTGGTCGTTGTTGTTGTTGAAGACGATGATTTGTATCTGAGGGGCTTCGTCTGGATCGTCTGAACTCTCGGGGGAAGTTCAGCGGTCTTGGCTTCGGGCCAGAAGAGACCTGAGCCAGGAGACGGACTCAGTCAGCGCACAAAGAACAACGACATTCCTCACAACAAAAAGAGCCGGTCGTCAAGCTGAGAGACGAAAGAGGAGGCTGGCGAGGAGGGTGAACGGGTGAGGGGCAGACGGCCGGCAAATAAAAGATGATGATGAGTGCCTGTTGCCTGCCTTTTTATTTTTTTCTTTCTTTCAACAATCTATCAAATTATGGCCAAAGTGAGGCTGAAGCACCGGGAGGAGAAGTGTTGCACTGCAAAAACTCAAAATCTTATAAAGAATATTTGTCTTATTTCTAGTCAAAATAAATCTAATTACACTTAAAATAATGTTTTTGGACACTTTTTACTTCTTTCAAGCATATTTTCACTTGAAATAAGTAGAAAAATGATCTAAAAACAAGTTAAATTGTAGGTGATGAGTCTTATTTTAAGGAGAAAAAGATTAGTTTTTACTAGAAATGAGACATTTTGACAAGAAATAAGACAAATATTCTTGGAAAGATGTTGAGTTTTTGCAGTGTGCTGCTGCTGCTGTGGAGCCACCTACATCCTGCATCCTATATCCTACCTCCACCACTGATGCCAGGGTGCATGTGTCTACACGTTAGCAGAGAGACCACAGGATGCATTATTCAGGTTAAAGATGGCTAGCATGAGAGCTTATGTGTCTTTATTCAAACCACAAGAGACAAGGAGTGGAAAAACAAAGCTCAAGTCAGCACAAAGCTGCAGCGAGAGCCTAAAAGCAGCAGAAGAGGAGGAGGAGGAGGAGGAGGAGGTGCAGCAGCACTTAGAGGACACCGTGGAGTCCTCAGAGAGACACTTTAACTTCAATATCTCTTTTCACTTTTTTGCTTATATTTTTTCAACATATGGATAGTTCTGGTTGAAGAAGAGAGAAACTTTGGTCAGAATACATAATGCACGTGGTCTGAGCACAGATAAAGAGTCTGTCAGCTTTTAAGGTGCAGGAGATGATATATGCATTTCAGAGAGGGAACATGCATTCATTCATTCGCATCTGTTAAAAGCCATTGCATTAAAGCTCCATACAGTAAAGGTAGATGTTTGTGTTAAAGCTCCATACGGTATAAAGGTAGATGTTTGTGTTAAAGCTCCATAACTATAAATAGATGTTTGTGTTTTTTGCTTATATTTTTATAAAGGTAGATGTTTGTGTTAAAGAAGAGGTATAAAGGTAGATGTTTGTCAGAAAGCATAATGCGGGGTAGATGTTTGATAAAGTCTGTCAGCTTATAAAGGTAGATGTTTATATTAAATTTCAGATAAAGGTAGATGTTTGCATTAAAGCTCCATACGGTATAAAGGTAGATGTTTGTATTAAAGCTCCATACAGTAAAGGTAGATGTTTGTGTTAAAGCTCCATACGGTATAAAGGTAGATGTTTGTGTTAAAGCTCCATCCGGTATAAAGGTAGATGTTTGTGTTAAAGCTCCATACGGTATAAAGATAGATGTTTGTGTTAAAGCTCCATACGGTATAAAGGTAGATGTTTGTGTTAAAGCTCCATACGGTATAAAGGTAGATGTTTGTGTTAAAGCTCCATACGGTATAAAGGTAGATGTTTGTGTTAAAGCTCCATACGGTATAAAGGTAGATGTTTGTGTTAAAGCTCAATACAGTATAAAGGTAGATGTTTGTGTTAAAGCTCAATACAGTATAAAGGTAGATGTCCATGTGTAGTGTGATTATAAAGCAGCTCTAGGTTCTATATTAATACTGTGAAAGTATCAAAGCCTCAGTCCACAGAGAAATGCACACAGCCTGTATTCAGAAACTGAGCCTTAAAACCAGCCGTCAGGACTTCCTGTCACTTTGTGATGTCACAACAAAGCCCGCTGCTCCCTCACCACCTGGACAACCCTATCCAACACTTTGCAGCGATTTGGTTTCTCTCAATGTTTTATTCTGAAATCTGCTCTATTTTTGGTTTTTTAGATAAATTAAAAAAAACAGTCAGCCAATCAGAGGAGAAGCTCTCTTGTGATTGGCTGACACCAACCTGTTGTTACTAGAGCTCCTGAGAAGAAAGAGATGGAAAACTACATAAATATGTCACAGCTACATCGTCCTATGGATCAACACTTCATATAAAAAGTAGAAGAAGAGTCACATTTGGGATCTGAACTGAATAATGAAGTCTGAGTTCAGTTTTGTTGCTGGGGCAGAAACATTGTGTATCATCAGTTTTTCACGGAAAAAGAAATGAATCAAAGAAATAATAAAGTTGAGAAAGATGCAAAGAGGGAAATAAATATGCAAAGAAGTAAAAAGTGGAAACTAAGAATAAAGTAATGATTATATTAATGATATTTTCTGAGCTTATCTCTCATTGCAGTTTCGGGTCTTTTTTACACTCAAATTAAATATTTTTTGCCTCCTGTAGTGTGACTCACAGTTCCGCTACTAAGAGATAATGTTTAATGACTATCAGGTTTTGCCAAAAGGAAAACGGTGGTGTCATACAATTAGTTTTCGTCCTTTATTTTGTCCATTGATTCACTTGAATTGACCAACGTAACTGCATTTACTTTAGACTGAGGCTATAAAACTAGGGAGTGTAATGTACAATGTTGTTGTTACTAATGGGACCAATGGGCAAATATACGTGAACTAGACCCAAACTGGACCTTAAAGTGTCTCTGGATTGTCAGACTTTCTCCTTTTACCAATAAATTTACATATATATGGAGATGTTGTGCTACTTATTGAACTATATACTTCTCCTCTCCTCCTTCCAAAAAAAAAGAGGGGGAGGGGGGTTGGGGGGGTGGGGGGGCAATAAACCATAATCCTCCTGCTGGAAACAGCACTTAGACAAACGCACTCGCCACCTTTGCTCTCGTCCTCTGGGAAAGTCCAGACGAAAAAAAAAAGGTGGGCGGAGGAGGAGAGTTTAACCTTTCTGTTCTGTTTCTACACACACATGCACTTCATCCCTCCTTCCTCCACTCCTTTCCTTTCTTTGTTCCTACCTTCCTCCATCCTTCTTTCCCTCCTTTTCCTCTTCTTTCCACCATCATCTTCCTTCCTTCCCCTTTCTTCCTTCTTTGACCCAATCTGTTCTGTCTTTCTTTCTTTCTTGGCCCTTTCATTCCTTTCTCCCATCCTTTTTTACTTACTTTATCCCTTCTTTCCCTCTGTTCTTTCTTTCCCTCCATCCTTCCTTCTTCTTCCCTCCTTGACCCTTTTTTCAATCTCTGTTCCTTCCTCCCTTCTTCCCCTCTGTCCTTCTTCCATCCTTCATCCAATCTCTTCCCTCTTTCTCCATCTTTCTTTCTTTCTTTCTTTCTTTCTTTCTTTCTTTCTTTCTTTCTTTCTTTCTTTCTTTCTTTCTTTCTTTCTTTCCTCTTCATTCCTTGACCCAATCTGTTCCTTTTTCCATCCTTCTTTCATTCCTTTCTCCCTTCCTACCATCCTTTTTTACTTACTTTATCCCTTCTTTCCCTCTGTTCCTCTTCCATTCTTTCCTCCATCTTCCTTTCTTTCTTTCCTTCCTTGACTCAATCTGTTCTCTTTGTTTGTTTGTTTGTTTCTTTCCTCCCTTCTTTCCCACCATCCTTCCTTCTTCTTCCCTCCTTGACCCTTTTTTCATCTTCTGTTCCTTCCTCCCTTCTTTCCCTCTGTTCTTCTTCCATCCTTGATCCAATCTCTTCCCTTCCTCCATCTTTCTTTCTTTCTTTCTTTCTTCCCTTCCTTCCTTAACCCAGGAGGACAACACAAATCCAGGAAAGGAGGAGGAGGAGGAAGGTGAGGATGAAGATGAAGATGAGGAGGGTGATAGTCAACTCGCTTGGCGACGCTGTGCCACTGTTTACGCTCCAGATTAATGATGGCTGGGCGGGAAGGTAGGAGGAGGCGATGGGGAGCTGGAGCTGCTGCTGCTGCTGCTGCGAGACTGTGTTTACCTTTCCACACCCGTCGCCGGCGGAGGCTGGCGGGGTCTAGCGAGGGCCCGAACAGTCGGCAGGAGGCACGGCGGGCGCTGAGCTATTTCGAGTGGACAAGATAAAGTATGCCCGCGCGTCGCTGTGCTTGGACGTGGGAGGCACGGGGCACCGGGTAGCAGTAATTGCCTGCTATTATTGTCCCTCCAGGCTTATTGATGGCATTTTAACCCTGCGGAGACAAGAGTAGTGCCAGGCCTCCTCTCCTCTCCTCTCTATGTGTATTTTTCTTTTTTTTTTCTCCCCAACTTTCAAGTTCACTGCCGCTCTGCCATGCATAATGTAGCAGCAGCACATAATCTGCACCAGTGCTCACATAAAGCTGACAGAGTGAGGGGAATTCACTGGCCGTCTGGTGGAAAGCCAAACTGTTGTTAAATGGCTTCTTACTTCATGATGATGTCACAGAAGGAGATAAGATGGTTACTGACAAGCTGATTTTTTTTTAATAGTGTAAGGAGATGTACTTATTAAAGGGATAGTTCAACATTTTGGCAAATTGGCCCATTGCCATAATCCCTAATTGTCGGTGCAAGCTATTTTTAGAATGGCAGAGCAGAGCCGTGAGCTGCTCAGAGCTACGCTACGGAGGCTCATGGGATTTCTTGGTTTCCCTCATCAAACTCATCAAATACACAATCCAACAACTCCAAAACACTCTGGTGGACAAGTTGTGACCTGCACATTCACCACGCTATGAGATAATAACACAACGTTACCAGACAGAGTTGTTTTAGAGGTAAATTCAGAGACTGCTTGCTGAAAAACTGGCCCTGACGGGAACGTGCATCTGCGGTTTTGCATGAATTTCCCTCTAAAACAACTCTGTGTGGTAACGTTGTGTTATTATCTCATAGCGTGGTGAATGTGCAGGTCACAACTTGTCCACCAGAGCATTTTGGAGTTGTTGGATTGTGTATTTGATGAGTTTGATGAGGAAAACCAAGAAATCCCATCTGAGCAGCTCACAGCTCTGCTCCGCCATTCTAAAAATAGCTTGCACCGACAATTAAAGGTAACGAACCTACTGCTATGACTATAAATTTACCAAAACTATCCCTTTAACCCGTCACTGTCATAATAACCACCTTCCTACATGTTTTAAATAGCAGCATAATTTACTGCATTTTCCATCAGCGTCGACTCACTCCCTTGTTACGAGGCTTCCTGTGAAGCTACAGATGTTCCCATGATAATCACGCCACTGTTAACTGCAGCACTTTACTTTCGCCGAGAGAGGGGAAAAAAAAAAAAACATTCAGCCCTCCATATTCCTTCAACAACCCATCATGCAAACCGCACAGTCATTTCAACTCGGGATTGAGCTCAATCGCATCCATTTCTGCATGAAGTAGCAACAGAGTGGTGCAGAGACGGAGCAGCGCCGGCCCTCAGGAGTCCTCACGGCTCCTCCTGCAGCACAAGTCTGCAGGAAAAGCTTTTTGCCTTTATTTAGGCCTCATTAGTTTTGTTCTTGTATTAGAAAAAATCAAAATTATATGATGTGGGACCAAAAAAACATCAGATATTTTGTCTTGACTCTTTTACATTTGAAGCATTTTTCCATATTCATCATCAAAGTTCAGCGCTCAGTTGGTAAAGTCTCAGCAGGTGTAGACGTTTTGTTGATCACATCTACCTTCACAGATAATGACTGGAAAAAGATACTGAAGATGAAGCCACAGCGATAATAAACCTGTAAAGATCCACCAACCAAAAAGTAAGCTGCATATCAAAGTCAAATATGTCGGAGATAAAGTGGGTCATATGCATATTGTGAGATAATATCACAAAAATAAATGCATTTTGGAAAATGGTGCAAGAAATTGCAACAACAAAAATCAAAACATCGGCTCCCTATGGGTCTGGTGTTGCAATTTCTGTCCTGTTCTTATCGCTGTAAGAGGCAGAAACGTGGTTTAAATGCTGCATTGGAACAAGTGGAGGGTCAAACTGTTGTTGTTTTATGATGTTACAGAGGGGAGAGCCTGTAAAACATTTACTAGATGGTTATTGACAAGGAGAATATTTTAACGGTGCAGGAGATGGTCGTTGTCCAAACACAACAGCAGCAGCAGCGGCAGCAGCTTGTCAAGGCTGAAGAAACTGTGTTGATGGGAGAGAAAAAAAACTGACAAGAGACGGAACAACTGGGAAGAAAATGGTACAAGATGAACATCATGGAGGACTGAAGATGGAAACACTCAAGATGGATGGAAAAATGTTTTTTTTGTTTGTTTCTGAGATGATTAAACCTCTTGAAATGAACATGAATGAATGAATAATCCTATACAACTTCCTCTCCTGGGGTTTTATGAAATTAAAAAGCTCGAAGGTCACCAACCCGAAACCCACTCAATGAACTCTGGAGTCTAATTCCTGACCCCCCGCCCTCCGTCAGGACATTGTTTGGATGTCTCTCTGGTACTAAAACGACTGGGACGCCCCGCTGAGCTGCAGTGTTGCAGGCAGAGGGAAGAAACCCCCCCCCCCCCCCCCCCCCCCCCCATAAACCCCCTCCCCATCAGAGACAGAGCTGTCAAACACCCAGCGGGAGTCACCGAGCCGGACAGCTGACTCAGCGGATTGTGCTGCAAAGACAACGAGGCGGGAGAAAAAAGAAATGGGACATGTAAACGTAATTTTCCCCTATTACATAAACGCTGCGATAAGAGCGGCGCTGCTTCACACTCCGGCTTCTAATTGCAAGGAAATTATTTGATGTTCTTCTGTCCGCGAATCAAGGCACAAAAAAAAAAAAAAAAAAGAAACACAACAAACGCCGGCAGCTCATCAAACATTCAGCTCCATGTTCCAGCTCCCAGACGGGTTTCCGTGCCTCTCGCCGCTCTTGTTCAGGAAGTTAAGAGGTTACCATGTGAGACAGAGACGCCTGTTCTTCTGAATGGGGGGGAGAAGAGCTCGGCGTTGACGCGGCGAGCTCGCCAAGCGATGCTCGGACGACTTTCTCAGTTTGCTGCTAAGTGTCTGTGTGGAGGAGGAATTTAAAAAATGTCCTTTTTCTTTCTCTTTCTTTTCTTTTTTTTATTTTGGTCGTTGGTCGAAATAACGACGGAGACAAAAAGAGCCACGTCATCCGGACAATGAGGCGACTGTTAAAATAAACGTTTAACGTCCTCATTCAGTCACACACGGGGACAATGAGGCCATCAATCCGGGGTCAAACACAGTGTCAGCGCTTGTTCTCCCAGGAAATCAACTCTGGATTATAGATTAGCTTCGGACTAATTGGGTTTTTTTTTTTTAACTTCGTGTGCCTCATCTTCAAATTTTTAATTATCCTCAAATGTCTTCTTTCTTTCGTTTTTTTGTTGTTGTACCCCCTCAGGGTGGAACGACTCCCCGGCTCTCAGGGACTCAGACTCACATTAGTATGTTAAACTGTGTCAAGTTCCTTTCACAGGCAAAACAAAGGGAGGGAAGCTTTTAGTCTTTACCTTAAGGCCGGCCTGTAATGAAGCGAGCTGAGGCATGTTCCTCCTCTAACTAGAGGGCAAAGATCATTCAAACACACCACGGCCGAGTGTGTGGTCACACTTAGCTGGACCGTCAGTAGTGAGTACAGGAGAAGGACGGCGGATTAGAGGCCGTCGACGATGTTAGAGGCGGAGGTTTTTTTTTTACCTCATTGTCATTTTGACAGATTGAAACAGTTTGGGAAAACAGTCTTGAAAAGGGGAATCTGGGAAAGGCCAGAGTGTCGGAACAACTTCAAACACGACTACAAGTCTTTCTACAGGTGTTTATACAACAGTCCACAGCAGCGTCCACAGGTTTTGAGGAAAGATTGACAACGCAACTTCAAAACCAATCATGGTGTAACAACCAGACGGTACGTTTACATGCACAGCTTGCTACGAGAGTGTGTCCTCCTCCTCAACACCAGGTGGCGATCATGCGTCGTTTCAGCGCGTTAATACCGAACTTTTTCTGCAAGATGGTTAATCGTACAGCTTTGTGCATCTCGTACATAATGTGCGTGTTGCTTATTGTGCAGATGCTGTGCACGCTATCCCTCGTGGTCATGGAGATTTCAAGAGGCAGACAAGAACGCCGTACCAATAGCTTCTGCGACCGGCTTTCTTGGATGTTTTGGTTCTGGCGTCTTAACGCAAGCGCGGGGGGTTTGGTCGTCCAGTTAAACTCCTATTAAGGCGTTTACATGAGGCGGAGAAAGTCCAACTCCAATCGCATCATTGGGTGTCTTAATCGAGACGGGAGAACTCCGATATTAGTCGGGCTAACGCGTTTACATGCGCTCAGTTGTCCAGTCGGATTAAGGTAGTAAGTATTATGGAAAAGAACTATGTGATTTGCACAAGTACAGTAATATCATTCTCCAGTGTTATTGTCATTTTGCATCAAGATTGAAGACGCATCAAAACATCCTGACCAGATTTCTATTGGTTTGACTTTAGGGATGCATCCATGGCCTTTTCCAGTTTCCATCTGTGAACCGTAGAAGTTTCACTTCTAGTTTTTTTACTTTAAATTCTTTAGATTTGTCCTTAACCCTCTGAAATCTCAGGGTATTTTCTCCATTTCCACACCATTCCTTCACATAATAGCACATAAGGTCAAGACTAAGTGCTTCATATCACACTTCTCAGACCCATTCTCTTTCTATATTCTGTGGAAATATATATATTTAAACAGCTCCCTCTACCATGAGAACTGTTTCTTCTGACCCCACATGCACCGTGTTTGGGCGCCAACACTGGCGAAAACCGATTTGAAATTCTTGTTGAAAACAAACCTTTACTGATGCAAATGAAGTATTTTGGGTGCCTAGAGTGGGTTTTTTTTTTTTTACCAAAGCAAAGAGGTTGGATTTTCACTCCTGTCCCAACGTGTTCCCACTAAAACACGACCCCTCGCTTCCCAAACACACCGTCAACAAACATCTCAGGTTCATAAAAACAGAGGAAAAACAGTAGATAGAACGATAATAAATCACCTAAATGAAAAGTGTTCCTTCTCTCTCCAACAATGACTCATGTAAAAATCTCACAACAACAACAATATTTTAGTTTCATTGGGGAAGTTCAGTGCGTTTTTACAGATTCTAACAATATCCACAAAACAGTTGGGGATCACGTTCAGGACAAAGATTAGATTTCTACATTCACCTCGAAGAAGAAGAAGAAGAAGAAGAAGAAAATCTTCTCATTGTTGCCGATTCCCTTGAAAACGCTTAGAAATCGGCAGCGTCTCAGGGCCTCTAGTGAGGCTTTTAAACTTTCATGCATCTCCTGCTGCATTCTTATGCCTTTCCGTCCAATCTCACCCTGTTTATCGCTCTCCAAATTCCCTGGATGGAACAAAAAGCATCACATCTGTGTGCGCTGCTTGTTGCATCCGTCAAACCCCCATCATTTATACTGTAGCACTTTAACTCTGCAGTCTCTGCTCACTGTGGAATAAAACTTGCTTGATCGTGATTATGGAAAGTGTTTGCAAGTCCTGGGGTGGTAACACTATAACACAAATTTACCATTAACTAGGTGCTTATTAATGCATATAAATAGCTTACCAGCTCCTTATTAAGCATATAGCCTTATTCTACCTCTATTACACCATGAATTAAGATTTTTCCTGATATTAACTCCTAATTATTGCTTATTCATTGTAAATTAATGCATCAAGGTCATACTAATTCAGAGTGATAAAGGAATAATTACTGTTCTTGTGCTACTGCCCCTTGTTACAACCAAAAACGTAATAACGGCCAATAACGTAATAACTGCCAATAATGTAATAATTTTGGCCATTTCAAATGTAATAAAGCCAATAGTGTAATAATGTGCCAATAATGTAATAAAACTTTTGAGCCAATAACGTAATAACTTTTTGCCGATAATGTAATAAGGCATTACATTATCGGCACCAGTTATTACATTTTGAAAGGTTTTTTTTAATACCAGGCCAATAACGTAATAACCAGCCAATAATGTAATGCCTTATTACATTATCGGCAAAAAGTTATTACGTTATTGGCTAAAAAGTTTTATTACATTATTGGCACATTATTACACTATTGGCTTTATTACATTTGAAATGGCCAAAATTATTACGTTATTGGCAGTTATTACGTTATTGGCCGTTATTACGTTTTTGGTTGTAACACCCCTGTACAAGGCCCCAATAACCCATAATTCAGGAACACCAATGCATTAATTGACAGTGAATAAGCGATAATTAGGAGTTAATATCAGGAAAAATCTTAATTCATTGTGTATTAGAGGTAGAATAAGGCTATAAGGTGTTAATAGGACTAGTTAATGGTGAATATGTGTTCCCTGATCTAAAGTGTTACCAGAGGGTTTTTGTTCCAACAACTTTTGGGTGGGCATTGCAGTGGAAAAGGCTGGGAAAGCAAATGCAGCCACTACAACCCTGCTAAAGTAAATACACCTAACCCGTGAGGGGATGTAAATAAAAAAGCCAGCAGAAGGTCAGGAGGGATGAAGTCAAATTTACTCGCCCATCATGAATGGAAAACAAAAACACACACACACACGGCCACAAATCTCATCTGCATTTTCAAATAAGAGCCAGGAAGTGAAAAGACATCAATCCCCCTCAACCTCCTCTCCTCCTCTCTATCAAAGCCGGCTGCGAGCCAGCATTTGTATGCCGCTGGAGGAATCTGTAGAGTAATCCCAGCATCCTGTAGGGTCGAGCAGAGACAGAGGAGGAGGGGGGGGGGGTCGGCTTTGTTTCCTGTGGAGCTCAGGTATAAGGTAAGATAGGGAGGGAGGGGATGAAGTCATCGACAGGCCGGGTCTGGCTTCCAACACGTTGCCTCGAGGCAAAACATCCATCTCTACCTGTCATCGCCGGCTTTATCTTACCAATCCGCTGCATGGGCTGCTTTTAGTAAAAGGTTAGCGGCGCGGGGTAATGAGCACAGACTGAGAGATAATCACACTGCACTCATGACAGACTGAGGCCCAATTATACCGCTTTAGCTGTAAATCTCCGGGATTTTTTTTTTTATTATCCGGTTTGCAATGCGTTTGGAAATTTATGCCAATCATCCACAGAACACGGCAAAAAAGAAAAAAGAAAAGAGAAAAAGGTACGACACGAGAATTAAGAGAGACATCTGATTAGCTATTCATGCTGCAATGACTCATCTCCATGTGCTTCAGCAAAAAATGACGTGAGGATGAATAGGTACCAAAAAAAATTGATTGATTTGGAAACATTTGATTAACCGGCGGTTCGTATCAATCAAGAAACAGGTTTCACACGATGAGAGAAACAACAAACGTGGACAATACGTAAAATCCTGTCGATTTACGTGCTGTTCTCACCAGGAAACCAATCGATCACCTACAGGAATCAATATTAAATCAATATCAGAAGGTCAAGTTGTTGTTTTTGGTTGATTTAAATCCGCTTTCTCTTCAGTTTTGGTCGAACGGTCGTAGATTCGTCGTGGTCGTAGATCACGGTTCAGGAAAGGCGGTGGTGATTGATTCATAATCATCATCATTGATTAATTATGTTTTTCTCGATCAGTATAGTTCCCAAACTCATGGCACCACATGAAATTATCAAAACTTTCTATGGAGGCCGAGAGTTAACTGTTGGTGTGTGCTTAAAGGGATAGTTCAGCAATTTGGCAAATTGACCCATTGCCACAATCCCTGAAGTTTTAGCAGCAGGTTTGTACCTTTATTTGTTGGTGCAGAGCTAATGGCTAACGGTGGCTAATGGGATTTCTTGGTCTCCCCTCATCAAACTCATCAAATACACAATCCAACAACTCCACAACGCTCTGGCGGACAAGTTGTGACCTGCACATTCACCACGCTATGAGATAATAACACAACGTTACCACACAGAGTTGTTTTAGAGGGAAATACAGAGACTGTTGATGAAAAACTGCCCCTGCAGAGGTTTTGCATGAATTTCCCTCTAAAACAACTCTGTGTGGTAACGTTGTGTTATTATCTGATAGCGTGGTGAATGTGCAGGTCACAACTTGTCCACCAGAGCGTTGTGGAGTTGTTGGATTGTGTATTTGATGAGTTTGATGAGGGAAACCAAGAAATCCCATGAGCCTCCGTAGTGTAGCTCTGAGCAGCTCACGGCTCTGCTCCACCGTTCTAAAAACAGCTTGCACCAACAAAGGTTAAACGAACCTACTATCAATCTATTTCCTATTTGCCAAACTGTTGAATATCCCTTTAAATACATGAAACCACCACCACCACCTGCCATCCTGATGGGCAACCTGTGATCAACCAGGTGGCTGTTGTTTCCTAAACTTAGATTTTCTGAGCTCTACGTGTTTTAAATGTCACTTCCTTTCTCCTTTAGGTGTGAGAGCTTAAGTCATTGTGAGGCGAGAATGAAGACGTTCTCAACTTCAACTCTACAACACGGAGATTCGTTTAAATTGTGACCTTCTCCAGACGGCAAAGATTCATCAGCGACAGAAAACACGAGCTGACAGCGGCCGCAGCTCGGAAACCCGGAGATGAGGCTTAGAGGAGGAGCCATGACTTATTTACTTCAAAGTGCTTCCAACATTACGATGCTCTGTCCAACCGGCTGAGCCTCTTAAACGCCTCGCTCTGTCGGCAGCCTGTTTGGTTTCGCATCACCTGCTTCATCAATAATCCACACAGACACAAAGGAAAATGTGGTTGACCAGAGATTGACTCCAGGGGTCGGAAGAAAAAACACTGAGGAGGAGGAAGAGGAGGAGGAGGAAGAAGAGGAGGTGAGACCCCCAGTTGACCCAGCTGAAGGTTTTGAAGATGACGGCAGAAGAAGCTGCTGATGGATGAATGATTTCAAAAGTGTGAAAAGAAAAAAAAAACTGTAGCATCATCATTTTTTAATCCTCCTCGGTTTGCAATTCTTTTCTTTTTCCCGTTTCAAGTTCACATTTCCAAGCACAAACGTTTCTGTTTCTACTGAAAACGTGAAGTCAGCAGGTCAGAGGTCACCGCACAAAGACTTTAAAAGACTTCAAAGTCCCTCTGCTGCTTTATTCGGATGGATATAATGGCAGCTTTTTTTTAAAATTCATTTTGATGAGATATGTGGAGTATCCAATGATCTAAAAACCATATTTTTTTATTTGTCGTGTACTTGCGAACAAAACATGTCCATTCAAGGAATAAAAAAGCAATCAGATAATGTAGTTTTATTCCTCATGAGAGGCCGATTCTGTCTATGAGGGTTT
The DNA here is from genome assembly GCA_030347415.2 of Decapterus maruadsi. Taxonomy (NCBI): domain Eukaryota; kingdom Metazoa; phylum Chordata; class Actinopteri; order Carangiformes; family Carangidae; genus Decapterus; species Decapterus maruadsi. The sequence goes on along the minus strand of CM064895.1, from coordinate 28,118,905 downwards.
ATAATGAAATGAGTTTCATTTTGTACCTCTCAAAAAAAATCAGTAAACTTCTCTAGAAATAAAAAATAAAAAAACACACACACTCCCATGAGTGCTCTCCCTCTTCACGGCTCTTTGAATTCTTTCAGTCTTTTCTTACAGACAAAATAATTAATTTTTTAAGCTGTTGTCCCAGCAGATGATCTCATTCCTCTTGCCCTGTGTCTGTGTGTTCAAGGGAGGGAAAAAAAACAAAAAAAAGGAAAACAGGAGGGAAACCCAGGGATGGAGATGAAAAAACAGCGAGGCCTGTGTGGATGGCAGGTCTGAGCCGAGCAGCGTGTGTGAACACGGCCGTCTGAGCCGGCGGGGACAAAGGCTTGGCTCGGTGCAACGCTGCTCTGTCTAAACACTTGTAGCTCCAAAGAGCCTGCAGGCACAGACAGAAGGAAAAAGTAGAGCAAGAAAGACAAACCAGGACTCGAGGGAGTGTGGGTGGATAGGAGGGGGGAGGGGGGTTTGGGAAGGCGGGGGATGCTGGTATTTACAGATAAGAAGCAAACTGGCCTGAATGGCGAGCCGGGAATCAAACACTGTGAATGAAGTGAGAGACAAAAGGCCCCCACGACCTCCCAGACCTCCGGCAATGAAACTGTCAAAGCGGCCACCGGACGGCCTGGAGGTCCTGGGAGGAGGGGTCAGAGGTGGTGGTGGTGGTGGTGGTGCATGGAGGGGATGGGAAGTTGAGAGCTGGGAAGTTTGACGAGGAAGCAGCTAGCTTGTTTGTTTGCCCATTAGCCCAACGGCGGCTGGGTGTTTGCCAAAGGTTGCGCCACTTCAGTCCGCGAGCCCTCGACCGGTTGGAGGGGGAAAAAGAAGAGGCTTAGTTCCAGTCGAGGGAGCACGGCGCTGTGATTCAGCAGCGCTGCCGAGGCCACGGATGGGACGGAGTCGGACAGACAGAGGGTCCTCGGAGGGGCCGTTACAATGAACGATGGGAAAAATAAGCTTCTGATACTTTTGATTAATGCTTTTAATCACAATGAAGCGGATACTCCCAGCTCATGAGCTCAGCCTTCCTTCTTAATTCATCCCCTACGGCGACGGTCAAACTATCATTAGCACTTAGAGAAAAGAAGAAGCTTCCTCAGTCATTTCAATGAGAACAGTATATATTCTTCATCCAGCAGCGAGGGAGGAGCGATGCTAAGCTAAACACTGAACTTTTTCCCTGTTAAAGGGGAATTGCCTTTTCTTTTTTTTTTTTTTTACAATCTGGACCTTATTTCTAGCATAAAATACGATCATTTACTCACCCACTTTGGTGTCATTACAAGTCGTTCCGACGAAATGAGCTCCAGCCGAGAGCCGCGTATATCTGTATAATGTGAGTCTACAGGGCAGCGAGATGCAGCCTCTAAATAACACATTATCTGCTATGAAACTTGTTCATTTCAGTAATATTTTGTTATGATAGGCTAATGCTATTCCCCTCTGAGTCCGGGGTTAGCTGTTATCAACATCCAGTGTCTGTAGGTTGACCTACTGACTTCTGACCTGGATGATGTCATCTCCGACCGCTGCCCAGCTCATTCTGATAATAATCATTCTGCTTCGGCATTCAGGTCCATTTTTATCTCAACTAGCCGGAGCTTCAGTGAGTCCAGGTTGAGGAGAGGAAGCCTGTGGAAGCTGAACTTCATCCAGCTGCTCATTTTGTTCCGACAAGTCAGAAACACGCAGAAACGGACTGTAGCATTAGCGGTAGCAACTTTAAGGAAGGAGAAGCACGGTGCTCAGAGATGACATCATCCAGGTCAGAGGTCAGCAGGTCAACCTACAGACACCGGATGTTGATAACAGCTAACCTGGACTCAGAGGGGAATAGCTCTAGCATATCATAACAAAATATTGGTGAAATGAATGAGTTTTGCGGCAGATAATGTGTTATTTAGAGGCTGCATTCTGCTGCCCTGTAGACTCACATTATACGCATATACGCGGTTCTCGGCTGGAGCTAATTTCGTCAAAACGACTTGTAATGACACCAAAGTTATCTGGGCTTGTGATCGTATTTAATGCTAGAAATAAGGTCCAGATTGTTCCCCTTTAAAATGGTTTTCCTCTATGTGAGGATGTTGTCATGATGCTGTGTAAAGCCCTTTAAGACAAACTGTTTGTAAAAATGTTCTATACAAATAAAACTTCTTGCCTTCTCTTGCCTTACAGGTGTAAACCGCTCCGATCAAACTTCATCCTCTCACCTTGAACCTGTAGTAACTCGTCCGCACCAACAAACGCCCCTCAGATTTTTTCCATGTGGTTTTTCCTTTTTGATTTGAACAAAGCCGTTTGTATACGTGACCTTCACACGTCCATTAATCCTCCCTCCTTCTTTCATTCAGGTTTGTGTGCAGCAGCTCCTCTCACGTACACAAGCTCAGGTAACGACACCTTAATCCTGGTCTCCACCGCTACAGGCTGCCGTCACGTCACCGAGCTTCAAGATGGATGGATGGGATGGATTTTGACTGTGTCCTTTAGAAGAGACAGTATGATGACGATGCTTCTCCTCCAACGCTACAACCTCCAAGTCCATCATCAGCATCATCATCATCATTATTATAGATGAGCAACATTTTGACGGTGTGCATTGAAGGTCAAGATTAAGAGAGGACCTTTGCAGCCTGAGTAGACTAAACTAATAACCAAACTAATCCAGAAAACACACGATACAAGGAACAATGAAAGTGTTTCCATGGGACATTAAAAAGTGAAGAACCTAGATAAAATGCATTTAAGATGATGCAACTAATCCTTGTGTATGAATGAATGAATGAATCGTGTCATGCCACCACTGTGACCCATCCCATATGGGATTACTAGACACATTTACTGACAAATCAAAAATTGGATGTCAAATTCCATCATCTGCTGCTGTGCCGACACATCTGCCTGTCTCGATATGAAGACCAAGAACACCAGCTCTAAATTGAGCGCACTTTTCTTTTATATCATATTATATAATCATATTAGGGGTGTGTATTGGCAAGAATCTGGCGATACGATACGTATCACAATACAGGGGCAGCGATACGATATATTGCGATATATTGCGATATATTGCGATACTGTAGGAACAACGATATATTGAGTTTCTTTGAAAGAATTTATTTGTAAGAAAGTAGTAAGTAGTGCTTATCCCCCCCTTGTGTTTTTGTATTTCTGTACATGTTTTATTAAAAAATAAAGTAAAAAAAAAAATCGATACGGAAAACCGAATATCGATACCGTATCGCGAAAAAAATATCGCGATATTTAAGTGTATCGATTTTTTCTTACACCCCTAAATCATATCAGATTTTCTTCTTCTATAAATCATACTAAACATTATTTTGTGGGCCAGATACCTGCTTCATTTCACAGTAAGTACTTATTGTGTCTCCTGCAGGAAACACTTTGCATTGTTTTGGACCTGTGGCGTCGAACTGAACCCGAGTCTCGAGGGCGTCCTGAAACTTTAACGAGTCTGTGCGATCTGAATCCAAACCTCAATGATGGACATGAAAATAAAACAACATTGTTTTTGTCCTGCACCACCACACACAACACACAACACCACACCACCACAGCAAGTTTCTCCCCGGAGGAAAAACAAATGGAAAGGGAAAACGAGTTACGAAGGAAAGGATCCGAGATGCAAGATGAAGTTTAGCTTGAAACTAAAAGCATCATGAAAAGAGCAGCCAGTGTAGGCACTTCACAGCCTCGGGACGCTTAATAATTCAGATGTGGTGGAGTCGAGCCACGGATTCAGAGTCCTCAAATGATCTATTTCTGTGTGTCCTGGGCCACAGCGCTGCTCAAAAGCCTCTATTCTCCTGACATCAGTAGCGGCCGGTGCTCAATTCATTATGTCAGGGGAAGTTCGCACATCACAGGGGGAAATCTCTCAAAAGGATAAACAGGCAGGAACATTATGTGTTGCAGTGGTGGTGCTTCATTTTGGAGAAATCAGGACTGAGGATCCACCAGACAAAGAGCTCAATAAGCCTGAGTGTGCTCTCCTCAAAACAAGCCTTCATCCTGGACCGGGTGGTGGTTGAAGAAACAGCACAGCACGTCTCCGTCGACGGAGGTTAAACCTGAGTCGTTTATCTTTTCTTTTTCTTCCTTTTTCTCCATCTTGTGTTGACGTTGAACATCAAACACAAACAACTTCCAACTGAGTCAAAAGTTGAGATGGTGGGAAAAAAAAACTTGAAGCTCTGACAGAAAACATGAGGGAGTTTTAATCAAATCAAAGCTTTTTCATGCATTTTTCATCGACTGATGATGTAACTTCTCCTCTCAAAGGTGAGGGTTTGCCGTCTTTTTTTTCTTTCTTTTTTTTGTAGTTCTCCGTGTTAGCTGACAGAATAATTTGGGATTTGAGACAGTTACCGAGACAAAACCAGGCGTCTAAAGACTCAATATTTTATTCTGGGAAAGTCTAATTGTCATAAATCAGACAAATCTCCACATTAATCAATGATGACATTTAAAGAAACTGCTTTACTTTAAAGGTCTTATATTGAACAAAAGGTAGAGTGTGATTATAAAGCAGCTCTAGGTTCTATATTAATACTGTGAACGTATCAAAGCCTCAGTCCACAGAGAAATGCACACAGCCTGTATTCAGAAACTGAGCCTTAAAACCAGCCGTCAGGACTTCCTGTCACTTTGTGATGTCACAACGAAGCAGTCACCCAAAGCCCCGCCCACCCGGCCTTACCGTCCAACACTGAACACATGCAGGAGTGTGTTGTTTTCTTGAAATCTGCTCTATATTTACTGTAATACTCAGAAAACAATTAGCCAATTAGAAGAGGGGCTCCTCTCTTCTGATTGGCTGTTACTAAAGACTACAAAATCAGACAGAAAACTACAATGAGATTAAAATGTAAAGAAGAGAACCAAAAACTATGTAAAAGTGAAAATCCCACAAACGTTCTGCAGATTATTCAGATTGTTAAAATGAGACTTTAGGACTTAAAGGAGTCATCACCCGGAAATCGCAATTTCTCTTGTTAAAACATGCATACTGGTGTTTGACCTCAGTTGAAACTTGCCTGAAAAGCTGGAGTTTGAAAGCGGCGCCGTTTTTTCGCTTCGGCTCTTTTTCCGAACAGGAATAGCACACAATGGTGTGCCTTCCTAAAGCACGAGATCTTTGATTCTGCTCCGACGATGACCTCAACGGCGGAGGCTACTTGCCTCTTTCACCACCCAACCCGGCCCCTCCGCTACCTGGAATCGCCGAAGCGGTACCAGGGGGCTGTTTATGTTTTGGAGTCTGCATGCAGGCAAGCCCCCCCCGGCTCTGTCCTTCCTGCGGCGAATCAACGCGTGCCTCATACAATGCACATCCGGACCAGATCCGGACCAGTCAAAACCTCGCGCGTAATCTCGCGTGATAAAGTCGCGGTCGGAAAAAGGGTCAGAACAAGCTCAATGTTTGATTAAAATTATTTATTTTTTTATTAATAAGTTTTACGAATTGATCCAAAGCGATCCAAGGGGGGCTGGATACGTAAAAAACCAGGTGATGACTCCTTTAACGTCTGATTGAGTCTGATTTTTTTTTTAATAGCGCAGCATTAACTGATGAATTAAATTCAGATTTCAGTGTTAAAAGGTCACCATTTGCAATTTTTTCCCCACCGTTCTTCCAGTTTAGTTTTCAGGTGGCATTCCCTCTAAACTCTCCTGTCAGGTGACCCTTCCTCTCTGTCCAGAATGTCTTATCAGGTTGAAAAAGGTGAAGTCGCGCACACACACACTCCTGCCGTCCTCAGATGATGATTTCCCTCTTGAAACCGCTCTCTTCTCTTCTTCTTCAGTAGTTTTCTCCTCCTGCGCCTGTAGTGCGCGTCTCATCCAGCCAATCAAATCGCTCGAATTTCAGCAATCTGGGTTCTTCCACAACACAGACGGGACACTGCACCATCACAGCTACAAACATGTATGTGGGAAAACTACACTCTGAATGTGATTAAAGCCAGGATACTAGGGATTACAGTTAAAGGAATAGTTCACCAAAAAATGAAATTCAGTCAATGATGAATTAGTAGTAGTTTCTTATTCTTCAGTGCATCTGGAGACCCGGGAGATGCATTCGTAGTCCAACGAAAACTTTATATTAGAGTCAATAGGGCCTGATGCAAAAAAAGTCCATAAAACTACACAAAAATCATTTAATCTTCCTCCACACTGCTCGTCCGCTGCAACCCAAGTGTCCTGAAGGGAGATAGTCCAGAGTTTACTGGAAATAACGCACATGAACATCAGAGCGTGCCCCGGGCCAATTCAATACAGGCCTGTTTGGAGGAAATGCGGAGGAAGATTAGAAGGTTTTTGTGTAGTTTCATGGACATTTTTACACCCTGTCGTCCTCAGATGATGATTTCCCTCCTGAAACCGCTTCTCTTTCCTCTTCTCCTCCTTCTGGCTGCAGTATAGTTTTCTGTTTGGCCTCTTCTCTGCCCTCCTCCTGCGCCTCTAGCAGAGCTGGACAAGAGGTCTTATTTGGCTTCCCTCTCCCTCTGATCACATGGGGTGGCTTTGGGGCCCCGTGGGGCAAACAGCAGCAGGAACACCAGTCAGCGCTGACCCGGCTGTCACACAAAGGAATTATCATTCACCACGAGCACCGAGAGTTTAATCCACCAAGGAGCCTTAAAGAAAAAAAAAAAGGCAGTTTCCACTAATATACATACGCTGTCCAGCAGCAGTCAGATCCTATTAGTGCCTCTAATGTCATATTTCACCGCCAAAACCCCATTGGGTGCAGCGTCCATGGATATGAATGCCCCAGCTGAGGATATTACCCCGCGGCACAGAGCTCAGGCAGAGATATACTGTAGGCAGCAGAGACTTCACTGTCCTCTGCTTTCAGTCTGAGCTGCAGCTTCACAATCAACCTGCTGCAACTCAACGCTCAATACATGACATTTCAAAATACGACCGCTGCTGCTGCTGCTGCTGCTGCTGCTGCTTTGCACTTTCAGTTTAGAAAAAAAGGTTTGTTTATTTCAAGCTTTTAGTTCAGTTTGGAGAAAAAGACGAGGTAAACAAACCGGACAGAGTGCAGCAGGGACAAACTTTCACTTATAAGTAAGTAATGCTGAAATATCACAAAATTACGGTGACCCTGAGAGCTCAACACACTGCGACACAAACATGCAACAACAACATTAAGAAGTACATCTCCATCAATCTGACAAAACATGGCTCTGCAAAAGCAAACAACACAACAGAGAAGTGACAGACTTGTCTGGGACAACGCTTCCCGACAAAAACACAAACTGAACATAAATAAAATGACTACGTAATGATGAGAAATGAACAGATTTAGAATAAAATTAACAACAATATCAAAACATTTAAAAATGCAAGGTGTCGTTTTGTGTTAGTGTCACTCATCTTGCTGCTTAGGGTTCAATTAACATTTATTATGATTCAAGTCCAAAAACTGCCTCCAAAAATTCATGTCCCCTCCTTTTCAGTAACTTAAAGCAGAAATAATAAGTTCATTATAGGAACAAAATTGTCAGCAGTCTGTATCTAAAATAACAAAACCCACATAATATTGCACAGTGAAGTAAAGTAAGTAGTTCCTGGTCTCTGTACACTGACAAAAACTACTGTTGAAACGATTGCATCTCGCCACCTGCACTGCAAAAACTCAAAATCTTGTCTTATTTCTTATCAAAATGTCTAATTTCAAGTAATTGCCACTCACCACCTAAAAATTAACTCATTTTTAGATCATTTTCACTTGTTCCAAACTAAATTTCACTTGAAATAAGTAGAAAGTGAAGTGCCAGTAAAAGCAGCTTATGTTTTCTACTTATTTCAAGTGAAAATATGCTTGAAAGAAGTAAAAAGTGTCTAAAAACAAGCTGTTTTTAGGTATAATTAGATTTGTTTTGATTAGAAATGACATTTTCTACTAGAAATCTGACAAATATTCTTGGTAAGATTTTGCAGTGTGTCACATTAAAGCCACCTAAAGGACATTTTGTGAGTACTGGCCCTTTAACTTCTTTCAAGCCTGTTCGAGTCGTGCACCCATCTAGGAGAGTGCTTGCTGATTCCTTTCCTTTAAGATGGAAAAACGTCCCACAATGCATTGAGCTCCAAGAAGCAGCAGCAGCCAAGTGTTCATGAACCAAAAGTGTTGCTAACTGGAGCGTCGCACCTCGTTAACACTAAACTCTCACTAATAAAACTAAACTTAATCATGTGTTAAGCGACGAGGTGCACGCTGAAACAAAAACAGAGCGATGCATGCATGGTCACGGAGAGACAGACAGACGGACTTCAACTCAAACTCCTCTGTTTTCCAGAAAGTGAACGTGGGAACCATGTGCTGCAAGCAGCCGGTGGAAATGACATGTGATTATGTCAACAACAACAACAACAAAAGAAAGCGGTAAAACGTCTGAACGCTAACTGCTAACAGAGAGGGGGAGAGCTGTGTGTTTAGTTTACAGCACTTTGCAGAGATTATGGTGCTTCTAAGAGGGCGAGAGCACGGCTGCAAAAAAATTCATTACCTTTTATGGTTCTCCCATTTCATAAACACGACCAGGCTATACTGTAGTGCATGCACGGCGATGGCGGTGAGTTGTGCATAATTGGTGATGATGTGGTCGTGAGGTCAGCGGGTCTGAAGTCGTATTGAGAGGGAAAGTGACGGTCCATATTTCTGGAGCTGGTTAGCAGCTGGGATGTTATATTAGACATCCTCAATGGGAGGAAAGAAGAAGAAAAAAAGTGCTATAAAATGTCAAACTGTTTGTGCATCCCAGTCGGCCTGTGAGTGACACGTTTAGCCTCAACAGATATCGCCACGACGATGGAACTGTGGGAAGCTGCTGGGATGGTTCTCTGGTTGTTAGGGGAAACAAGAGGCTCGGATTCAGGAATCTGGGCACAGGCTGCACACTGCACCATCACAGCTACGAGGGGGAAAACCACACACTGAATGCGATTAAAGCCAGGATACTACACTACAGGGATGACGCGATTACAGTTAAAGGAATAGTTCACCAAAACGTAGGAGGTTTTTTTATTCCTTAAAGTGCATCTGGAGATGCACTTTGAGGAATAAAGACCCGGGAGGCCGATTTGTAGTCCAATTAAATCCATATATGAGAGTCAATAGCGACACAAAAAGTCCATAAAACTACAAAAAAACATCTAATATTCCTATATATTCGATGGCGACACTCTCTAAAAGCAGAAACTTGCTCTATGTATATATAAAAGAATAATTATAAGGCTACGAAAACCAAACAAAATTGATTTTATAGCGATTATACACTTGTTCAAATATATAGTATTCAGATTTTGCCAATAAACCTTGCAAATAATTACACACTGGACCTTTAAATATAATAACATAATATAATATAATATATAATAATATAATACAGTGATTATTTCTTTGACAATAATCGTAAAGAAGAAGAAAATCTATAATCGTGACGTCCCTACAGGAAACCACAGTGTGTATGTAAACAAACACACAAACAAACACGCACACAGTACACCTCTGTGTTTAATCCCAGCTTTTCCTCCCAGTGGAGTAAACCTCGAGGGGCTGGGGGGGGGGGGGGGGGGTCACACTGCGCAGACCTCCCTGGTCCCTGATGGTGCTATTCTCGAGTTGCCCTACATTTTGATTCCTACAGAAACAGCAACTTGTAATGCCAGGAATTTGAGCCTGGAGGGGTGTGGGGGGGGGTTGGGATGGGGGGGGGGTGATATATTTGGACATGGTGCTGCATGTTGCCGAGCCCCCGCTGTCCTCCTCGCTGTCAGTGGGGCTGCACGTCATCGGCGGCAAACTGCACCGCCATCCTGGGTTATTTAAAAATCTGTCTGGGGGGGTTCAGTGTGGTACATGTAACCCCCCCCCCCACCACCACCACCACCACCAAATATCCACAGCTCACTGGTTGTATCAGAGTCTCTGTTACTGCACAAGATAATAAAAGTTTCATAAAACCACTAAAAAAAAAACTCCTCAAAAAGTTTTAATTTGGTAATAAAATCACATTTCAGACGTAATCGGTTGAGTTTTACAGCTCGTCGGGCGCTGAGCCACGAACAGCTGCCGCTCTCGTTTCCTGCTCATTTCTCAAAATTTTGCAGAAAGTTTTTCCCTGGTTTCAAACATTTTATCGACTAAACTAAACCAGTCGTTCTCAACATGGGGGTCCTTGACAGGATCGAAGAGGGTCCCCAATTTTTTCTTGAAATTTTTACAATTTTTTCTAGAATTGTTAAACTTTTTGTTCTTTTTTTTTTTTAATTTACCACTTTTCTAGATTTTTTGTATTACTTTTTTTTAAATTTCTTTAATTCTGTAATTTCTTTTTTCTTTAATTCTTTAATTTCTTTAATTCTTTAATTTCTTTAATTCTTTAATTTCTTTAATTCTTTAATTTCTTTTTTCTTTAATTCTAAAATTTTTAACTTTTTTTTTTTTTTTCCTAGAAATGTTTGAGAGTTTTTGGAGAAATTGTACCACTTTTTCCCAGAAATTTCTACATAATATTTTAAAATAAAATTCACGCCATTGGCCCTAATTTGAATGTAGAAAACTTTATTCAGTCAAATATTTGTGTATTTCTGGCGTTTGCTTCAAAATTTTGTCCAGTGGGGGTCCGTGGTCCTTGATGTAAAAACCACTGGAGTAAACGACCACAACTGCATTTTTAATCACTTAAAAAAAAGTTGATTCATGTACGAAATCCTGTCCTGTGCAAAGTTTTAATAGCTTCTATGTTATGTTAAGAATGTGAGAGCTTCCTCCTCTTGTTTCTCCAGCAGCAGCGGCCATGTTTAGTACGTGATGTAAGCGTGGAAGCTGACATGAGCTGACAGGATCAGGATGTTTAGGACGACCCCGGGGTGACGTCACGTAAAGACGATGCTGGACCGCCTGCAGGCCAAACCCCCTCCCACACCGTGTTATTAGACACTGAGCCGGTGAGAAGACGAGACTATTATAGACCTTTTTAACAAACCTTACAACCAGCTGCTGCTTAACGTCCCATTTAAGACAAAGCAACACCTGATTAATTCACGACAAACAAACTAAAAAAAAGGAAGATTTTCCACCATCAGAAACTCCTGGACTTTAAAACTGCCCCCCTGCTCCTTCTCACCATATGGCGGCTGTCAGAGAGGCCGACTCTGAACTTGCTCACTTGACCATATTGCCTGAACCCTCTCAGCCATCTGTGCAGCCATATTTGTTTATTTGTTGTTTTTTTCCTTATCAATCAAGCAGCGCTCATTGTTCATGCAGATAAAAAGACCGAGGTCACTGCTCAGCTGCACCCACCTCGCTTTCTTTCTTTATCATCGAGAGAAGACGCACCATCTGCTTCCATCTTTTATCTCAAAATGCAACTTTTGCAGTAAAATTATGACTTTTTGCCCCCATATTTTATTGTCTTCCAAAAAACAAACAAACAATGAAAATTACATTTTAAATCGACAGTTAAGAAAGTAAAAACATCAGTTTCTGATAATAAAATATAGGCTAATAAATGATTTTTTTTTCTTTTTTACCCAAAACTGTTGTTTTTAACCCTACTGTTGTCCTCAGGGGTCAAATTGATCCAATCTGTTCCCTTCCCCTATCCTTCTTTGCTTCCTTTCTCCCTTACTTCTTTCCACTATCCTTTTCCCTTTCCTCCCTTCCTCCCTTCCTTCCTTCCTCCCTTCCTTCCTTCCTCCCTTCCTTCCTTCCTTCCTTCCTTCTTACTTCTTCTTCCTTTTTGACCAAAATGACCCAATATGTTCCCCTCCTCCATCTTTCTTTCTTTCCTTTTTCCCTTCCTTCTTTCCACAATCCCTTTTCCCTCCCTCCCTCCCTCCCTCCCTTCCTTCCTTCCTTCCTTCCTTGACCCAATCTGTTCCTTTCCCTCCATTCTTCTTTTCTTCCCTTTTCCCTGCTTTCTTTCTTCTTTCCACAATCCCATTTCCGTTCCTTCCTTCCTTCCTTCCTTCGTCCTTACTTCTTCTTCCTTCCTTCCTTCCTTCCCCTAATCTGTTTCTTTCCTCCATTCTTCTTTTCTTCCTTTTTCCCTTCTTCCTTTCCACAATCCCCTTTCCCTTCCTTCCTTCCTTCCTTCTTCTTCCTTCCTTGACCCAATCTGTTCCTCCATTCTTCTTTTCTTCCACCATCCTTTCATTCCTTTTCACTTCCTTCTTTCTTTTCCCTTTCCTCCTTCTTTCTTTCCCTACATTCTTAATTCTTCTTCCTTCCTTGGCCCAATCTGTTCCTTCCCTCCATCTTTCTCCTTCCATCCTTCCTTCCTTCCTTGACCCAGAAGGACAACAGGAACGTTGAACTTCCTTTTCAAACAAAAATCCATTACATTACTGTTTTTTTCTTGCGAGTATCAGATTTCTTATTTTTCCTCGTAGTGCGGTGTGGCCTTGAATGCTCTGTTGTTTCCGATGTGGTTCGTTACCTCAGCTTCCTACCGAGAAAGAAAAGGAGGAGGAGGAGGAGGAGGAGGAGGAGGAGGAGGAGGAGGAATCATTTACTTCCACATTTGGAAAATCCTAAAAAAATAAAAATAAAAAAAACAGTGCAGCAGATCCAGTTCCTCTGCTCCGGTGCAGATCTAAATGTGTGTCAGCTATAGCTTCTCATGCCTTTATGTCTTCTTTAATTTAGCTGTGAAGAATCATCAAACCGATCTTTGTTCCAGTCTTGGCAGAGTTTGTCTTTCGTGGCATATGAAATCGAAGCCGAACACCAAATCTAATCACATAAAACCAGCAGCAGAAGCCACACAGCGCGGCCTGAGGGCGTCTGCTGCACAGAGAGACCTGCACTTTAATCTGGTTCCCTCTCCATTTGTTCCTCTCTGCCCACCACTCCAGGTGTTGAGGGAGGGAGGAGGGGTTGTTTCTTCACTTTGAACTCCAGAACGAGGCCTTGCCCCCACCCCCCCCCTCGACTAACTGTCCAAACATGCCGGGACGTCCCACCTGTCTCCTTTTACTTCCCACAAACCCCCTCCCTTCCCTTCCTCCTTAAAAAACACAGACTCAATCATTTCTGTCTTTACATCTCCGCTCCAGTAATTATCCCCCTCCCTGCACCTTTTTTCTTTTCTTTTTTTTCTCAAAGCTGCAGCAGAGTAGGAGGGAAAGTAACAACGCGGCGGGAGATGCAGGATGTGTTCTTCCCGTGCATTTACAGGATTGCAGGTATGTTACCCACTCGCTGTTTTAAAGCGTCTTCTACTGTCATTACACTGATAACACGGCAGCCGCGGAACAAAGCAAGGAGTTCGTCATTATTCCTGCCTGGGAACCACAACTGCAACCGCCGAGGACCGTGTTTAAGGCTTTTTAAGAGAGATTACCAGTTGTTGCAAGACACACAAGTGGTGTTTTTCCCCAAAGTGCACAGCAGCAGATTTCATTCCTTTTCTTCTTTTACACGGGTTAGGACACACATATTTTTCTAAAAGACCCCCTAAAGTACATCCTGCGGTGATGCTGAAAGTTTTTAAACCGCTCGCAATTCTTGTCTTTTACCCTCCTGAAGAAGTTCTGAAACTGCTTTCAGGCCTGTGTTTAAACCCGGCGGGTACTGTACTTTTCTCTCAGCTCCTCCAGACAAAGCAGTCCTCCTCCTCCTCATCCTCCTCCTCATCCTCCTCCTCTGGTTATGGGAAAACTCAAGTAAGTGAGAGAAAGAAAATAGTTGCGTTCAGAGACACTCCTGCGTCGCAGATGAAGTGACCGGCTGACGACTGATATTAAACAGTTAACAGTCCATAATAAACATTAAACAGTATGTTGGCAAACATACTGAGAAACTTCAATTTCTCTTGATTAACACCTATGATTCTCTGCATGAAATCACACTTGCAGGTTTTTCCACCACTGGTGTTTCCACCTCCTCTGAATTAAAGGTCTCGTGTTGTCTCAGTATTTTTTTGATTATAAAGCAGCTCTAGGTTTTACATTATTAGTGTTAAAGTATCAAAGCCTCAGCCCACAGAGAAATGCACATAGCCTGTATGCTGAAACTGAGAGCCCGTCCACACGAATACAGATTTAAAGGAGTCATCACCTGGTTTTTTACGTATCCAGCCCCCCTTGGATTGCTTTGGATCAATTTGTAAAACTTATTAGAAAAAATAATAATAATTTTAATCAAACATTGAGCTTGTTCTGACCCTTTTTCCTACCGCGACTTTATCCCGCGAGATTACGCGAGAGGTTTTGACTGGTCCGGATGTGCACTGTATGAGGCACACAATTCAAAAAAGGAAACAATTAAATGCAATGAACTCCAAAAGAAACAGCCCCCTGGTATTTTCTTGTCAGGTACAACAAAGATGCAAAGCCTCCGCCACCGTCGGAGCAGAATCAAAATCTCGTGCTTTCAAGGCACACCATTGTGTGCTATTCCTGTTCGGAAAAAGAGTCGACCCGAAAAACAAAGTCCAGCTTTTCAGGCAAGTTTCAACTGAGGTCAAACACCAATATGCATGTTTTAACAAGAGAAATTGCGATTTCCGGGTGATGACTCCTTTAATGAAGTATTTTTTCAGCATTTAAATTTATTTGAAATAGTTAATAATATCGGTGTTTACATTAAGCCAATGCAATTAGGCTACAACTAAAGGAGCAGCGATTTTGGGAGGTGTAAACCGTAAAAAGTGTTTGGAAATGAGGCCCAGATTGGGAAAATCTGAAAATGCCGCCCCAGCGTTTTCGTGTAGACATGATGATGTCATCATACCCCCGACCGCTCTAACCTGTAACCTGACACACACCGCAAGACGTTACAGTCTATGGACGTAACGTAACAACAATGACATATACTGTGTTACACTACAGCCGTTTCAGTCACTTTCAATGGATCCGTGTGTACGCACGCATTTCTGGAAACGATGCCGAACAAGAAAAAGATCATTTTGGGTTGCTCTTTTTTTTTTTTTTAAAACGAGCCGTTAGAACTTCCTGTAACGTTGTGATGTCACCACTCTCAGCACCATGCAAAAAAAACCTTTGATTCAGAAGAGAAGCTCAGACCACAGAGAGGAGAAGAAGATTGTGTAGGACACAAATATACCTTCACATGGATCAAACTTCAAATAAAACACTGGAAAAACATGTAAAATATGAGACTTGACAACGTTTCCTCCCTGCTCAAAGCCCAACAGGTGCATGGTAGAGAATTAAAGACTGGTTTGACCTCAACTCCATCTGAAAGCTGTGGGACGCCCACGAACATCAATAACACAGGAGCAAACCCCTGCAGCCAGGTTTCAGCAGCACTGTTCGACAACATATCAGGTGTAATAATGCTCATGGAAAAGAAAAAGTGTGTGTATGGAAGAAGAAAAAAAAAAAAGTAGAAAAGCTTGGAGGAGGTTCAACTCTCGGTGTCGTACAAATCACACGTTGCAGCGGGCAAAAGCCGACACAACGAGGGAACGAGGCGACTTCTCCTGGGTCGCAGCCTCGAGCCAGAACACGACAACTTCAAACGCTTGTAATAAGTCTCCCCTGCACGCCAGGAGACGACGAGTAAAGTATCCGGCAGCAGCAGAGTTTAAAGAACAATATGAAAACAAAAAAGCCCTTGGATTGGCCGATGCCCAGAGACAGAAGCAGAAACACAGCGAAGAAGAAAAAGCTCATGACAAAACTCTTTTTCCCCCCCAACTTGTGGAAAGAGCCTGTAACCTTCAGCGTCATGCTTTCTCATCGCTGTTATCATACACAGAGTCAGTATCCGGCATGCATTATAGATGAGACAGCTAGATCTCACCGTGTGCAGCAATCCCTGCTCACGGTACCTATAACCTACTCTCCTTACCACCTATCTGAGCGCACATGCACGCACTTAACGACTGCAGCCGTCACTCATGCTCAACTTGGTAATGTCCCTTTGAATAATACATGAGCAAATACCCATCAGGCTCCACAAACAGACTCCAGATCCTAATTCAGAGAGCAAGAAGGGGAAGGAAGGAGGTTTTTATACCAAATGATAGAGATACGGAGCGGAAAAGTTTGGGTTTGCACTTACCGCGTACAGCGATCCCTCGTAGGTACAGGCACCTGGTGGAGGGAAGGAAAGGAAAACATTAGCATTAGAGAGTCACACGCCTATTATTGATACATCGCCACAGCCCTTTTTCTTTTCGTAGGGATTATGCAAATGTGTCATTGTGATTCCTGCAGACGCTCGGGTCGAACGGCGGTTCAGCTCGATGAAGGAGGAGGAATCAATTCCCTTCAAAAAGTGAGATGTGAGTTTCTGTGACGGCGGCCACAGTGTCAAACTCTGGAAGTGGGCGATAGACGTACGTACGTCGCGGTGTAAAGTGTCGGATAAATAAATAAATAAACAAACAAACAGACAGACAGACAGATGTCCCCCCAGTGGGAGAATAATCCAAAAAACAAATATTGAAAATCTGCTTGACTTGAAGTTAAGCCATGAAATCAGCAAACTGACAAATAAGTGTCGCAACAGAAGCTAAAAGAAGCTAAAAGAAGCTGCTCATCAAGACAAACTTTACCAAACGAGACACCATGTTTGCTGATTATATCTGTATAAAAAACTGTATGAGACTTTAAACTGTTAGTGGTTGAACAGCTGGGGACAGATTCACAAAACCGTCTTTAGAAAAAACCTCTTCTAAAGTGTCTTTTTCTTTTCTTAACTTCAGTCTTAAGAAGAAAAAAGAGAAGACGTCATATTCTCCAAAAAAGTTCTTATGTCTGGGGATCCCTGCTCCGACTGCTGCCCCCGCGACCCGACTCCGGGCGAAGCGGTAGACGGTGGATGGATGGATTTTCTTAACTTTCTCTGTAAGAATAAATGGTATTCTAGAAATCAAAGTTCTCAAATTTGGGCTTTACTTTTTTCTTAAGACAACCTTGACTTAAAATGGCGTGTGCAATGCAATGCAGTGATGTATTTTAAGTATTTTAAGAAGGAAAAATAAGAAATTCGTAAGAAATGAGTGTTCTTAAGAAAATCTTGAGGAATTGCAGTTAAGAGCTTTCTAATGAACTTCTTAATTTTAGATGTTAAGATCTTTCTTAAGAACATATTGGTGAATCCGGCCCCTGAACGCCCCACAGTCCCATTCAGAGTTCAGTATAAAACAGGCCTGGGCGAACTACGAACTACCCCTTTTATTAATCCATCCCATTGAATATTGGCACAAAATTGACCTGAAACTTCGATTGCACTGGAAAGAAACAGTGACGAACAACAACACTGCTCCCAAGTTTGAGGCAATTGCTTTTACATGCAATTCATATTTGTTAGTTTATCGGTCATATAGAAAGATGTACAGCCAATGCAATGAAATGCTTCCTGCCCCCTCCGAGGATGTTTTGCATTTGCAGAAAGGCTGCATTTCCCATGAGTTCTGGCACAGTCCCATTCAGAGTTCAGTATAAAACAGGCCTGTGTGGCTCCAGACTAACTTTTTTAAGTTTTATCCCATTGAATTTGTGTGAAATGTATTTAAAATCCTTACAGCGGAGCAGGTTGACATTATAGCCCAGGATGTAGAATCATATCCACATTAATATGAGATTATTTTATAAAAAAAAGTAACCTTCACTGGGTCTCTTTTAAATATATAAATAGTGCAATAAAAACCAATAACACATAAACACAACAGAAAGTTTGCCCACCCCCGGTGTAAACACTGAAAACTCCTTAAACTGTTCATTTAGCTTCATTAGCATTCAGTGCATCACGAGCGCTTAAAAGCCAGAACATGTGGCACCTTTAGACTGAAAGGGCACGGCAGCGCTGATTATCTCTGCTCAATTTGAGGGATAAATGTTAAGAAAGCACAGACAGACACAAACACAGACAGACAGACAGACGGATGTGTGCGCACGCTTTCGCACCAGCCTCGTCAAAAAAAAACAAAAAAACAAAACACAACAAGACAAGACCAGAGAAATCTGAGACGCCCGCCGGGGGAAAAGTGCAGCGGGAGGTTAACATTTACCATAATGATCCAGATGGGAAAACAAGAGTACAGTTACAGTTGCAGAGTCATACACGATGCCCCAGAGCCAGAGACTGTTTGTGCTGCTGCTGCTTCGTGCTCTTGTCTCTTTATCTCCCAGTCTGGCAGAAAGAGCGCACGGGAGAAAAATATAGAACAATCTGGGAGTGTAATCAGTTTAAGGATGATGCACAGAGGTGGTTAAATGGTGCAGCTTAAGAAAGATGATCCCGGTAACCAATTAACGACGGCAGCGTTTTTAAACAAGCTGCACACGGAGACATTAATTAACCCTTCATCAGCTGCAGGTGGCTCCAAGTGGGCGAAGCCTTTTTATCTCAGTGTGAATCCAGTGAGATGAGAATTTGTTTGTGCAAAAATGTGTGCGAGTGCAGATTTGTGGGCACGACTAGGTTATCTTGTTTTCACGTTGCATGGAAATTAGTGTGAAATGACAACAGAAATGGACAGACTGGGTCATCTTCAGAAGATATTTCACCCAAAATAATGATAATTCACCAGTTTTCTACTCGCCGTCATGCCAAGGAAGGGTCATCAAAATGCTTTAGGAGTTCCAGGGGGGGTCCGGCTGGGAGTGGGTTTTCATATAATGGCGGCGGATAGAGTTCACTTTTGAATCGTCCAAAACACACACTATGAAACATCCAGATACCTCCATACTGCTCGTCCGCACTGACCCAAGTGTCCTGAAGCCGCGGCATGAAAAAGGTGTTCGGAAAAAGGTTTTATCCTTGTTGTAGCAGTAGCTCCCAGTGGCTGCACGAGATTTGCTGCGAGATGTTTGCTCGTCGTTGTAAACCATTGGATGTATGATGTAAACACGGAAGAACATCTCACAGCAAATCTCACGCAGCCACTGGGAAATGAATTTTCTCCAAACAACTTTTCCATGTGGCGTCTTCAGGACACTTGGGTCAGTACAGACCAGCAGTATGGAGGTATCTGGATGTTTCATAGTGTGTGTTTTGGACGATTCAAAAGTGAACTCTATCTGCCGCCATTATATGAAAACCCGTCACCAGCCGGACCCCCCCTGGAACTCCTAAAGCGTTTTGATGACTCTGAAAGTTCTCCAAACCCTTCCTTGGCATGACGGTGAGTAGATGATTGGTGAATTATGCAATTTTAGATGAAGTATCCCTTTAAGTTCTGGTGTTTATCATCATCAAACATGACGAATCAACAAGGCTTTTACATCTGGAGAATCTGAGGAAGTGAAAAGAGTCTTGTAATAATCATCATCTGAGATAAAACCATGGAAACTCTAGAGAAGACATGACAACCGTAGTATGCATGTGCTGCTGTCCGCCTCCCTCTGCCTTCACCTCACAGTCTTACACATCACACAAAGAGTAATTTGACAGGGTTTCTGAATGAGCCCCCTCCACCTGAGAGCTGCTCTCTTCAATTATTCATCATCAAGAGGAGATTTCACTGTTTACGATGCAGCAGCAGCAGCAGCAGCAGCAGCAGCAGCAGCTCCGCTCAGAAACAGACAGATCCATCCCAGAAGGAATTAAAGTGTCTCAATAAAAAGTATGCAACAAAAACAAAAATCAGTTTTAAAGCATTCCCAGCCCAAGTTTAAAAGGGGTAGTTCACCCAAAATTCAAATTTCAAGAGGGACATTACAGACGAGCAGTGTGGAGGTATTTGGATGTTTTTTGGTGTGGTTTCTTGGACGAACCATTCACAACCATTATATGGACAAATACTGCTGCGTGGACCCCCCTGTATCTCAGAGAAGGAACAGAGGATTCTCACAGCTCTTAGTCGACATGAGGGGGAGTGAATAATGAGTGAAATTTGAATTTTGGGTGGACTATCCCTTTAAACTTGGGCTGGGAATGCTTTAAAACTGATTTTGTTGCATACTTTCTATTGATATATACTCATTTATATGCTCTTGACTTTCAAAACAGCTCATTTAATTTAATCCGAAACAGCAGGGCACGGTTTGGACCTGTGGCTCGCTGAATCACTGAGCAGGAGGCAGCGCAGTCAAACAGCCTGATTTAAAGATGAGATGATCCGTGTTTCCTCCCTCACAGATAAACTATTTATCTCTCCTGTGTGAGTGAGTGAGGCTCTGATCTCTGGGAAGAGTCAGCACAGGGAGGATGAGGATGATGAGGATGATGATGATGCTGCAGAAACTCACAGCCACAACCGTGATGGAGTCAGCCTCCCGCCTCACGTCTGGAACATTTTAACTCCACTTTGGAAGAGGAGGAGATGAGGAAAGAAGAAGAAGGAGCATCTCTCTTTATAAAAGTTAGACTTTCAGTGAAGCAACAGCTGCCAAGCGTATTGGACACGTGCCCGAGATGAACAAAAGATGATGCTAATGATTCTGGTGGAGTGTGGTTCTGCTGCTGCCAGATTTCAACATGCAGCCTGACTCCTGTGCTGCAGGTAATGAGCTGCTGCTGCTGCACCAGCTATCAGGCCTTCACGGCTCTGATAGTGAAAGTTAAAAAAAAGGAAAACCTCTGAATGGGCCGGACGGACTCTGCTGCTGCTTCTGCTGCTTTGGGATTCTGCCTCTTCCTCAGAAATCTGATGCATTATGACTTCCACTGATGGGAATAGAGCTGTAATACACTGCTGCTGCTGCTGCTGCGCATCGGCCAAGAAGACCTTTTTTAGATTTGATGCAGGGCGGACGGACATGAATATTTCAAATGGCATGTGCATGTGTTGAGATCATTCAGGAAGAAGTGAAACATGCAGAGCAGAGCAGGTCAACTCACACAGGTGTTGAATGTGAACAGTGAGCTCCTGCAGAGTTTACATCAGATAATCTCCCTCCCTCCCTCACCTGGAGGAGATGAGCTGTCCTGATAACGACTGACTGGCGGGAGATTTTTATTCCTGGAGGCAGTTTCCAGCCTGACTCTTTGTTTCTCAAGAGATAAAAAACAACACAACTTTGACTTCACTTCTGTCTGATTTACAGATTTGAGAACAGATGCAGGTTTGAATAGAATAAAGCTTCTAGATCCAAACATCTAGATAAGATCAGGAAAACCTCCACCTTACTGACTTGTATGACTCTAAAATCCACCACCTTTCTTTCACAAACTTTTCAGCCTCAAGGAGAAGGTCCTAAAACAAGGATTGAGAACAGATGCAGGTTTGAATAGAATAAAGCTTCTAAATCTAAACATCTATAAGATAAGAAAGCCTCCACCTCGCTGATTTGTATCACTCTAAAATCCACCACCTTTCTTTCACAAACTTTCATTCAGCCTGAGAAACGACAACCTGAAAACCTAAAGGAGCCCCAGCTCCATGGCGTCCTCAGCAACTTGAGGAATCAATTACATAGGTACATATATACACATACATCTACTGTTGTCTGGATCAGTGGGAGCTGCGGCTGCAACTTTCTCTCCCCTGCAGGATTTCTAATGAGCACAACTGAACAGACTGACTGTCGGTGGAGAGCGAGAAAAGTAGCCGATGTGAAACTACACTGGTGCAGGTTTCGGCGTGTGCAATGTGCAATGTGCAATGAATGTGTATCAGGGTGGTCTATACCCTACTCTCCACTCCGTCCGATAACCCCTGACCTACATAACAACTGGTGAAAAAGAAAGAGACCAAAAATATACTAACCGTGGATCCCTCGGGGGACGGTGAGGATCGCAGCCAGGGCGCCGACAAATATCCACCGTCCAGTCATGGTCGCTGCCCCCAGTCAGTCAATCAATCAATCAATCAATCAATAAATCCAAATCCAAGTCAAGGAGAGAAGAAGGTAAAAAAAACAAAACAAAAAAAAAACAGCCGATGTGTTTGAAGTGTCTCTCTTCAGTTCAAGTGAGAGCAGGTCCCTCTCTGAACATTATTAGGCTATTATTATTGGAGCTCCGGGGGTGTTAAGGTAAAAAAAAAGAAAAAAGAAAAAAAAGGAAAGAAGCAGGAAAAGATCATCCAGGAGAGAGGGAGACGGAGCAAGGAGACGGAGCGCTAGACGTGTCCGACTCCTGAGCGCTGCGCTCCGGTCTGGTATGCAGCAGCAGCGGCAGCAGCGGCAGCGGCAGCGGCAGCGGCAGCAGCGCAGCCCCGAAACCTGGAGAAGAAGTAGCTGCTTATCCACAACCACCTCTCTCTCTTCTTCTTCTTCTCCTCCTCCCTCCGCTCGCTCTCTCTGCGCTGCCGGTCGAGCGCAAAACTCACAGAGAGAAAACCACGCCGGGTGCAAGGTGGATCTGTCCTCTCTCTGTCTCTCTCTGTCTCTCTCTCTGCAGCCGGGACACTTTTAAAAGCCGAGGCGCATGACGACGGAGAGGCAGGCGGTCGGACTTTGTGCGCTGCGCTCCTCCAGCGACTGTTTGAAGTCACTTCTTGTCCAGCGTCTTCCCTGCCTTCCTTCCTTCCTTCCTTCCTTCCCTCCTTCCTCCTCTACTTCTTCTTCTTCGTCTTCCCCTCCTCTCTGTCCAGGGGGAAGTCCCACCACCACTACCTCTCCTCCTCCTCCTCCTCCTCTGCCACACCTCCACCTCCCACCACTAACACAGATATAATCTCACACACGGTGAGGACTCTGTCTGCTGCACTGTAGGGATTATTTTTTATTTTTTTATTTATTTTATGATGAATGGATGTAACGCAGATCATAATCCCATCACAGAAATAACACATGACTCTTGTCTTTGTCCCACTCAGTGGAGTTAAAGTGATATTCCAGTGTAAATTTAACCCATGGTCCAATGCACCCCCACGGATGCACGCGCAACCAATCAAACAGCCACTTACAGCCATCAAAACAGGGTCATCAACAGTACAAACAGGGTCCCGGCCCATAATACAGCATCAAACATCTGTTAGCTTAGCCTGGTTTCTATTGAGATGAGATGAAAACAACTCACCCACTCTGCTCCAGTTAGCCTATACGCTATGCAGCAACTTTCCGTGTCCAGCATAGAGTCCAGGCGCTGACAAGCACATCTGGTTTCAGCGGCCACCAAGAGGCACTGACCACTTGATTCCCCCAGCTCCAGCATTTAGACTCCACCGGCTCTCTCCCTCTGTTACTGTTAGCCTCCATTTCCAGGACGTAGGCTCCACCACCACAGCTGCCCCTCTTGCGCACTTTTCTACTCCATTTCTTTCAGCTTGTCTTCAGTAAACTTGGTCTCCTAAACTAGTGATGTTACTCTCGACACCGATTCCAGCAAAATGAACCGGAAGTGCCGGATCGCTGCTTCAGCACGCCAAATCACGTGACTGCTCCAAACAGGCCTCGTTCTGTGTCGAGCGGCTCTGTGGTGAGTTCAAGTGCGCTGGGCTTGTCCATATCTCAATGCTTTGAAAGGGGGTTGTATGGTTGTATCGCCCCCAGACCAGTACAAATGTTTCGTCAATAATATTTAAACGGTACGTAACAAGACATACAATATGTGTATATCTACGGGAAGAATTGACAATACGTCATGACTGTCACGTTTTACCGTCTTTCTCTCGTGGAGTAAAATGACATCCGGTTGGTTTGTCGACGGCCGTCTGTCTGACTGCACCTGAATGCAACACCAGTGCCTCCGTCCTTCCTCACACACTACACAGTGGTGACAGTTTTAACAGGCGCTACCTGGAAAACTTTCTCCTCGTGCCGACAGCTCCTGAGTTTCCGTGGTTACCTACGGTCACGCTGACACTGAACGTAAAAAATAGTGACGCAACATGGCCACCAAGGTTCAGTGCATCGTCCACTTATGTTGCCTATTTGTAATGACGTGTAACAACTCATACTTCGTTTGTATGCAGGTGTGATTCCACTTCAGTTAAGCACGTATTTATAAAAGCAATATTTGATTTTTGCTAATAAAAAGTCAAATAAGTAAAACAGGCTTTCTTTCTTTTTTTTCTTTTCTTTTTTTTTTTTTTTACCACCTAGTATTCATCTTCTATTACTCGTGCTGTGGGGCCTGTGGGTCCCAACACTCACTGTTTTAAGTTTATTACGGTGTGAACAGCCACCTCGACATATTTAATGGTGTTTTTATCCCCTGTTACATCATCATTAGTCTCGTGTAGGGAGTTTATAGTGACTTCATCTCACTTAATGGCGTTTAATCCTCCAGGATCCTCCCTTTATGCTGCATATCTAAACGCCTGGTGGCTTTAAGAGCGTGACACTGCACTGCACTGCACTTTATGGCACATTGGTGTGATATAAACTTAAAGCAGAGGATTATATGTCCGGAGATGAATCTAATGGTGGAAACAGGAGGGGAGGGGCAGAAAAACTTAATTCAGAATGATCTCCATTTTAAAACTTTTATGCGCAACTTTACCAAAGGAAGGATGAAAAATTGAAAATATAAGTTCATTATGTTGTTGATGAGCTCAGTTTATCTGTTTAATTATGTTTTATAGTAATGATTCCTAATAAGAGTTTCATAGGAACCAATCACGTCAATGTTTAAAGGAAAAAGGGGCGGGGCAAAATAAACCTGAACTCTTTCTGAGGGCAAATGAGGACAAAACTGGAGTCAATGACTTCAATTGTGAAAGATTTGTACATTAAAGGTCCAGTGTGTAATAATTGGTGAGGTTTATTGGCAAAATCTGAATATACGACCCATTTGAATAAGTGTATAATCGCTATAAAATAATAGCTTTTAAAATAACTTTTAATTCTTCTAGCAAGGGTTTTGTTTTAGAGAGTGTCGCCATCTTGCACCACCATGTTTGTGCGGCAGCCTGAACGGAAAATCCAGCCAACCAGAGAGCACATTTCACATTCATAAATAAACCAAAGAAGAAGAAGGAGTAGTAAACAGTCAAATGGTTCAGATTTTCACCTCATCATAAAATACCCCCAGACGTAATAAACACGTTTTTTTTGTTACCTCATCAAACCTCTCCTTTTTGCCCAACTTTGAAATTGGGTATTATTAAGGGGCAGAGTCAGGTCCTGCCAAGACGATGACGACGACGACAGCAGAGCAGCTTCAAAACTCAGGATGGCACAGGACGCAGGACATCCATCTTTATTTCACCGTCTGTGGACAAAGCAGAGTGAGCGTCACTGCAACGTACATCGACAAATAAAAGATGCTAACTGTGCTAATCGATCTGATAACATTCACTGATCCAGAAGGTGTCAAGTGTCTTACCTGGGGTGATGTTAATGTGTTGAAGGGGAAATTAAAGAGATTGCAAAAGAGCCTCTCCTATGTTATTACTCTGATCGTCAACTTCACACAGCTTTTATTTGAAGTTTTAGGTTTTTATTAACTTTCCAGATAAATCCCCTTTTCTCTAATATTCTCTGTGAAGGTGGAAAACCTTAAAAGCGAGTGAACGAGTTCACAGAAAAGTTCAAACACAAAGAAAGGAGAAAATTTGACCTTAATAAACAATTTTAACACGTTATGTAGTATCCTATCTATATGTTTTCCCACACTGCAGTTATTGTATTGTCATCCTTCTTGCGGCTGCTGTATATATTCTAATATTATCTCCAGCAGTGTCAGTGACCTTGCTGTATATTTATAGCACCTAACTTTCATACAGTATCACGGTCTAACTCCCAGTGGTTCATATTATCTGCAGAAGAAGAGTTTGACTCAGCTCACATCTGTATAATGATGACCTTCTGAGGTTGCAGAGAGTCTTCTTTATGGTTGGATGAGCGGCTCCTTTTCTTGTCTTCCTGCCACCGCCGGCCTGTGATGTTTAATCAGAGGGAGCGAGTGCAGGGCTGAGATTCCTCAGTGTCACATGGCAGTAACCTGATCTGCACTTGGCCCTTTTGTCCTCTGCCAAAAACAGGGATCAGAATCAGTTTTGCCTTTGAACCAGTTTTTTTTCTTCTTCTTCCTGCTGCTTTTAATGTTGTTGTTGCTGCTTCTGTCTGAACCCTGCAACCGTCCATGTGACTCACACAGTGTAAAACCTGACATCCAGAAAACCAAGAGTGACCGCAAGTCATTTCAATAAACCACACGACACCTGAGTCTCTTGAAATTTTAAAGGGATAGTTCACCCAAAATTCAAATTTCATGGTTGGGAGAAGACTCAGAGTCCTCCGTTCTGAGTTACGGGGGTTGTGAATGGATACCACTTCTCTTCGTCCAAAAGGACACACCAAAAAACATCCAAATACCTCCATATACTGCTCGTCTGTAATGTCCCTCTTGTATTGAAGCCCCGTCGTGAGAAATTGTTCTGAAAAAAATTAAATAAGTCTATATTTTCAGCTTGTTTGTAGCAGAAGCTCCCAGTGTCTCAGTTCACTGTTCTTCCTGTGTCAGTGCAAATCTCGCATAATTTGCACTGACTGGCGGAACAATTTCTCATGTCGGGGCTTTAATAAAAGAGGGACATTACAGACGAGCAGTAGGCTATGGAGGTATTTGGAATTTTGAAATTTGAATTTTTGGGTGAACTATCCCTTTAAAACTCTTTCGTCTCAATAGTAAAATAATAAGTAGGCTACCACCTACAGTACAGTGCAAGTTATTCACGGTTTGATGCTCTGCTCGGTTCGTGTTCAGAGATAGATGAAGACACTTATTCTGCACCATTTTCTGTTTTTTAATCATTCATTGTGCTTTGCTCGGTAACAGTCTGGGAGATTGTCTAGAGACGAAAGGGAGGCTGCTGGGTAAAAAGAAAACAGTGCAGGTGCATACTGTATATATATGTTTTGCTTATGTAAATGCATGCAACAATGGAGCACTTTAATGATCAATTAATGTGTATCTACGACGTCTATCCTGTCCAAAACCCCCTGAGGTTTCAGTTTATAATGATACGAAACAGAGAAACAACATCAAAACGTTGCATACTGTATAGCAATTAATTGATAGGCAGATCCCAAACCCAAGACCTGCAAGAAGACTATAGACTTTTTAAACAAATGCCACTGGCTGTGTTTTGACTCAGTGTTTTGCTTTGGGATTGATTGATTCGGGATCAATCGGAATAAATGTACATACTTAAGTTGCCTTCAAAAAAAGATCTAGAGTTGCAGCTTTTGGCAGGTTTCTTTGTGTGGAGCTGCAAACCCCTCTGTCAAGACCCCTTGGAGGCTTCAGACTGTGAGTTTGAAAACACGAAGCTCCCCCCCAGAAAAATCACACGATAAATTTAGCTCAACAGGCTTTCAGACTCTGTTCTGAATGTAATCAGACAAGGAAAAAAAAACTGCCCCGGAGAAAAAGAGGGTAAGAAAAAGGAATAAAAACCTCAGGCGGAGCAACAGAGCAGGTGGAAATGATGTCACTTCTACAAGCTTGGAGTGAAACCATAAAAATAATAATAAAACTACATTATGGAAGACACCTGGATAACCATATTTGATATAATACGAGCCTGAAGGGGTCTAACTAACACGTTTACAGAAGTTCCCATCAACATTAAAACTGATTGAAGTCATCATTTCGTCATTTTCATTATTTCATCAGTTTTCATTGCCTCCTCCTATAAAATCTCCACGCTGCCAAATCCTATTACCTGAGCTGCTGCAACCCCCCCCCCATGGGGACCAATAAAAACTTATCTCCATCTCATACTTGAATATCAACCTGCACAGCAGCAGCAGCAGCGCAGGAATAGATGTTTAATTGGCTGTGAGCTGCTAATCCAGCACACACAGTCTGAGGAACAGATAGTTATTTTCCACCCTCACTGTTGTGGTTTTGGGGACTTTAAAGTCTTTCCGTACTTTTCCAGGAACATAATGTGTTGGTGTCAGCTTGAGATAACCATGAGTGTAGACAGTAGTCAGACTGACATGATGCTGGGTTTTTTTTTTAGGATAGATAGGCTCAGTTGCTTCCATTCACTGGTTTGGCCTCTAAACCTGAACATGAACTAATAAAAACCCCATTCAATTTAGGAGAAAAAGCAAGAGGCTTCAAGTCAAGGACTAGGCTACTCGTGTTTGAACTATCACACACACGCTGCAAAAACTCAAAATCTTACCATGAATAGGCTATCAAATTTTTAGTCAAAATAAATCTCTTTTAGACACGTTTTACTTCTTTCAAGCATATTTTCACTTGAAATAGCCTAACCTGATAGTGGGGCATGTTTTACTTACAATAAGCACGACACACTTGCTTTCACTGGCAGATTTTTCTACTTATTTCAAGTAAAACTGTGTTAACAAGTGAAAATGATCTAAAAACGGGTTCATTTGTAGGTGAGGGCTGTTATTTCAAGTGGGTAAACAAGAAATAAGACAAATAGCCTATTCTTGGAACAATTTTGAGGCATTTTCTAATATCCCTATCACACAAAGGTCTTGATGTTGTAGGCTACTGAATCTGAATAAACTCTTTTTGCAAATATCCTACCTTCTCTGATATTATACATTATTTAAAACAAACGAACAAACAAAAACAAAACAAACGTCTTCTTCCGAGCTAGCTTGTTACTTTAGCGATAGCCTACCTCAGGGGTGCATTTAGGCCTCTTGTCTTCCCTTTTTCATATAGTATGGACTAGATATCATTTAACTCAAATGTTTGTTTGGTTTTTTCCCTCCATCCTTGTAAAGTTTGTCCCAAATCTAAAAGAAATAACGACCCTTAATGTGACGTTAATTAACGGTTTGAACAAAGTGCGGCGGAGTGATACGTCCAGTTAAAAGTCCCGAATCCCGCCGCCATCGCACTTTACATCAGTAGGCTGTTGAATGAATGACTCCTTCACTGACTTATTAGACCCAGCTTGAGTCAGTAGAGCTTTTTTTTAATATTTATTTTTCACCAACATTTTGTTAAGTTTGTACAGTTAGTACTAGCACTAGCAAATGAATTGTGTTTCAGCTGCAACAGGTGGCAGAAACCTTCAGTGGAAGTCTACACAGGACAGTCCAGGTCAACACTGCCTCCTGCTGTTCACACCCCACTACTACATCTGAGTTTTCTCAATGTGCTGCTGCTGCAAAGCGCCGTCAGCCTCCTCCTCTGCTCTGGTCCAGGGATCTCCATCCTATTGATTGCTACTACAACTACTTAGCAAGCTTATTATTTCCCCCAAACATGGGCCAGTTCAGCCAAACAGGAAATTATTAATTGATTGGCTTGTTGACAGAAAATCAATTGGCAACCACTTTGATAATTAATTAGACATTATTCAGCAACAATTCTGAAACTAAAGTTCAACAATGACGAAGGACAAAGCACCAGTGGGATAAAATAAAACCATTGGGGTGTCGGAAACCTGAGGTTAGACCAAGACTGTTCACAGCTTACACAGCCTTACGGTGTGTTTTCACTGCAGGGACCAGAAACCTTTTAGTTTAAAGACCTTGATCAAACCATCCTTACACCTCTAATGAGTTTGGCCTCTTCACACGAGCCCGTTGAATGAATTCATCAAAGAAAAAGGCTCAGTTATATTGTGCACCAATCTCAGATCAGTGAATGTTTTTCTGAGGAGACTGTACTCAAAGACATTTATTAAATCTGGAGAACCAAATGCACGGTATTCAGATAACTCTTAAAACATTTTACAAGGTTATTTAACTGTGGATACATTTATTTATTTATTTTTCTTTTTGAAAGATTTCAAACTGATATAACAAACGTCAACTCAGTGATGAATGGCTCTATACAAGTTCTGCACAGGAAAAAAAGTTTAAAAAGAAAATGGGAAACGAGTTGTGGGAAAAAGGCCATCAGGCGTTTTTCCCGTGTTGAGTAATTGCGACATACAGGCTACCAAACTTTCTCCGACAGGGAGTAAAGAGTTGGACTCTCCAGAACACACATGAAACATTTCCCCTAGACCTCCGGTGACGGTATCAGCTGATTTATGGGCTGTAGTTTCCTGTTGGTGGTGGAAAAAAAAACTCACTTTACTGTCCTATCATGGTCAACCTTGTCTGCTTTGTCCTGGTTTCAAAGATCGATAGGCAGCAGCAGCAGCACAACAAATGGAGCCAAACTCGAGACAAATAGTTTATTCAGCACATTAATTATATACAATCAGTAAACCGCCTCATTGCTCCGCCTCCTTCTCCGCTGGTTTGGGTAAGACGTCTTCGCTCTTGAACCACAGAGCTTCACTGGTGTGACTGGCGATGATGGCTCGCTCGATGAAAGGTCCTGGAGGAGGAGAACAAACAAACAAACAAACAAACAAACAAAGGTTTTGTGATGGATGTCTTACCATATTTTCCCATTCAGCTAATAATTCTCTGTTTTAACTTCCCCTTTGGCATCGAGGCAGAAGTTTAATATCATTTACGTTTTCACTACTGCTCTATCTTAAAGGGAAATTTGTTTCTTGTTCTTCATAAAATGAGCAATTCTTCAACTGATAACAGATCGATAGACCTGCTCGTTTTATGAAGATGTGAAACGAGAGACAACATTCTGTTAACCTCGAGAGACTAAAACTATTGATTGGACACATCAGGCAGAATTTTGTATTTTACACTTCCCTGGTCTTTTATTTCTTTTTCTTTATATTTATGATGTGTAGTTTTTTTTTACTTCTTCCCTCTCAGGCTTTTCCCAAATGAGACGAAAACTTCAGATCCTCTCTTGTGATTAGATGTCAGGTAAAACAATCACAGAAATCAAAAGAGAGAAAAACTTGCTCCACTATCAGATTTTTCTACTTATTTCAAGTGAAAATTTGCTTGAAAGAAGTTAAAAAAAAAAGTGTCTAAAAACAAGCTACTTTCTTAAATGTGAGATGTCTTATTTTAAAGCTGTACAGAAAATTAGTGTAATAACTCATCTATCTGACGATGGAGCCCAAACTCTGTGCAAAAGTCTATTTTTGAGTAAATCCGTGATGAAAGTGTGGTATTTTTTTTCTCATTAGATAATGCAGGCGCACGGATTATACGTCAGCCTGTACACGATTCATCAGCCACTGATATTGGATCCGTCATCCGTCATTCAAACGTCTGAGACCCAAACTTTGAATATCCCGCCCACTCGATAACGACCAATCAAACAGGACAAACGGCCATTTTTGTACACCTTTCAGTAGAATTAGATTTGTTTCGACTATTAATTACATTTTGACTAAAAATAAGACAAATATTCCTGGTAAGATTTTGAGTTTTTGCAGTGTGAACACTGGGTCCAGACGGGCAGCGACTGAGAGCAGTGTCTGCCTCGTTATGACATCACAAAGTTACAGATATCCATAAATTCAGTTAGTATTAATTAAGAACATGGATCTACAATATAGGACCTTTAAACTGTTGGAGAGCTTTTTGAGATTTCGGGCTTTGAGTACTATATATATATAATATATTGCATCTTCCTATAAATGATCTTGATTTGAGGGATTAACGAGCCTGTCGACATCTGAGCTCCCTTCGTTTGTATTGAGGAGCATAGGAATCATATTAGTTTCCTTATTTCCGGCTCAGTAAACCAGACAAATCTGATCGGGCTTTTGATGCCAATTTTTTCTCCTTCTACTCTTCAAACACCTTACAGTCGATAAGAGCTTCCTTTCCGACAAAAGAGCGACTGAACTAGTTCAGTTTTCCGTAGCAGCATCTGGAGAAAAGCCCCCTCCATCGTATCTGAGGTGAACACGGCCGACTGAACAACTCCTACCTATTAGGCTGTTGCACTGTCATCCTGGTAAACCTGCCAGTCTGCCCCTGACATGGCTTTAAAAAATAATTGAGGCTGAAAAATAACAATAAACTAACTTTCCATGAACCTTCCCCCGACGCACACACATATATATATAAAGCCTAAATCTGAATGAGATTGTATTTCCTAACAGCTGCTCTCAATCTCTCGCCCACACATTCTCCGTCTCGCCTTCTTTCATTTTGTAAACACAAATAAAAGCACAAATTCCCTGCAGTCTCTCTCTCTCCATTTTCACTCACTTCAGCATCACTTCTCCCTGTTGTCGACTGTTTTTCTGCATTCAGGTCTATATGTATCAGCAAATAGTTGTGCTTTTGTCAGGAATAATAACTCTTAAGCCTCCCTGGGGGTTAGTTTCACTTTCCTTTCCCTTCACCCACACGATGCATTCACATGCAACGCTCTCCTTCTTCCAGTTTGTGGACGTTTTGTCGGTGAAGTTTCCACTCGTTTCTGCCCACGGTGCAGCCGTCAGCTCTCCAAACCATAATGGGAATAAAGTCATAATAATATTTTTTTTTTAAAGGCTGCGCTTTTCATGCAGAGTTGACAATAAGTATTCTACACATTCAAAATCTTCTTGATCCTTGACTTGTGGCTGGAGATGTAATTAAATTTCCGCCGAAGAGTCCTTCTGCGCCTCTGGTCGGGGAGCTGAACTGCTGCGTAATGTTTTCTGGCAGCGACTCAAACGGGGAGATCAGTGGAGCCCAGGTGGCTCGGCTCGAGACGCCGCCACGAGCCGCTCCGCCGATGAGAAGTCACGGGGGCGAAGCGACTAGGAGCGAGGCGCTGACTGAGTCGTTTGTGAGTGATAACGCTCCCCCCCCCACCCCCAACCCCCAAAAGGGGTGAGAGCGGCGTGACGAGTCCCTCGGGGATCGTCATCATCAGACTGCAGCTGGTTTGTACCGAGAGCGCACGGCGAACAGAAGCATCTGCTGCAGGTTTCCTCCGGTCTGACGCAGCGTGGAAAAGTTTCAGCGCTTCAGGAGGGAAACTTCTGTTTCTGCTTGTTTGGTTCGTTTGTATACTTTTTAAAACAAGAGCTGATAACGAGTTGAGCCGAGAAACAATGGATTTGTTTTTTGGTTTGACTCAAAATAAAGACGTATTGGAGTAAAACAATGTGGTGTCTGCAGCATCATTTGTCCTCATTTCTATTTTAATTCCAGCAGAGATGTGGCTGCAGATCAGCCTCCAAAGTATTAAACACTTGATGTGTTACCTTTAAAGGAATAGTTCAACATTATGGCAAATTGGCCCATTGCCATAATCCCTATAGTTACCTTTAATTGTCGGTGCAAGCTATTTTAAGAACGGCGGAGCAGAGCCGTGAGCTGCTCAGAGCTACGCTACGGAGGCTCATTGGATTTCTTGGTTTCCTGCATCAAATTCATCAAATACACAATCCAACAACTCCACAACGCTCTGGTGGACAAGTAACACAACGTTACCACACAGAGTTGTTTTAGAGGGAAATTCATGCAAAACTGCTGCAGCGGAGGGGCAGTTTTTCATCAAGCTGTGTCTGCATTTCCCTCTAAAACAACTCTGTCTGGTAACGTTGTGTTAATATCTCATAGCGTGGTGAATGTGCAGGTCACAACTTGTCCACCAGAGCGTTGTGGAGTTGTTGGATTGCGTATAGAGTTCATATGGAGTTCATATGGAGCAGACTCTGAAAGTTCTCCAAACCCTTCCTTGGCATGACGGTGAGTAAGAAAACTGGTGAATTATGGATTTTGAGTGAAGTATCCCTTTAAAGCATCCAGTCTCAGAGGGTTGAAAGACTCAAAACAAATGGAGCCGCTGCATGAACAGTTCAGAGTTCATGAGAAACAGCAGAAAACGTGAGAGCAGAGTCATTAGTTTAGTGCTGAGGAGACACGCGGCTCCTCAGGAGAGAGATCCGAGACGGACGGCGGCGGCGGCGGCGTGAAGAGACGTTGATGAGAAGTTCCAGGTCACAGAGGGTCGTCAGTTTTAAATCCTCCTCCGTCGTCAGCGTTTTTCTGAAACGCTGTGCGGTTTGTTTCACCGTTAATGATATTTTATTTAGCCGGCTCAGAATCAATTATTTTTTAGATCATTTAAGCGCCGCGCTCTAATGAGGGTCTATTAGCTGATGACAGCGCTCTGCATCTTATTACTGAACGCAAAGTGGAGAAAATGGAAATGAATGAACTCCTGAGGAGAAGTGACTGTCTCACCAGGACACATGGAGCTTTTCTTCTTCTTTAACTAAAAAATATATGTATTTTCTATATTAAATCTTTAAATACATGCTGCTTTGTTTTTTTGTTATTGCACCTGCTGTCTGTCTTTAGTTAGTTTTTTCTTTTCTTATAAATATACAAATATATGCAGGTTTTTGTTCTCAGCAATTTTAAAATTACACAATTATAATACTGTAACAGCTCTGTTTTAATATGCTGATGTTTTTTTGAGCCTCATGAAACCACCTGGCTTTCGTCTACACCAGTCTGATTACATAGCTGATATTTCATTCTGAGGGGTTGAAGGAGCTGCACCGACTGTGTGTGGGCTGTTGGTGAAGGTACGTACCCATGTCGGCCGGTCGGTGGGAGCACACGTCGATCAGGACGGTCTGCAGGTTGGACAAGATCTGCTCTTTGGGCATGTTGAGCTGCACAGAGGAGAGATCAAGTCTGACTGCTGTTATTTGAACACAACATTTTATATTTTATTATATATTATAGAAAGGCCATATTAGCCTCAAATGGAAGCTTATGAATTAAGGAAGTTTTCTATCTACATGTTAGGCACAGATATTCTACATAAAAAATATGAATTTTCATGAGAATTTGTCTTTTTTGGGATGTTGAGGGTGATATCTTAAAATAGAGTTGCAACAAACCCCAGAATCTTTTTTATAGTTGCCTTTTATGCCCCATTTACATGTTTCGCCAGAAAAAGTGAAATGATACTTTTTGCCAAATGTTATAGTTGTGATCCTTGAAGGTCTATTTATGCTATTGTAAAACAAACTAAATATTTGCATTTACAAAATCATTTATAGTCCCCATCGCATGTTTTCAGCTTTCCAGTTTCAAACTAATTTTCACTTGACTGCCAATGGGTTGTGATCCTTAAGAAAGGTCCTAGATATTCTTTGCTTGATTTTGAGTTTTTGCAGTGTAGTATCAAACCTTTTACAACGCTCCGTGTCTGTTTTCCAAAAAACAGGAGTCTTCATGTCTCCAGGACATGGAGCTTGTGAGTGGAGCAAGATTAGAAAAATACTGAACTGGAAACTTTGAAACTAAGTTTTGCAAATTAAAAAAAAACAACAACTTGATGATGGAGGCTCTCACTCGTGCACACGCAGGGGAATAAGGAAATATTTAAGCCTATAAAAAATGTACTCCATGCCTGAACACACTCCGTCCTCCTCCTCCTCCTCCTCCTCCGAGAGCACTGATTTTATGTTCCAGTTTCCTGTTGGGAAAACAAACTTATACATGTTTCATCTGAACTTTCCTTTTTAGCTCGGAGCGTTTCAACATTTAAAATATAGAAACGTCTCTCTCTCTCTCTCTCTCTCTCCCAGGACGGAGACGTGTGAACTGGATGAAGCTCCACGGTGATGTCATCGCTGCAGCTCACATTTATATCACAACTGGTCACGTCGTCACTGTTTGGCACTTTGGTGCAACACTCTGGACATGTGCAATAATTGTTGACCACAAAACAGTGTGTGGACTTTTTCTTCTGCTGCTGCTGTTTCTTTATGTTTCTATTTGATCTGTGTTTTATGTCATAACTGTGTTTGCAGCTTGTACAATAACGTTTATTCTGAATAACCAGTTGACTTCATTATTTTATCTATGCTTTTTAGCATTTGTTCTTTTTCCTTTGTTTTAATTTTTTTGTTTCCTTTATTTTATTCTATTTTGTTTGCAATGCTCTTCAAGCTATATTCATGTTTTTTTTGTTTTGCTTTGTTATTTGTGTAATGATTTTTAATGAGGGGAGGTTATTAGGTTATTAGGTGAGGTTTAAAGATAAGAGTGTGTTTCTACCTCACCCACACCTTTTATTCTTATTTAATTTTTTTGTTGTTGATTCTACAGTTGTGCAAATAAAAACTTAAACGATGAATCAGTCGTCGCAGCGGCTGCAGCTCTGACTGCCGTCGTGTCGTACCGTGGCGATCCTGGTCCTGACGAAGCACTCGCTCTCCACCATGTACTCGTGACCCGTTTTAAACAGCTGCAGCATCTTGGGAATGTTTGTGCCGACGGAGCCTGAGAGACGCAGAGAGAAGAACTGATCAGAACCAGAATATGTATTTTGTATTTAATTGTAAACATCATCCTTTCCTAAGCTCCTCAGGTCTCACCTCTCTTGCTCTTTGGAAACTTCTTCCTCAGTTTGTTCTTCAGCGGTACGAGCTTGGGCAGCATCTCTGGAACCGTTACGTAGAAGTCTGCAGAAACCTCGTCGTCCAGGATCTGGAAACGTTGAGTTAAAAACCAAGATGAAATCAAACATGAAAGACATTTAGAAAAACAAAAGAAGTGGAAACGGAGCAAACATTTGTTCTTCCTTTTTGATTTTTGACAGAATTTGACACCGAGTCACTGATTCTTCAACTCATAAAGACGGAGACTGTGAAGTTTTCATGAAAGCCAACGCAAATATCTGACTTTATAGCCGCAGGTGAGGCTTCCTCTGTTTATATGACACAAACCATAAGATGAAATGTAATAATAAGCTTCACTATACCTGTATTTTTATTATTGTTAAGACTTATGTCACCTTTTCTGAAGCCAGTGTCTCTGCTTGACTCCAGGAGACGACGTGATTTAAACGTGTTCGCTCTGTTTTGTTTTGTCTTTTATCATCATCTTCCTGTGCTTTGTGTTTTTATCTTGTCTCTCTCTCTCTCGCTGTGAAACCGACTGTTCTTCTTCGGGGACAACAAATAAAGCCATTGATCGATGATTGAATTCCAGTCTCGTCTGACACAAACACGGCGACAAGAAAAGGAACCCCCCCAACCGCCGCCGCTGCCGCCACAAGACGATGCCTGTGGACTTTATCTACACTGGTCACGTCGTAGCGGACGGAGACAGAACAGCTGCGGTTCTCCGTCAGTGTCTGTCGGCTGTAGACGAGCTTCATGTCCCACGATCTACAGCCTTAACCCTCCTGCTGGAAGGAAGGAAGGAAGGAAGGAAGAAAGGAAGGACGAAAGGAGGGAGGGAAGGAAGGGTAAATGGATAGAAGGAAGGAAGGAAGGAAGGAAGGAGGGAAGGAAGGAAGGAAGGAAGGAAGGAGGGAAGGAAGGAAGGAAGGAAGGAAGGAAGGAAGGAAGGAAGGAAGGAAGGAAGGAAGGAAGGAAGGAGGAAAGGAAGGAAGGGTAAATGGATAGAAGGAAGGAAGGAAGGAAGGCAGGAAGGACAAAGGGAAAGAAGGAATGAAGGAAAGATAAAGGGATAGAAGGAAGGAAGGAAGGAAGGAAGGAAGGAAGGAAGGAAGGAAGGAAGGAAGGAAGGAAGGAGAGAAGGAAGGATGAAAGGAGGGAAGGAAGGGTAAATGGATAGAAGGAAGGAAGGAAGGCAGGAAGGACGAAGAAAAGAAGGAAGGAGGGACAAAGGGAAAGAATGAAGGAAGGAAGGAAGGAATGAAGGAAGAAAGGGAGGAAGGAAGGAGGAAAGGAAGGAGAAAGGGGAAGGAAGCAAGGAAGGAAGGAAGGAAGGAGAGAAGGAAGGAAGGAAGGAGGAAAGGAGGGAAGGAAAAATGGATAGAAGGAAGGAAGGAATGCGGGAAGAACGAAGAAAAGAAGGAAGGAGGGACAAAGGGAAAGAATGAATGAAGGAAGGAAGGAAGGAAGGAAGGAAGGAAGGAAGGAAGGAGGGAAGGAAGGAGGGAAGGAAGGAAGGAAGGAAGGAAGGAAGGAAGGAAGGAAGGAAGGAAGGAAGGAAGGAAGGAAGGAGAGAAGGAAGGAAGGAAGGATGAAAGGAGGGAAGGAAGGGTAAATGGATAGAAGGAAGGAAGGAATGCAGGAAGAACGAAGAAAAGAAGGAAGGAGGGACAAAAGGAAAGAAGGGTAAAGGGACAGAAGGAAGGAAGGAATGCAGGAAGGTCAAAGGGAAAGAAGGAAGGACAGAGGGAACGATGGGAGGAAAGAAGGAAGGGAAAAGAGAAGATGGAGAATAGATGGAGGGAGGGAACAGGTTGGGTCCAAAAAGAAGGAAGAAGGAAGGACGAAGGGAAGGAAGGAAGGAAGGAAGGAAGGAAGGAAGGAAGGAAGGCCAAGAGGATTGTGGAAAGAAGGAAGGGAAAAGAGAAGGACAGACAGATGGAGGGAGGGAACAGCCCTAGTCAACTGGATCAAAAGAGGAGAGGAGAAGTAGTAAGGACAAAGGGAAAGAAGGAAGGACGGAGGAAGTGAACAGACCCAGAAGGGCAACAGGAGGGTTAACTACCCCCCCCACCCCCCCCACATTGTAACTTTGGTACTTTTTATTTTACAGTGCAGCTCAGAGGTTTGAGAGTTTGTCTGATTAATCTGCACATCTTCTACCCTTCGTCCGTTTCCTAACAGGAAGGACGACCGGACGACAGGGCTGGAACCACCATCACAGCATCCGGCCGGCACGGGAAACTGATGCTGATCCACTGGTTCAGAGACGAAGACCCTGCTCGTCCAAAACACTTTGTTGGACCGCCTTCAGCTTTGATTACAGCAGCATTTGCAGTGGCATCGTTTCAATAACTGCTGCAAGGTCACAACGTTTACTTCCATCCAGAGGTTTTTCATTATTGACTTTCCCTCTGTTCTCTTTTCCTTTTCTTATATTTATTTTTTTATTTTTTATCACAAATGACACGCTAACATTTCAATTCCTAACATTTCAATTCCTAAATGGACCAGTATTTCATCATTTCATAATCTATTTTGGAAAGTGACGATATTTAGGATTCTTCACGATTAATTAATTGTGGCGTTCAATAGCGCGATTAATTGTGAAAACAAGTAATCGTGAGCGACATCCCTATTTGGAAACAACGGGCAGCTCACCTGCTGTACGAGCTCGGCTCCTCCGACAAACGTGGCTCCGTTGTCCTGGGCAACTTTAGCCTGATTCGCGTCCTGCAGAGAGGAACAAACCACAAAACAGAACCACAGCAGAGGCAACGTTAGCCATTTCAATCTGATTCAGGCGTGTCGTCGTCGCTACTGCCATTCATTACGGTCATTAAAATGCATCTTTAAGTCACAACCTGGCAACCCGAGCGGCTCGACAGGATTATTAATCAAACTGCTGCTTGTAGCGGAGGCTTCACAACAAAACAACAACGACTGAGCTCATCCATTACAGACGAGCAGCGGGGTGACAAACAGAAAGGTGCTGCAGCTCGTCTGACTCATGTTCTGGCCGAATTAAAACAATTCATCAACAACAGACAATCAACTGGCTATGAAATTAAGATTCAGCGAGGCCGAAGAGCAGGAAAGAAGAGGAAACTTTGCAGCAGCCGTTTTTTTTTTTTACCTCGGTGAAAACTAAAACTTTGTTCATCTCCGTCTTCAAGGGGTGAGGTAAGTGCACGGTGCTGACGAAGGCTTCGACTCGTCTCTGCAGAGAGACAGAAAAACAAGTCGATTATCACAGTCGGCTTCGCTCAGACAGCTGCAGACAAAGAAAACACATGAAAAGACACAGAGGACGGATGTCAATCACAGAGCGAGCTGAGGTATTCATTCAAGTATTAAATCTATTCCAGCGCCGCCACGTCAATGTTTAATTTTTCCGGAGTGTGCACGTCATCCATTATGCACATGAACATCGGTCCTGCATGGCGCGGTGGAGACACGTGGACGGTCTGGACGCGGCGGCCGCTCCACCGCCCGGCGATGTGGAAACAAACTCATAAACAATCAAGGGTTTTTTAAAGGCGAATTGCTGTGAATTGCTTTTACATTGTATGTATTTTTTATGGAGCCAATCAATTTGAAGTTTTTAATTCATTCAATAATTTTGATTTGTTTAGTATTTTGGCTGTGACTGTATTTAAAGAAATTGCACTTCAAGACCTAAGACTAAGAGTGATTCTTAACAATGCACTATTTCACAAATGCATGCAAACTTTTTCCACCACTGGAAAGAACCTGAGATGACCCCTTAAAATATCTAGTTTTGTTGGATCAATAGTCTAAAACTCAGCCTTATCCAGTTTGTTGTGATGCATAACAAACAGTTATTTATCATTTACTATAGAAAATTACTGTTTGTCATAATAACTACACTTTTTTTTGTGAAATCATTAATTGATAAATAAAGAAAAAATGGTTATTAAAGCAGATATCAGCGGCACGGCCGTTTTGGCTAATGCTGCGTTCAAGGCAGGCTTTTGAAACTGTAAATTACGGCTTCAAGTCACAACTACGACTTTGTAGCGTTCCAGGCAACCCGTAACTCGTGTTTTTACCGTCCTGTTGCCTGTGAAAGTCACTTTAACGGCCTCTCGTAACTTCCGACCCGTGAACTCGTACC
The DNA here is from genome assembly GCA_030347415.2 of Decapterus maruadsi. Taxonomy (NCBI): domain Eukaryota; kingdom Metazoa; phylum Chordata; class Actinopteri; order Carangiformes; family Carangidae; genus Decapterus; species Decapterus maruadsi. The sequence goes on along the minus strand of CM064895.1, from coordinate 28,078,690 downwards.
AGATTGAACTGGTATGACTTCACAGGAAGGAAAAACACAAAGTACGAGTTTCCTTGAACGCACCATGAGTTAGCAGCCCCCGCCCTCGTCAGGCATCTATTGGTCCTCGTCCCTACGTCACCACATTCACGCGCATCCCTTGGCTGCACACACAGCCCTTCATGCCGTTCTCTCTCCTCATTGGATAACACTTGTATCCCACAAGGAAAGTTTTCTCCTGGTTTACAGCAGAGCAGAGTGACTGAGAGACTCGTGTTACGGCTGAAACACTCCATGTAAGTGATTGCTGACGGAAAATAGGACTATTTAGGACTTATATTAACAAAAACATTCCACTGATATCTGCTTTAACAATGCAGTATTTCACAAATGCATGCAAACTTTATATACCACTGTATATGGAACTCTCCAGAACCTGAGATGAAGCCTTAAAATATCTAGTTTTGTCGGATCAATAGTCCAAAACTCAGCCTTATCCAGTTTATTGTGATGCATAACAAACAGTTCTTTATCATTTACTATAGAAAATTACTGTTTGTCATAATAACTACACTTTTTTTTGGTGAAATCATTAATTGATAAATCAAGTAATGGTTATTAAGATAGAGACAACGGCCACTGTGCTGACGTCGTTACCTTTTTCTCCAGCTTCATGTTCAGCTTCAGGTCGACGTAGACGTTCTGGTCGCTGGGCGTGAAGTCCAACAGCTGGAAGCTCTTCAGCAGGTCGACGGCGTCCGACGCGTCGTAGACGGTCCTGGGGTAGAACCTCATGATGTAGACGTCGTCCACGGGCGCCCACGCCGTCTTCCCATAAGGCTTGTGTCTGTTTGTGTCATCGATCACCCTCTGCTCCTTCTTCTCCTCCTTCTCCGCCTCCTCTTTCTTGTCTTTCTTTTGTGGCCTGACAAACAATGGTGAAAAACATTCGGTTCATCACAGCCTCTTCCTGTCTCGCCTTTTCAACTCAGTGGGATAAAGGGATAGTTCAACATTTTGGCAAATTGTCCAATTGACCTTTAATTGTCGGTGCAAGCTGTTTTTAGAACGGCGGAGCAGAGCCGTGAGCTGCTCAGAGCTACGCTACGGAGGGATTTCTTGGTTTCCCTCATCAAACTCATCAAATACACAATCCAACAACTCAAAACAAGTTGTGACCTGCACATTCACCACACTATGGAGCATGCAAAACTGCCGTTTTTTAGCAAGCTCTGCATTTACCTCTAAAACAACTCTGTCTGGTAACGTTGTGTTATTATCTCAAAGTGTAATGAATGTGCTACGGAAATCCCATGAGCCTCATCCCATGAGCCAAACCTACAAACATACTTCTATGACTATAGGGATTATGGCAATGGGGCCAATTTGCCAAAATGTTGAACTATCACTTTAAGTGAAAATTGTGGGATTGTAAATTCACCTGGCGGCTGCAAAAGTCCTGACGGGGAGATTCCTCTGTGCAGTTCGCGAGACGCCCGTGTAGGTCGGGCCGCCGGCCGTCAGCAGCTGCCTCTGACATCCTGCTAAAACTGGGAGAAAGGAAAAACAAAAACAGAGAGAGGAAATTGCATTTTTATTTTGCATAAACTATGTGTACCATAAAATGTCTGCTTAATTTCACTATCGGATGCCATGCAAACTGTGTAATCTTTATACAAGAGCACCAGCTCCGTGTTTTGGGTATGTTATTTGCATGAGACTGGAATAAAACTGCTAATATTTGCCTGTGCCTGTATCTTTTTGTTAATTATTATTTATTATTATTATCATCAAGACATCAGTGCAAGCAATTGTTGTTTCTCCTGCACATGTTTGATATGTTGTATCTATTCTGTATGAGTTTTGTTTTTTTTACTTTCATGCTGCTCTATAGGTCTTTTCATCTCATGTGCTTATAAATAAATCAGATCAAACTTCATTCAAAAATCTGACAATTAAAAGACAGCACTTCTTATGAGCAAGGACAGACATTATACATTATTCTGTGAAATCATTAACATAAATTATTCAATTAGGCATACATATAAACCATTAAATATAAATATATAGATCATCAACGCCCATCGAGGAGCTGTTTGGGGTTGTAAGCTAAAGTTGATGAATTAATGGGTGAAAACAGCTTATTTCGCCTCATTAAAATCTCCTTTCTTATTTATAATAGAGCCGAATTCAACAAAAAACTATAGTTGTTTATATATAATCGTAATATATTTCAATCACTAAGTGTATTTGTTAAATAAGTCACGAGAAAGTAAAAATAACACATATGAAGGGAGCTAGCTGACAGAGAAGCTAGGCTAAGCTAACAGGATGCGGCTCGTTAACCCGAGACAAAATATTACGCTTTACAGATTTAACATAAATTTCTCTCAGAGGATAAATTAATACTATTTAATGTCAGTCGCAAGAAAGTAAGCTGCACAAAAACAACTGACCTTTCCACACACTCCGCGTGCAGGTTGCCATGTCTGGGACTATCTGAGGTCCGTGTGGAAACAACGACGCGGTCGATGGTTCCGCCCGAGCGGTAAAATATTTGACCTGTTTAGAGCATAGACACAGTCGGCAAGCAACGAAACGTCACTTCCGGTCACAAAACAAACTGTTTTCCCCCATACACACACATCCGGCATTTTAAACCTTTGTCAAACGCTTGTTCGCCGTCCTGTCTTAGGTTTAATCACATGTATATGCTGACAAAGAGCTTTATTAGAAAACTCATCACGATCTGGGTCGATTGTTGTCCGTACATCTTAAAATATGAAGTTTTCATCAACGAGTCAGCAGGGTCGGCAACCTTCACTTCCGGTCAGAGCGTGACACGTTTGGGAAGATCAGATACGTTCAGATATAAAAGTTCAGGTTGTGGTTTTTGAATTTATTTGTGGTGCAAAATAACACACAACAACTCAGGCAGTGTCCCCGAGTGTCTAGAGCCGGCCGGCAGCGACCAAGAGAGCGTTAGAGCCGTGGGGGAGACAAATATGACTGACTGTTACCTAATATTAAAATGTACGGGCAACAATCGACCCAGATCGTGATGAGTTTCTAAAAATATAGCTTTTGTCAGCATATACATGTTTAAAACTAAGACAGGACATGGATTTAAAATGTTTTTGCAGCTTTGTTTTCCCCCACGGCCCTGACCGGAAGTGACGTTTCCTTGCTTGCCGACTGTGTCTATGGATGTAGCTGTAGCCTAGATATTATATATATTATATTATAGATCCATGGTTTAGACGTTAAAATGTAGTAAAAAGTTGAACTCTGAGTTCCTCACGTCATGACTTTGGTTTTTCCAACTCTTTAGTCTGGTTTAGTCCCAATAGGTTTTGAACAGTTATTCGTTATTTTCAACATTTTCCTCAAACATTGATGTTCAATCTTCACTTTACACAAACTTGCCATAGGCTATATTTCTTACACTAATCTCAAACAATTATTTGGGCGGGTTTTTTTTTTTGTGATCAACTTTTTAAAATTATTTATTTCATGTGATTTGGTTTAAAAATGACCAAAGAGTCCATACAAATCATTATTGAACATACAAACAACAAAATCCCAAACTAACAATCATACAAAACAAGACAGGGACACAGAATAAAAAACAAGAACATGGGTCTAATTTTACGTTATGGATCAACCAGAGCCACAATCGCTCTGGGAACAACTACATGCAAAAAAAAAGAAGAAGAAAAACAAAACAAAGTTGCTTCCTGGCAACGAGAAAAAATAAACAATGCAGGCCACAGTTTGTATGGCTGCATATTTGATATTGCAAAATTTAAACGGAATTTGTCGTCGATTACCATTCAATTTGGTGCATAACTTATCTGTAATTATTACATAAAATCCTTCGATTTTTAATTATTATTTTTTAAAGAAATATTTTTGGTAGAGGCAAAAAAGAAAAGAAAAAAGAAAACAAAACGAGGGGCGACAGTTAGATGTTGTGCGCGGACCGGACGGTTACGAGCGGAAGTCGCGTTTGTTGTTCTTCCTTGTGTTTCCGAGACGTTCAGGGTCTGAACGGGTTCAACAGCCGCGTCTGCATGTCTGTCTCCACCGATTCCCCCAATAAACCGTCTTCTACCGCCCCCGAATGAAGGTAACGTGACATTTTACACTCTCTTATCCACGCTGCGGACTCTTTATACCCGGGACTGTCTCGGGTTTAAATGTAAAATCTCACACTTAAATCCTTGTTTTCCCCCTGTGGTTGTTGTGTGGTGGTAACGCTACCTACTCGCCTTCTTCTTCCCGTAAGTCGCTGCTGAATCCCGGGTAGAGCGCAAATCCAGCCCCGTGCTTCGAGCTCACTGAGCCGGGGAGAGAGGAGAGAGATGACCATAACGTTGTTGTCGCGGTTGTTGTATTCTTTGTTTTATTGCATTGTAATTGGTGTCAGACTAGGTAGAAACGTGTGTTCACCTCATGGTTGTCAGGTGTGACAGCTGGTGGTGGAGGGGGTCGAACTTGTCCACCACAGGGCCCGTTGCTGCTGCTGCTGCTGCTGCTGGTGTCTTGTCACTTTTGACATTATGGAGCTATGTTTGGATACTCGGCTGTCAGCTGTCGGTGCAGTTGGCGTTACTACATTTTTTCCATTTACAATAATAATAATAACAATAATAATATATAGCTAAAGAGAACTATCTGGCTGTTGCACAAAACAAAACACAAGTCCACCGGTTTCCAAAGCAACAAAACTAACAACAGACTCAGGATTTAACAGCTCTGATTAAAAAAAAAAAGGAGACCATCTTATTCTAGCTACTTCTCTTACTCAACCTGAGCCAAATCATATTTAATGAATATTATAAAAAAACACAGTTAAGATTAAAGGTTCGGATTCTGAAATAAAAATGACCATGGACTGTTCTCTGCATTATTCAAGGTCTAAATTAAAACACTGGACCTTTTTTTAATATATATAATTTTGACCAGTTGTCATTTTCTGCAAATAAATGCTCTTTATGACAACATATATATACTTTTTTTTCAAATTTGGGAGAAATGTTGTCAGTAGTTTGCAGAATAAAACAAAATTGTTCATTGATTTCACTCAAACACATTCCTATAAATACTACAACCAGAGAAACTGATCATTTTGAAGCATTGGTCTCTTCTTTTTTTCCCCCAGAGCTGTATATAATATGTGATTGATGTGTGTGTGACATGTTGATATGATATGATATGATCTGGGACATGTGATGATGACGACACACACACAGTCTTCAGTTTCGTGCCTGTCGCTGTGTGATTGTGACACGGAGCCGTGGCCGCAGCAGCAGCAGCAGCCAGCAGGCCGTCTGTGTTTGTGTGTGTGTGTGTGTGTGTGTATGTGTGCGTGTGTGTATCAGCCTGCAGCCTGCAGCCGCTGCTGCCGCTTACTTGTGACCCAGTAGTCAGTGTGTAAACAGGTTATGTAAGTCGTCTCCAAACTTATTCACCCTGAGCCAGCCAACCTCCAGCGCTGGGAGTAGAGCAGGCAAGTACACTACAAAACTATCAACACAACAGTGTGAAAGGATAAAATAGAATAAAATAAACTTAAAATAAAATGGAAGGCGCAGAATTGAAGAAAGTGTTTGCATTGTAAAGGGCTGATGATGTCATAACTAGCATTAATAACACAGTGTGCAGTCAGCATGTCACCGTAGCTAACCGCCATCTGGTTAAACTGTGTTATATCATGCACTGTACAGAAAATATCATTGTTTTTACTGCTAATGTGCAATAATATGAGCTGTGCTATCATGCACATTATGACTAATCCATATCTACATGTATTTAAAATGCATGTGTTGTTTGTTGTGTTGTGTTCACTGCACACTGTCAGTGAGCGGACGTCCACTTATGTAATGACGTATTACGAATACATTTAAGTCAAAAAGGTCAGAAACTACTTTTTTATTCATAAGAAATGTGTTGTATTTTATAAACTCTTAATGTTTTTGATGTGAATTCAAATCTGCAAACCACCTGTAGCTCTCAGATAAATGTAGTAATGGAGTAAAAAGTGCAGTATTTTCATGGAAATGCTTTTAAATTCAGAGAAAATGCCTCCAAACTGCACCTAAAAGTTTCATGCACTAGTTTGTTTTTACTTGCACACACGTCCTCAGTTGTTCATGTGCATGGTGTTCTACAGAGAGATGTGGACAATAACAAAGTTGTGTAATAATAATATTATTTATTTCGGAGCCCTGATTTACTGCTGCAGCTGCTGACGGAGCAGGTGCCACGTTAATCACCAGTGTTTACAATCAAAACTGGAAAAAAAGGAGCGGCTGAAGGTGTCCACATGTTGTCGAGTTTATTCAGCTATAGTAGGAGTGTCGTTACACTGTATAGTGGCACCGTGGTTCAACATCTGTGTCAGGTTGAAGCTCTTTAAATCTACTTCATCTCTGCACACAGTTGTAAAGTTCATTTTATTTGATTATTATGTTATTATTTTACTGGTCCGGCCCATTGGAGATCAAAATGCGCTGTATGCAGCCCCTGAACTAAAATAACTTTGACTCCCCTGGTGTAAGTCGATATTGATATATCACAGTATAACTCAGGTTTAAAGGAATAGTTCAACATTCACCATGCTATGAGATAATAGCTAACGCAATGTCGTGAGACAGAGTTGTTTTACAGGTAAATGCAGAGACTGCTTGCTGAAAAACTGCCTCCTACAGGAACGCGCATCAGCGGTTTTGCATGAATTTCCCTCTAAAACAACTCTGTGTGGTAACGTTGTGTTATTATCTCATAGCGTGGTGAATGTGCAGGTCACAACTTGTCCACCAGAGCGTTGTGGAGTTGTTGGATTGTGTATTTGATGCGTAGCTCTGAGCAGCTCACGGCTCTGCTCCGCCGTTCTAAAAAATAGCTTGCACCGACAATTAAAGGTAACGAACCTACTGCTGTGACTATAGGGGTTATGGCAATGGGCCAGTTTGCCAAAATGTTGAACTATCCCTTTAAAATGTTCCCCTGTTTCTCAAAAGTCAGATTCTGAAATCATCAGAAGGTTGTTTTTGATTTGAGGGAAACATTTAACGCTGCTGCTAACGTTTACAACACGTGTCCAAACAGCAGCAGCAGAGAGGAGACACAGACACAATGGATTCAATCAGCTGCTCAAGACAAGTCTGATTTCCTCTTCGTCTCTCCTTGTCAATGCATTATTCTTTCGTTGTGCATCACGTGCAGCGTCTTCTGAGTCTGACCGACGATCAAAGGCGTCGTCGTCGTGTGGAAGTCAGTTGTTCTGGTGGCGGCGGCTCCGTTTCCTCTGCGGCTTCTGGGGCTTTGGCTGCGGCTCTGTGTCGGTCTCATGGTGGGAAATCACCTTCATGCTGCAGCTGCATGCCAGTAAACTGTGTGTCTGTCTGTGTGTGTGTGTGTGTGTGTGAGGCTGCAGAGGTCACCAGCTGCACACACACACACACACACATTTGCTTACAAAGGTTTTGCATAAAAATATCTGCATCTGGAAATAACTTGCAGGTGACTGGAAAAGACTTTTTTTTGGGGGGGGGGGGAGTTTTTGTCTCGTCTGCCAGTTATCGAGGCTCGGACTGACCTGGAGATGAACCTCTGGTGTGTGTGAGAGTGTGTTTCTGCAACAAACACACACATTTTACAACTTTTACTCACGCTTGGTTTTTTAGAGTAAAAGGCAGAAGCCACAGGTTTCTCAGCTCAAACTCACCACAGTCAGAACAAGAAGTTTTTTTTCTTTTATTTTGTTGAAGCAATTAGTTTGTTGATCGATTAGTTAAAGGTGCATTGCGTAGGAATTCCTCCCATCTAGCGTTGCGGTTGTGGACGACAGCTGCTTAACTGACAGGAAATTAATCAGCTGTGTTCTCTGGTTATGAGTTGTCCGTCTGTTTTGTCACTTTGAACTGATGTTTGCTGCTTTAACATGTTTTTTTTTCTTAACAAGTATTTTATTTTTAATATAAATTATCACATGATGCTTTTATTATGTTAATTTTTATCCATTTTAATCCTTGATGCTCTCTCCCTGTATGAAAAATCTTTTAATCAGTGGATAATGTTTGTTGTTAGTTACTCTGACAGTTATCTTCTTGATTAACAGAGTAGTCGTTATGGCGCCACGTCGTTATGTTCTAGATCTTAAAAGTGGATTTTTCTTCTTTTTTTTTAATGACAAAAAGTTGAAAAATTCTAAATTGATTGTTGCAGCTCTACTTTCATCACATTTCTCATTTTAATTCTCTTAATAAAAAGCAGATGCCACTTAAATAAAGTCATGAAATCAAACTAAATCTCCCTCTCTCTCGTCTCTCTGTTCTGTGTGTTTCAGATTAACAGGTATGCCAAAGGAAAAATATGATCCCCCAGATCCCCGCAGATGTTACACCATCATGTCGGCCGAGGAGGCGGCCAGTGGGAAGAAGTCTCACTGGGCCGAGCTGGAGATATCTGGTCAGTCCAACTAAACCCTCTGCACCTGTAACCCTAGAAACGGGTCAGAACAGTCCAGTGTGTCGTTTCCTGTTTGCTGGCTCCAGTTTTCCAGGACAGGAAGTCGCCGGTGTTTCACATGTGTTGATGCAAACTGCTCTCTAACGTCCGTGTTGTGTTACGGAGCAGCGCATGAATCAGTAATGGAAATGAGTTGCAGCCTCGGTGACAAAACAAATCTGCTCTCCTCCGACCTGTTGTTGATTCAACCAGTTCAAGTTAAAGGGATAGTTCAACATTTTTGGCAAATTGTCCCATTGCCATAGTCACAGCAGTAGGTTTTTTGACCTTTAATTGTCGGTGCAAGCTATTTTTAGAATGGCGGAGCAGAGCCGTGAGCTGCTCAGAGCTACGCTACGGAGGCTCATGGGATTTCTTGGTTTCCTTCATCAAACTCATCAAATACACAATCCAACAACTCCACAACACTCTGGTGGACAAGTTGTGACCTGCACATTCATCACACTATGAGATAATAACACAACGTTGTTGTTGGATTGTGTATTTGATGAGCTTGATGAGGGAAACCAAGAAATCCCATGAGCCTCCGTTGGATTGTGTATTTGATGAGTTTGATGAGGGAAACCAAGAAATCCCATGAGCCTCTGTAGCGTAGCTCTGAGCAGCTCACGGCTCTGCTCCGCCGTTCTAAAAATATCTTGCACCGATAATTAAAGGTAATGAACCTACTGCTGTGACTATAGGGATTATGGCAATGGGTACTGTAAATTTGCCAAAATATTAAACTATCCCTTTAAATTAGAAAAGAAATCTGTGACATGAATGGACATCTTCAGACTCAGTGACAAGAGTTTCACACCTGAATGAGTGTGAAACTGAAAGAAATGTTAATGATTAAACTCCCTCCGGTTGACGAAGTTAATGATTAACAACAGGTTTCTGTTGTAGTTTCCTGATATCAAATGATAAGTTCCTCTTGTTTAGCTCTGATGTAATGGAGGCTGTTGAAGAAAAAAGCTCTGTATTCCAGTGCAGTAACAGATCCCAGAGCTGCGCCGACTTCCATCCGTCTGGTTTTAATTGGAGGTTTTAGTGACACATCATGTTGTGGGTTTTTCACAGTGAAAATAATTTTATTCTGTCTGAAAATCTGAATTTATTTCTTTTGGTTTATGGCGCAAACCCCCCCAAATTACTGTGGTTTCAATGGAAACCAGCATCTTTAAAAAAAAAAAAAAAAAGCTTATTCACATCAGCTTTCAATAAAAGTCTAGTGAAGTCCTGAAGAGTCTGTTTTGAGTTGTGTTGTTTTTAATGAGGTGTGTGTTTAACGATTTTACCTGTGTGTGTGTGTGTGTGCGCAGGGCGTGTGCGGAGTCTAAGCAGCACGTTGTGGACGCTCACTCACCTGACGGCGCTGCACATCAACGACAACAACCTGAGCCGCATCCCGCCGGACATCGCCAAGCTGCCCAACCTGGTCTACCTGAACCTGTCGTCCAATAAGCTCCGCAGCCTGCCCGCCGAACTGGGAAACATGGTCGCACTCAGGTGGGTCAGCGCCGCCGCCGCCGCCACCGGTGACGCGTTCAGGGACGGCGCGGTGGAATACCGTAAACATCTCCACTTCCAGAGATCCTGGATTTTCAAAACAAGAGCGCAAGAAAGAAAAACGGATCATTATGCATTAGAGAGTTGCTCTATAGTACAGTATGATATTTCATACTGCAATATGTACATCGTCTTTCAATATATTAAAGGGATACTTCACCCAAAATCAATAATTCATCAGAAGGGTTTGGAGAACGCTTTAGGAGTTCCAGGGGGGGGTTTTGTGTTTTGATGACAATTCCTTGGCATGACGGTGAGTAGACAATTGCTGAATTACCGATTTTGGGTGAAATATCCCTTTAATGATAATATGAATTCATATGAACATGGCCCAGTACAACCAGGACTTTTTAAAGCATTGACTGCTTCAGTGCAGGAGATGAGTTAGTGGACGTAGTAAACAAAGTCCAAATATTTCCTCTTTTTCAGCTCTGACTCAAAAGCCAAATATAAATGACGTTCAGCAAAACACAAAAAGAGGAATTTGCTGCTTTAAAAAAAAACAAAAAACTTTTCCATTGAATTTAAATAACTCTAGCGTACATCTGCAAGGTTTTTCTCTGTCGTGCACGTTAGCGGAAAGGAAAGCAATTTGTTTTGTTTTTTTAAAGCAGACTTGAAAACATTTGTGCCTGTCCTTTAAATGTGTCCACACGCCTTTTTTATTCTGCGATGATGTGGAGCCGAGCTGAGCGGCACGTCAGGAAACAGGGTAATCTGTAATTATTCCATTAATGCTGTTTGCACAGGACAAATATGAGCTGTTGTTTGAAGTAAATGATGTGGTCGCAGCAGCAGCAGCAGCCGTGAAGCTTTCAGACTTGGCATGAATGTTTGATGTACGACCGATGGTAACGGCCGATGACTTAATGAACGAGGCCCATTGTCTCTGCTGCGTTTGGATAATTCTTCATTTAAATGGGAAGCAAACAAACTCGGCCTCATGTTCGCTGGCGTTTGTCCACTTGCTTGAAGTTGACATGAAGGATTCAATTTTGCTAATGACTTTTTCCCTTTTCACTCAAAGTGTTTTTCTTTTTTACTTAACTGTGCATATTATAGTTTCTGGGAGGAAAAGTACATAATTCATTCAAAGGGATTATGTGACAGAAGAATCCCAGAGACAACAGATGATTTAAAAAAAGAAAGAAAAAAAAACCACACACAGCGATTAAACACTCAGAGGAAAAAGTGGAAGATTTTTACAACAAACATGTGGGTGAGAGTAGTTTTATACTGTTGGGCTCTGAAAAGCATCTCGCCTCAAAACTGACAGCACCCAAAAAACCAAGATGACGAGCAAAGGGAGACTCAAAGTGAAGTGACAACAAAGCAGAAGATGTTTTTTGACACCAGTAAAAAGAAAAAAAGAAAAAACACAAGGAGTAACCACAAAAGAAAAGTTTATGAAGTAAAGAAAAGACGGAAACACTGACATCTGTGTCCCGTTTGTTGCAGGGAATTGCTGTTAAACAACAATCTTTTGCGAGTTCTGCCTTATGAACTTGGGAGGCTTTTCCAGTTACAGACCCTGGGGCTAAAAGGTGAGTGTTTACTTTGATCCCTACCCTTTTTATTGGACCTGGTGGTTAGTTTTATATTCTTGATGATTATATTCCTCTGACATCTTTAATTTACCACTGTACCGATTCATATCAGAAAACAGAGAGATTAGGTGATACAAACTTTAGTTTCTTGTGGTTTGTAGTAGGGGTGTAAGAAAAAATCGATACACCTAAATATCGCGATATTTATTTTCGCGATACGGTATCGATATCCGATATTCCGTATCGCGAATATTTTTTTTTTTACTTTATTTTTTTCCAATCAATAAAACATGTACAGAAATACAAAAACACAAGGGGGAGATAAGTACTACTTAGTCTTATTTTTTTCATTTCTTCATGCAAAAATCCTGCCAATGCTTGTATTTCTTCAGTAACGATGTTAAGCATGTAACAGCATGTGTGTGCTATGTGCTACAATTTTCTTACAAATAAATTCTTTCAAAGAAACCATTTTCCTACAAATATATCGGTAGATGTTTATATTAAAGCTCCATACAGTTTGTATAAAGGTAGATGTTTCAGACCTGTTTTTTCACATTATAGAATGTTTGTGTTAAAGCTCCATACAGTATAAAGGTAGGTGTTTGTGTTAAAGCTCCATACAGTATAAAGGTAGATGTTTGTGTTAAAGCTCCATACAGTATAAAGGTAGATGTTTGTGTTAAAGCTCCATACAGTATAAAGGTAGATGTCCATGTGTAGTGTGATTATAAAGCAGCTCTAGGTTCTATATTAATACAGTGAAAGTATCAAAGCCTCAGTCCACAGAGAAATGCAGACAGCCTGTATTCAGAAACTGAGCCTTAAAACCAGCCGTCAAGACTTCCTGTTACTCTGTGATGTCACAACGAAGCAGTCACCCTAAAGCCCCGCCCACCAACACCACCATCCAGTGTTTTATTCTGAAATCTGCTGCAAATTTGAACCTAATCAGTCATATCAGGAGTTTTTGTGTGTGAAGGCAAAAACATTTTTTTTTATATATAAGAAAGCGTTTAATTGAGTTTCTGTTTGTATTATGCTTTTTTATTCTTTTTTTTATCATTTGAAGGTTTTGATTGGTTGTTTTGCAGGAAACCCTTTGTCCCAAGACATCCTCAATCTGTACCAGGAGCCGGATGGAACCAGAAAGCTTTTGAACTACATGCTCGACAATCTCGCAGGTAAGTCACCTGACCACACACACACATACACACACAGCCGTTTATCAGAGCTCATGCATATTTAACCTGCGGTTTATTGTGAACCTCAGCACGGCAGCAGGTGTATAATAGCAGGTATGCCATTGTGTTTGCCGTGGACAAATGAACACTAATCCTGGTTCTCCCGCTGCCCTGAACCTTTCCTGCAGTGCACCCGGAGCAGCTGCCCCAAAGACCTTGGATCACGCTGAAGGAGCGCGACCAAATGATCCCCTCAGGTACGGGAGGGGAGGCTCTGTTTGTTTAGACATTATTGATCTTACTATCGATATTTGTTTTACTTAAAGCGATAGTTCACCCAAAATTCAAATTTCACTCATTATCTACTCACTCTCATGTCGACTAACTTAATTTTTTTCGGAACAATTCACTGTCAATGTTTCACCTTTTCAGTTTTGTGATCTCATAGTTTGTTTGTTTGTTGTTTTCCTCGTCACTTGCCAGCATGTGAAGCCGCCCAGTGCTTCACAGCTTTCAAAATTGGCCGTCACTTTGTCCTGAAAGTAAATGAAAGGAAGAAAAATAAAACAGCCTAATTGGAGCAGAGATGTAAGAGATTTTATGAGGTTGTTGCATCAGATTAATAACAAAAACGTCGTCTTTATTCAACACATTTAAACAGCAAAAGATGAATTCAAAAGACAGCATGTGCAGGAACAACAACACGCTGAGACATAAAAGGTTGAAAAATGAAAACAGCCTTTTCTGTTTCAGATGTGAGAGCAAAATGAAACCGAACCAAGACACTGTGCTTCAAGCCACATCTGCTAGATGAAGTGCTACGTGTTTTTAAATCAACATTTCACTTCTAGCCTTGGGAGTGTCATGACCTCCCCTTTGTCGTTTCACACATGAGACAAAATGTTCCAGTCTAATGTAAAAATATATATATTTAGAGATAATCCCCAGCATTTGCACATAGTAAATCCTTAAAAAAAACTTTTTAGATGTGCTGTTCTAGGTATTTAAATTATTCTGTATGTCCTGTGTGTTCATCTTCTCCTGCAGCCACGTTCACGGTCATGTGCTACAACGTGCTGTGCGACAAGTACGCCACGCGACAGCTGTACGGCTACTGTCCGTCCTGGGCCCTCAACTGGGAGTACAGGAAGAAAGGCATCATGGAGGAGATCACCAACTGTGACGCAGACATCATCAGCCTGCAGGTTTGTTGTTGGAAAATATTTGTTATTGTGTTATTTGAATCTTAAAACCTGCTTCTTCTGCTTTGAGGGTTGCGTCTTCTGTGTTTTCTCCCGAAAGCTTCGACTCCTGCTGTGTGTTCGCAGCATCCACAATCGATCCCAAGCGCCTGATTTGAAGTTTTGTCGTGTTTCCGTCCTCATCTCTTTTTCTAAAGGAGTCTTCCTCCCGCTGACTTCTAATGAACAGCATCGGCTCCGCTGGTGTCGTTCAGTCTCTTCAGTACTGTAACTATCAGTGTTCTCTGCACAGCTGCTATCAGCTGCTCGCATTGACTCGCAGCGTCCGACCGCTCTCCATCGACACAACAGAGCCATTGTCTCCTGCCGCAGATAAAGAGGCAGACGCATTACTGATTAACTGGTGCCAGTCCTTGGGGTAGGGAGAAAGTGTTTACTTTCCTTTGATTGGAAAGCCCCATATTTGATGTTAATAATATCACTTCAGAGAAATTCACCGCCGTGTTTAATCACCTTCCACGCTACCTGGAGGTTTTTTTGGGGACATTATGGATCTGAAAAACTTTTAAAAAATCAGAAAAGTCCCAGAAAAGAACAAAACAGAGTGTAAGGGGGTCACATTCACTTCCATATTCCACAATCTTAATATATGGAGATTATGGACTGACACTGTACAGTATGTTCCCACATCTGTTGTTATATGTCAAATGATATTAGATGGAGGATGTTATTATTTCACGGATTCTCTCTCTTCTCGCCCTGTGTGCTGCAGGAGGTGGAGACGGAGCAGTACTACACCTTGTTTCTGGAAACGCTAAAGGAGCGCGGCTACGACGGCTACTTCTGTCCAAAGTCTCGTGCCAAACTGGTGTCTGAGCAGGAGAGGAAGCACGTGGACGGCTGCGCTGTCTTCTTCAAGACCGAGAAGTGAGTTGAACCTCCTGCGCTTCTTCACAGGTGTTGGTGGGTTTGTTTGGTTTTTGCGCCGCTCGGACCGACGAGAGTGTTTTATTCCTGGAGGCGGAGCTTTACATAAGATGATGTGAAACTGACAGACCACGTAGTGATTGTTAGTGGATACCTACGCTGTGTTTCCTTGGGAAAGCTGAGAGATTTTAAAGGGATACTTCACCCAAAATCAATAATTCACCAAATTTTTACTCACCGTCGTGCCAAGAAAGGGTTTGGAGAACTTTCAGAGTCAACGCTTTAGGAGTTTGACTGGCAACGGGTTTTTATATAATGGCAGCGGATAGAGTTCACTTTTGAAGCGTCCAAAACACACACTATGAAACATCCAGATACCTCCATACTGCTCGTCCGTACTGACCCAAGTGTCCTGAAGCCACCACATGGAAAGGTTATTCATAAAACATTAACGTGATCTCTGTTTTTAGCCTTGTTGTAGCAGTAGCTCCCAGTGGCTCTGTTGATGTTTGTGCACATGTGCAAGATTTGCTGTGAGATGTTCGTATGATGCACTGTAAACATGGAAGAGCATCTTGCAGCAAATCTCGCGCAGCCACTGGGAGCTGCTGCTACAACAAGGCTAAAAACAGACCGGAACTCCAAAATCGTTTTGATGACTCCCAACACTTCCTTGGCATGACGTTGAGTAGAAAATTGGTGAATTATCGATTTTGAAGTATCCCTTTAACCAGAGAGAGATTCCATCACGATGTTTAACAGTCCTTTGTTGCTGCTCCTGCAGGTTTACAATGGTCCAGAAACACACTGTGGAGTTCAACCAGGTGGCGATGGCCAACTCCGAGGGCTCGGAGGTCATGCTGAACAGAGTGATGACCAAAGACAACATCGGGGTGGCCGTCCTGCTCGAGGTCAACAAGGACGTGTTCTCCGGTGGTAAGAGCGTGTTAAAAAGATTGCTATCTCATTGAGCTGTGATAGCAATGCATTAAGTATCCCAGCTTCCTACAGCAGGACTTTTATTTAGCTATCAATTAATTATCTCAATGTAGAACATCTCATAAAGGGCCATTTATGGCTCGTTGAGCCTGATTAACAGTCCACTACTCAACGACTATAGATTTTTTTTTTCGCCCTGTAGCCAAAATGAAACCAGAACACAATGGTTATTTTGTAACTAGCGATCCAAATGATTGCATCTGTCAAATAATTAATAATTCATCTCACAGCACTAACGTCATTTTGCCACAAGGTGTCAGACTTGTGACTTTGATCAGAACTCAAACAGAATTCACTGGTCTGTTGTGTTGTGGGTATATTTCCACTGCTTGTGAAATATTGGCCGTTTTTCATAGTGATGCTCGTGTGCAGCCCAACTTCCTGTTTGTGGTTTGAATCCATTTTCATTGACGCGCCGTAAAATCTCTATTTTCCTTTTTTTTTTCTCTTACTGCCTCAGCACTTGAGTTAAGTTGCATCACAGCTCTGTACTTTTACTCAACCAAAATAAAACAATGATTTGTATGGAGGTTTAGAGGGATTTTACAAACCTCCTTCACTACTTTTTTTGTGGGTAGTTTTGGGGTTTTGACATTTTTATAATTCCTTCTTTTTAAAATAAACATGTTGTAGATATTCTGGCTCAGCCAATCAGTTTTTTTTCCCATCCCTGTTTTCAGGCATGAAGCCGCCACAGGAGAGGCAGCTGATCCTGGTAGCCAACGCCCACATGCACTGGGACCCCGAGTACTCGGACGTCAAGTTGATCCAAACCATGATGTTCCTCTCGGAGCTGAAAAGCATCGCTGAGAGGGCCTCGGGCTCCGTGGCGACCGGCTCGCCGACCTCCGACCCATCCTCCATCCCCATCGTCCTGTGTGCTGACCTCAACTCGCTGCCCGACTCTGGTACGATGCTCAGACTCTTTGTTGGCCGGTTGGTTGGTTTCGTAAACGGTCAACACACGAAAAAGCTAATCTAAAAGGCCTTTGAGGGGTTAAAGGGATAGTTCAACATTTTTGGCAAATTGGCCCATTGCCATAATCCCTATAGTCTTAGCAGTAGGTTTGTGCAAGCTGTTTTCAGAACGGCGGAGCAGAGCCGCGAGCTGCTCAGAGCTATGCTACGGAGGCTCTTGGGATTTCTTGGTTTCCCTCATCAAACTCATCAAATACACAATCCAACAACTCCAAAACGCTCTGGTGGACAAGTTGTGAGCTGCACATTCACCATACTATGAAATAATCATGTAACATTACGAGACAGAGTTGTTTTAGAGGCAAATGTGTAGCCGGAACTACATTCCAGGCACGGCTGGCGGGCGGAGTGATATCAAAAGCGCAAGTAGTTCTAAGTATTTGCCTAATGTGCCGTAATGTTAAATAATTATACATGATTATGTCATAGCGTGGTGAATGTGCAGGTCACAACTTGTCTATGAGAGTGTTTTGAAGTTGCTGGATTGTGTATTTATGGCAATAGGCTGAATTTTCCAAAATATTGAACTATCCCTTTAAATAAAACAAGAGACATTCAGGGTCAATGTGCCGTAGCTTCACAAACATCATTAACTTTCTTCCAGGTGTGGTGGAATACCTGAGCAACGGAGGAGTGGCCGAGAACCACAAGGACTTCAAGGAGCTACGCTACAACGAATGTCTGACCAACTTCAGCTGCAACGGCAAGAACGGCAACTCCAACGGAAGCATCACACACAGCTTCCAGCTGAAGAGCGCCTACGACAGCAATCTAATGCCTTACACCAACTACACATATGACTTCAAGGTAAAAAAAAAAAAAAAAAGCCTCCACCGTCTGACTGGTCTGTTTTCCCTCTGTTTACCGTCTCCGATTGGTTTCCGTTCATTTCTAGAACAAGCAAACTCTTGAAACTGAATCGAATTTCACGGCTTTTTGGGGTTTGGAGTTTGAGCGTTAACTGAGCAAACAAGGCCATCGTCTCTCAATCGCTACATTTGTGCTTTGGTTTCCCACAATTCAATCATTGGCAGACTTTTAAACTACACGTCTCAACCCAAACTTAAATCAAAGTAATGTGATAATGCTTTGCACCAAACCAGATTACATTTGAATCACTAAGGCGACGGATTTTGACTTGAATACACTGTATACAGTCATTAGGCCTACACACTTTCTGTTCAGTACAGTGTTGGGGTCAAAGGAAGTACAGTTGAGCAGTGAGAGGCGTTAGAGTCTGTATCTATTAGACAGATTCATACACGTGGGATGTTTGATACCATTCTGAGTATTTTTCTCTGTGGGCGCCCGATGGGTTTGGAAAACGCTCACTGGCGCTTTGCTTGAGATACAGTCTGTAGTTTCGCCTCTGGTTTCTAATGCGTCATGCAGGCTGCAGTTCTACTCCTCGTTATCGCAATAGTAATTAACGATGGACTTCCCCGACTGTCTTGCGAAAATACAGAAACACTAAAATGATCCTTTTTTTTTTTTTTGGAGGGGATCCTTTTTTAGAAACCTACTTATATTTTTACTGTAGTTCCTCTTCAGATGCAGTCATTGGGTTTTTACCTCCGTATGAACAAATTAACCCATTTGGTGACTGATTAATGGTAAAGTTGTAAAGCGTGTCGGTTCATTAGCGCGCAAACATCCTCCATCCAAAGCGATGAAAGTGACTCATACCACGCCAATATTAGCTTCCGGAAAGAAGTTCGAGCCTTAACGCATGAGAAGCTGTTTCCTTTACATAAACAAAAACATGAAATTTTCCTATTTTTGCCTGGCAAATACACCGAAGACGCCGTCGCCTCTGGTTTCCTCATCAGAGAAATGTGCAGTTGGAAAGCTGTGACATTGTGATTCAGCAGTGATAAGTAAGGGTTTGAGAAGATGAGCAATTCAGAAATATCTTTAAAGAATTGTTTTACTGTGAAAGCATCAGATTTGTTAAAATGCACATTTTGGTTTTATGTCAGTTGAAACAGTTGAAGACCGAATGCCCTTGAAAATGTCATATGGTGTAACCACAAAAGAATACATATTTAATAGTTGATCCACCTACAGTGTATTTGTAATAATATATTAATATTATATATCAAATGTACTTGAGAAATATATACTTTCTTTTGAAAAACATTTCATTGAAATAGATTTTTTGCTGCGTTTCTATATTTGAATTTTTATTGCATTTCGGCAACACTGGTCAGGACATAAGCTAGAAACACCACTTTTCTTCTAATTAATGTGACAAATTATGCAAATACATAGTGCTGCATTGCGAAAGTGAATTGCAGTTATTCCACATTTGAGTCCAGATTAATTTTTCATGTGTATGTAGTATTTTTTATGGAAAAAACCACTTTGAACATTGGGTTCAACACATCATTCATTGATCCTTATTTGTTCAACAGCTGTGTTTGGAAATCGTCCTGATGTCCATGTGTTTGTGTCCGCAGGGCGTGATCGACTACATCTTTTTCTCCAAGACCCACATGAGCGTCCTGGGCCTGCTGGGACCGCTGGACAGCCAGTGGCTGGTCGACAACAACATCACCGGCTGCCCCCACCCCCACATCCCCTCGGACCACTTCTCCCTGCTGGCCCAGCTGGAGCTGCACCCCCCCCTGCCCCATCCGCTCAACCCCCTCAACGGGCTGCACCTGCCCGTCAACAGGTAGTGCAGCCTGAGAGTCAGAGAGAGAGAGAGACCCCAAACCTCGCCCTCCTAACCTCCCCCCCGCCCCCAACTCCCTCCCACCTTTTAAACACTGTCCTCCCCCCTCCTCCTCCACCTCCTCCTACAGCTTTATACAGGACCCTGTACAGTTTACCGATCATGTTCAACCTCCAACACCATCCAACCCCCTTGCACCCCCCGCTCCCCTCCCCTCCCCCTCCGATCCCGAGACACACCTACCTAAAAGGAGTGAAGTATTCGCCCAATTTGTTGCTCCTTTTTGTGTTTTTTGCACACTGTAAATGTTTCTTTTCTTTCTCCCCCTTGAAAAGTCTTGATACCAAATGTTGGGCTTGGGATGAAGCTGCTATGGTCGCCCCCAATGTCACCTGTTTTTTTTGTTTTTTTGTTTTTTGCCTTAGACATGATCATGGCCGCTTGTAGATTGTGCTCCTAAAAACGACAAACCTTCACGAATACTATCATCAACCTCTGTGAGACAAAATCTATCGCACTTCATTTGGGTTTCTGTTCTCATTTCACATACGTAGCTGTGAAATTATCTTTATTTTTTTAAGAGTAAAAAAAAAAAACCACAACTTGTCTTGTAGAACTGGAACCTGACATCTCTACCAAACTAAACTTGACAAGTCTTTTAAATAAAAAAAGCAGTAACACTACGAAGAAGAGCTGAATTTTAAGTTATAGGCGGAGGAGCGTCAAAGGTTTGTTTACATCAGTGCATATTTTACACGTTGATCAGCCAAGAAACACCAAAAACACTTAAAAAAGTCACTTAATAGGTGAGAGAATACCTGCAGTTTTTCTTCTTAAAAAAAGTGCTGACTGGGCATTTTAAAAGTAATGTAACGTTCATTGTGACACTAAACTGGTGTGTTTTCATATGGGAACGGGAGTACGAAATCATCTCATGCCACAGCTGCAGGCCACATTACAGCACTGGGGGTTTCGATGATGGGCTGTTCGAGGAGGCTTTCAAATTGACGCCGACTTCTCCGGGTCTCGTCCTTTTTTGAAAGCCTCGTCGCAGTCCTGCGTGAGCTGCTGCATTCACGTCCTCTGATACGGGTCTTGTATCGATCATTGCTAAATATTTTTACTTGCAGCGGTACTTTCACTTTCACTTTAACCTTGGCTGATTCACGCTCACTGTAGTTTAAAAATAGGCGTTTTCTGAAGCACTACGAAGTAACAAAACAATCTATTCAAGGCCAGATGAGCCCTCAAATATGTTAGCGTTGCACCCTAATGACCCCAAACGTGCTTCTTACAACGTGTTTTAAGACATATTTGAAACGCAATCACTGACTTTTACCAACAAATGCGCTTTAACACTTTAACTTTTTGAAGTCGTGCTTTCGAACATCTCCGCGGTCTTAAAAGAGTGTCCTCTTGTTTCCCCATCACCTGACTGGCCAAAGAATCTCCCCCCGAATGAGTGGCTTACGCTCTGCCGATAATAAAATAATATTTATTTATTGGTGCCAGAGAGGAAAAAAAATAATCTTCCTGAGAAGAATCTGCTAATGATTCACAATCAGGAGCCGAATGTATTTACCAGTGGCTCGCTATGAAATTGGTCGTTGGAGCCTCTTAATGTTAAAGATTCCTGTGGACTCTAGACTTTGTATATTTGTGTGAGACGATTAGAACTAATAGCCCTTTATGTAAGTTGTAACTCAGGGCTATACTATGCATCAAGCAGTACCTCTAAAAAAAAACTAAAGACTCTCAGAGTCACGTACGAGCAAAACCAAACAGGAAGCTATTGTTTTGAAAATCCTTTATAAGCACAGGTAACGTATGTACTTATACATACATATATGTTGTTGTTGCTGTTGCAGTACAAGTCCCACGTCTTTGTGCATTTTTTTTTTTTTTTGATAAAGCTACTGCTGCACTTTTGATCCGTTCCCAGAATTTGGGAAGTTCAAAAAAAAGAAAAAATGTCTAATTTTAGAGTCGTCACAAAGTGCAAAAAAGGTGTTGGTTGGTTTTCGAGACACTTTGGAGTTTTAAAACTAAACATTTATTCGGTTTCGTTGTAAGACTTTTTTCTTCCTTTTTTTTTTTTTTAGATAGACAAATTAGTGTGACATTATAAAAAGATGAATGGATTCAAGGGTAGGTCTGGGTATCAATACTGGAGCCAATAGGATACATACATTTTTCATTACGTAGAGAAAGTTTAAAAAGAAACTTTGAGAAAATTCACTGTGTCAGAACCTTTGTGGTCATGATCACATGATAACTAATAAAGTAAAAACAGAGAAATACTAAATGTGTTTATTGTTTGTATTTGATACCCAGCACTATCTTTGCAAATTTGTACACATCTGGCACGTTTTCACTGCTGTAGTGTCTAGTCGTGTATTGGATCTTTTTAAGATTGAATTAGTTAAATTAGACAAAGCATTTGTTCTGTTCAAGAAAAAAAGCCATAATTATATTTTTTTCTTTTTTTGGATAAATGGTGTCTGCACAACACGACACCTCAGCTTTAAACAGCATTCAGATCAGTTTAAACTGGCCTGGACGCAAAGTCTGGGCTTTTGCTTCCGTTTGCTTACGATTTGACTCTTGTGATGGTTTGTGAGCATTTCGAGGCCTATACTTCACTCCTGAAACTCACCTCACAGGGTTTTCTGATTTTGTACAACAGCTGTACAGAAATTAAACTTGTCTTCGACGACAGGGCGTCTTTCACGTCTGTGAGGGGAATGTACCGTTCTCCAGATAAAGGGGTGTGTTTGTTTTATTTTCCTCACAAGTCAAAGATGTAGTACTTGGTGTTGTACTTTCTTTTTCTTTTTGCCCGGTGCACTAAGATCTTATATGTGAATACCACCTCCACTTGTCCACGATACTCTTGTAGAGACGAAAACGTCTCTCTCCAAGTTTTGTTTTTAAACTACGGGCATTTTCTGTCTCCAACATGCAGTCAGTCTTTCAACTGGTACTTTGTACAATTCAGTATTACCACGTTTTTTTTGAGAAGAAAAGATAAAAAGTTCTAGGTTTAAAAGCAGTTTGTCTTGATTGCTTTTTATTTCTCCAGTGCACATTTTTTTAAGTGTCATCTCAAAGCTTTGCAAACTCTGAGATGATGCTTAATAAAAATTAAAAATATATATATATATATATTTGTTTTTGGTTTGTTTTTCTTTTCATTTGATGTCTTCCCCTACAAATGGCTTCCCAGGTCCCTCCACATCCGTCTTCTTCACACCCATCCATCCACAGCCACGTCTTTTATGTTTCCCCACAGTAATACCCAGCTGTCACTACCTGTGAGCATTTGAGCTGTTGATTTGTTTCTGTAGAGCGCACCTCGCATACTTTTTCTACAAACAACGTGCCTAGTTTGTACAATTCCTCCAACAGCAGCACTGCCCATGAGACCAAGACGCTCAGAGATTAACCCAGCACCATCATCTACCCATCCATCCATCTATTTATCCATCCATCCATCCATCTATCCATCCATCTATCCATCCATCCATCCATCCAGTCATCCAGTCAACCCGCCAGTCCTTCCTGAACCAACCTTTGGGGATGTGGTCATGAAGAGTTGAAACTGAGGAATCATTGCTCACCCCAGACTGTCCAAGCAAACAAACACCTTTTTTTTTGTATCTCTAGTGTTCAAGGACAAATCAGTCGTTTCACCAGAGATCTGAAACGCACACTCTCACCTCGGTGAGTTTTGTGTTTGCAGATTTCCACTGCAAAGAGCTACAGCTGTCTTGTCCACAGGATTACTGTACCACAACCGCCATCACATGCGATTTCTGAATGTAAAGTAAAATTTAATAGTAATCCTGTTGTTCAATATCCAGCCCTGGTTTTGTTTTGTTTGTTTTTTTTTCTTTTCTCCACTGTTGACTTTTTTTCCCCCCGCCATACTTAAGTTTACAGCAGTGTGGTCACCACATGAGGTCAGGAGTCTGTAGAGGCCAGTCAGACGTCCAGTAATGTTCACTGGGTTCATTGAGGATTATTGTTAAGCATTTGAACGAAGGCTTTATACTAGTGGCTTTAATCTGCTCTAACAAGTCGACCAGGTTGGGTCACTGCATCCCAACCAGGAGACGATGGAGTCGGTGGAAGGGAATCTGAGAACGTGACACCAAAATGAGATACTGAAAAGTTTGTTGATACAACCTTTCAAATGCATGCCAGGGGAGTAAATCTTAAACGGCATCTTTGTTAATTTACAATAGTGATCACAGGATAATGCACTGGTTAGTTTGCTGAAATTAGGTCATGATTAAATAATATGTAATGTATAAAAGTAGGGGGGAGGCACAAACTGAGGTGTCAAAACACTTTCAGAAAAGGTCTGAACCCCATCAGTTGGTTTGACAGTTTTCAGTTTCCTGTCTCGTCTTCAAAACTGAGAACAATAAGAAATGCCAGACTGCTGTTTCTTGGAATTAACGATTTTTTTCCTCGCAGCAAAAAGAGAAAAAAAAGTGTTTTAAAGTTTCTGCCTTTGGGGCGACAACATTCAGCAGATTTGTTTCACCCGTGTGCAGCAGGCGAAGTGAAACTGGGTGAGGACTCTCAGCCACCAGCAGACACCAACAAAGGTGCTACATTATCCCTCAAAAGGATTTTGAAGAACTGCACTTAAACCTGTTCTATGTAACTAAAAATGTTGAGTTTCTATTTCCTGACGAGCAGCAGCTCTTCACCACATTGTGTTGTTTTGTTTTTTTCCAATCCTCCTCCACCACAGGCGGGTGGGAGGGAAGCGTTTGTTTGTCTGGAGGGAAGAACTTGCAGCTTTGTGGTGAAGAGCTGCCAGCGTCAGAGACACGGCAGGTTTTTGTACTGTGCAATCTAAAGTGTGCATCGTGTTTGACAATTAAATGTCAAAAAAAAAGCTGAATATGGCAGTGACACCAGTTGCTGTTTGCCCCACGAGGACGAGTGGAAGTTTTATTCTGACGTAGGTGGCGTTAACTTTGTTGTGAAAGAAAAAAAAAGTGCAGATGCAGCCTTTGTAGACGTCCTTTTCACTTTTGTTTCGCAAGCGGAGTTGCTGCTGCACATTGCAGTCGAATAAATGAAAGTGAAGTTGTGTCATCGGTGGGCATGGAGTGTTTTGAAAGTTCATTTAATAATGTCTATATGGCTTTCTCTTAAAAAAACAAAACAAAGAACAAGTGCAAAATAAAAAGATTGAAACCTAAAAAAGTACCAAACTGATTTTTATTTTATAATAATGGAAAATAACTTATTTGTTTTTGGACTTATATCACAACACTGTTCAGGATTGTATTAAGATCATTACCAAAAGAAGAAGTTGCAACACCATCAATATCTTGAAATTGTCAAACAAATCTAAGTGCTTCCCAAACATCCTGCTGTTTGAACCAGGAGCTGCGAACTGAACCATCGTCGTCTGTATGAACCAAGTGATGGACTTCTACAAAGGCTACAGTGTCTGTATCTGATCTGTGAGCAGTTGAACCTCAGTTGAAACCAAACATGCTCAACAGCACCTGTTATCATTGTCTCCACACCCCCAATACCCCCCACACACTCCCCCCTCCTCACCTCCTGTAGGCAATAAACATGTCACTTTTTAAAGAGTCTCTTTGTCTGTGCTTTATTTCTTTTATATAAAAAAATAAAAACACACAAAAGTCATAATGCACAAGCACATGAGCAACGTCGGTCGACAGCACCATTTAAAATGTCAAACATCCTCACAATGTCTTTTTTTCAAAGTTACAAGAAGGAATGATACAGAATTACAGCTTTTGATAATAAAAATGGAACAACTAATGACACAATTAAACTTTTTTGCTTGCTTGTATTTATTGATATCAAGACTTCAAGTATATAAGAAAGCATCAACTATGCAGTTACTATCATCAGGTTGATCAGTTGAAGTAAACTCTACAGCATAAGGTGTAAAATGGAATAAAATGTTTGGCTTTTTTCATATCGGATAGCGGTGGCTCAGCTTTCCACCAGTTCAATAACAGCCTCATTGGCTCTAATGGAGCCATCGCTACGTCAGATGTCGCCTCGAAATGTGATCAGAAGTTGCTGGTTGTTGTGGAAGCAGTCTGCAGCGGAGTGGTTTCATTGCGGTCCTCAGCTTTCCTGTAATTTAAAATAAAAAGAGAGAATAAGAATGAATGATAAATTATATTGAATGAGTCAGATTAATGCATCAGATACAGTAGTTTATAGCTACGGAGTGGTTACATAAACAGAACACTTGAAGTGCAAATAGTTTATTACCGTTATCAGAATAAATGAGGCTGAACACAAGAGAGAGTTCTTCCTCTGACACAGCCCTTCCTTTGGACACAACAACATACCAGTCAATAAAGCCACTGGCATGGCAGACGGTAGGACTTTTTACAGCTTTTAGCTCTACTTTAAAGTGTTTCACTGATCAGAATTAGTTGGAAATGTTTTTAAAAACATTGAAACCAAAGGCAAAAACACACAAAAAAGAATAACTACATCTCCATCGTAACCACTGGTAGAAAAGTGGTTTGATTTGTAAGAGATTTGTTTCACAACAACACAAGGCAAGTCGTTACCCTTGCAGGTCAGTGAGCAGGGTTTTGACCCACTGCGCTGATGGATCCACACAAACTCTGGTGACTCCTTTGTTAGTCCTCATGGTGACGCTGTGGTAGTGGGAAAGAGAAAGTCACATGATTTCATGCAGCACAAGAGAAAATCTGACATTGGAGATCAAATCCGTCTGAGCAGTGAACAATAACAAAACTCAGTCAGTAGCGGGGTAAATTGATGTCCACGCTGATAACTTTTCCATTTTTGTGCAATATTGTACTCTTTCACTCTCACTTTCGCTTTGAGTGCTTTTGGTCCACCTGGCGTCAAGAGGCGAGTATGTGGCTTAGTTCATGTCAAATTGATGCTGTAATGTGTTTGTGTTAACATAAATATTTTAAATGTTTGCCACTTTACACAGAGGAATATATTGTGCTTTCTACTGTCGTCTGTTTGGAAGTCAAAACTTTAGAGATCCTATATGTAAATGTCGTCATTTCAGAAAACATGAGGTATATCTGTACAAATTGTTCATTTCAATCTGCCTTTTACCTTTCACTTTAATTAAAATCAGTCTTACCAAACTTTCTGTTATTGCTGTTTTTACTTGGAGAGGATGAAGCTACTTCTAGTACCAGTGCATTAACAGAAATTCTTAACAGAAGTTCGATGAGTTTTTCCGTTATCAGTACACTACTTACATGATTTCAGTCCAGCGACACTGTCCTGAAATAGGAATCATCTCAATTTTCTTCATGGCCTTAACAGGGATACGTTGATGGATCGTCTGCATGCATTTACACCCTGTAAAACAAAATGAGAAGGTAAGAGGTATTTTAGAATAGAACAGAAAGCCTTTATTGTCATTATATATCAGTACAATGAAATTATGTTGCTACTCCACTAGGTACTCAAAATACAATCAATAAACAGTAAAATAGGAACGTAGTAACAAAATGAGAAGGTAAGCGGTATCTTAATTGTCAAAAGCTTGGTATCTTTTCAACCACATCTCAAAATGAGTCATTGGTTGATATAAAGACAGACTTCGGGTCAGAGCGATAAAGAAGTTTCAATTTTCTCAAATACTATATATCCCTCAACATTGATGATTGACATTATGCAATGATAAATAGAAATGTTCAAATATTAATGAAGGTGAATAAAAGAAACATAAAGTGTCTAAAATTAGGATAGGTACTTTTTGTTGTCTCATTTAAATATTGTATGCACACGAAATATTATGTTCCACTCATTTTGGCTGCTCAAATTACAAAAATACTAAACTGCTTTGGAATAGGACAACTGAACTGAAAATATAATCAGCTGTTAATTTAAAAAAGAAAAGGCTATTACAAAAAAAAAGAGAGAGAAAAGGTTCTTACCATGGAGCGAGGTAATGCAGCAGCAGAGAGTCAGAGCAGCCAGGAGCAGCAGTGGTTTCAGCATCATAGCGGTTGTTTTGATCTTTCGGCGCCAATGAGGATGTGAGAATGAAGTGAGAGTGAATGGAGTAGAGTCTGGGTTTATAAAGCAGCAAATAAGGAAATACAACTTTACTTTCCATTCTTGACACAGCAAAATGTGTGTTTTTTTTTGTTTTTTTTCAAGGGGGTTTCTGCTGAATGAGCTTAATTTGGATCAACCTATTTTATTGGCCCGTCTGCCAGGCTTTTTTTTTTTTTTTTAATTACTGACATTGATATGCAGTGTTACAGTTTACTTATTATTCATACTATTTTTGAACATGAATACCACATTTAGAGTGTGTCACTGTCTAGCACTGATTTATGGTAATATGTAGGACAGTGGTTGTAGCTAAGGTTAAAATCTTAAGAATTTTTTTATTTTTATCCCTGATTGATGGGCCTCAGCTCTAAAATTACATACATCACCATCCACCACATCTGATGTACTTGTAGAAAGAACATGAAATTGCTGTCACGCATTACACCTTTAAAGGTTAATGTAAATATCAGCTACAGAGTGCCATCCCAGTCTAAAGGATGAAAAAAAGGTAATTTATCATTGGCTTAATGCGGCATATACGCAATAAACAGAACACTGATCCTATTCATTATGAAGTGTATACCAATTATGTTTTCAATGAGAAAAAAGCAATAAATTCATGCAACCTGTTGCAGTGGTTTTCAAAAAGGCCATTTAAGTGAGAAAACATTCATTCAAACTATTAAGTGTCTTCTCTTTTATCAGGTCACATAAATATGATATCAGTTGAACTTAAGCTAAGGTATTGGTATCAGTGAACAAGGTCTGTTAATGGCAGTGGCACGGCCCCCTGCTCACTGTAGTTCTGTACCTGTAACCTGTGTATTATTTGAACGGCTTTATACACGGCAATAGGCCCAGTTTAATGTAAAACACAATTTTATACAATGTAGTAGGGGGTCCGTGCTCCATCTCTTCATCAGTTTGGGGTGCCTGGCCTGAAAAACGTTAAATTTACATGATTAGGTTTTATGCAACTTCATCTATAAATGCAGAATTAGGTCATGATGAGGGAATTTCAAGCTTCAAGGACATTTTAAAGACATTTTAGCCCAGGATAGACACAGCTGACTTAGTTGCATTAGTCTGGATTCAATCTGGTAAAGAATCAGGAACAGAAAATAGTGGTATAGATACTGGAGAGTACCAAGCCAAGCTTGGGCAGAGCCACACTTCTGTATTTGGCTCGGAGGTCCCTGGCTGGCAACCACATCCTTTCTGGTAAATAATTATTTGTGGGGACTGTTATCACCTCCTAATTTAGACTTGAGTTCCCGTTTATGAAAATAAGTTTTAAAAAATTAGCTTCGTCATATTCAGTAAATACTGTGCTGGGATCAGACTGGAGACCCGTGAACAAACCACAAGATGGGGGAAGACAGTGCAACAACAGTCAAAGTCTGAATGATACATACGGTACACGTTTTTTAATGACAAAGTGTATAGTTTAAATTTAAATAGGTGAATAGGAAGGCTTTTGTGCTGAAACGTGTTTGAATAACACATTTAAAGAAGTGTGCCTTGGATTTTCTTTATTTAAATTGGAAAGCGAATATATACAGTATATAAAGTGAGACGACCCACACATGGCAGGTTGGTGACAGAGGAAATGTAAGGTGTTCGGAAACGGCCGTTTGTCCTGTTTGTTGCGCCTCCTTCCATAAGTTTCCACGAGTTGCAGCACGAGTTTACCCGAATAAGGAAAACAAATTTGATTGGTTGTTAATTATCGAGCAGGCGGGATATTCAATGTTTGGGGCGAGACCGAGCTCGAATGTTTCTACTGTATGTGTGTGTTCTAGTGTGTTTAGCTAACTAAGCTAACGAGGCTACTGTAAGTGATGGAACGCAGGGATGTGGAGGAGGAGAGTGGAGTAGGGATGGAGAAGTGTTGGTGGTTTTTCTCAGACGTTTGATTGATGGGTGACAAATCCAGTAGCACTGGCTGATGAATCGTGGGCAACGTGACACATAATTTGTGCGCCTGCATTATCCAATGTGGAAAAAAAACTACCCTACTTTCACCCCGGATTTACTCGAAAATAGAATTTTGCACAAAGTTTGGGCTCCATCGTCTGATAGATGAGTGATCACACTAATTTTAAGACCCGTAGTGAGATCAAAATCTATTTTCTTTTCTGAATGAATACCTTTATGTGCACAGTGTTCGATTTTTGTTTCCTGCTTAATTCCATTTTTCATTCATAACATCATAAGTTTTATCTAATCTGCTTTTAAAATGGACTGAACGTACATAAAGAGACTATTATCTGTCCCACCCCCAACTAAAAACACACAACCATACCTGCCACATTCACCCACATTCACGTACACATTATTCCAGAATCAGCCAGTCAAGCTTCAAATCACAAACCTTATGGTTAGCGAACGACCCGCTCGACCTCCAGCTCCGAATGCACCATAATATTCTTGTAAATCATGTGGTAAAACTGAAACAGCAGTTCATGTTCAGCTACAAGCATGACTTCGGGAACTGATCCTCTTTCAGCACTGTCAAATTTAAAGATTTTGACCTCCTCCCGTTCCTCATTTCATTATATTTGACTGTATCTCCAAGAAGTCATTGTGTACTACTTAGTTTTGTATAGGAACAGAAAAAGTTTGATTTAAAGAATAACCTCTGATTAAAACTTTTGTAACAACTCTTGCAACAGATTGCGACTTTAATCAAATTCAGCATTTTTCATTTCCCATTTTTCAATTCTAGTTAATTCAGTTGGGTGTCAAAGCCATACAAGTAAAGGTCATTCATTGTTCTGAATCATTGTTTGTGATTCAACAATATCAACCGATTGTTGAAGATATGGGCAAAACAAGTGTTAGCTCTACTTCTGATCGGCCAATGCTAGAAGACAGATCTGGCAGATTTTATTCAAGTAGAAATAACTGACATTGGCTATTGGAAGTCAATCGAATCGATCTGACACACACAATACAACCAAAACATAGACAATCAGAAATGTTCAAAGTAATAAAAGATTGGAGAGATTTGACAGTTCGGGTTAGAAACGTTAAGAATACTAGCAATATATTTTATCATGATGCCATATATAATAATAATAATAATAGTCAGATTTAATGTTAGGATGGTCTTGCCATGGATTTTGAGCATCAGACTGCACATTGCCACAGTATAAGGTACAATATCGCCATACAAACTGAACCACCACCTAATGTTATCAAAAAAAGAAACTAAAAAAGTAGACATAGACTCAATTTCACTTCTTGTCAGTTTGAAGGTAAAACAAAACTTAGGGAGAAATTTAGCAGACTGAGCTGCGGAGAGCAAAAGTAAAGCAAAAGCGACGATCCAGCTTAGAAAAAGAAAGAAATCAGGCTTGACTATACAGACAACTTCCCCAAGAAAGGCGGTCACCGGAGGACTAAACCAACGCTACCATCTATTATTAGCATTATTAGGGTACTGTAGTAGCATTTGTGAAACCCATCTGTCATCAACAAAGGAAACATGTGCATGCATTTGAATTTCCCTTAAATGTCAGAATAGAAAGGTTAGCCCGCCCACAGACAAAAGTGCTTTGTAAACTGCTTAGTTCAGCAAGTATTGAAGTTTTTTCGTTGTTGTGTATTTAGTAAAAAAATATATAAATATTCAAATTTCTACTAATATTGTTTCCCCTGTAAGCAAAGCAAGTGTTGGAACCTTACTTTGTGAAATGCATCAATTGCTGGTTATGTGTTTTTAGAACTTATTTCCAGACTGGAGCTCACTCTTTCACCCTGGAGCGTTGTGGTTGTGGCGGTTTTGGTTTAAGAACACTGTGCTGGACATGTGACAGTCATGTCTGCAGTGTCTGTGGTCAGAAAGATGTTACAAGAGGGAAAGAGGTGAAAAATTAGCAGCAGAGTGAGTTGGAGAACACTAAGTTTGCACTTTGCATCCTTTTATGTTTTTGACAAAAACCCCAAAAGAATAATAAAATATTCAAAAAACATGTGTGATATCACCTCTAAGTATAGATGAGAGTCTGGTTAATAATCTTTTACGTTAAGTGCAATAAAAACTTTCCAACGAGTGCCTTCAATTCCTTTAAAACATAAGATAGATGGAAACCACAAATATCTGAAAGTTGTCTTTTAAACATACACAATTTGGCAACAGGGGGTATTTGTGATGGCAGGGAAGTTCCATGATTAGCAGTCAAGTCTCACAATTATACTTTTTCTCACTTGGAAACTAATTAATCTATATGTTAACATCTTCCTTTGAGGAAACTTTCAACCACAAACAACGTGGTGCGCTGCTGACATCCTGTAATTCATTGTTTTTTTCAGTTACAGTCGTTCAATAGTGTTAATATGTAGGATTCTTGACTCACCAGATACAGGAAAGCTGATTTATTGCTACATACAGTAGATGGAGGCTGTCGAGACTGAGCAGATACACCAAGGTGTCAACCACAAGTCTCTGTGCATCAGCAGATGACAAATAGCACGAGATGCATTTTGTCTACAGTCTGAAACTAACTAAAGAAAATTTCCCCCCCCTTTTTTTTAACTGACTGTACCAGGCAGCCCACTCAGTGTATCTTTCATGATTTATAAAATACTGGAGTGGTTGGAAATTAAAAAAAAAAAAAAGTTCCACTGCTTTTAGGGGGGCAAAAGTCACTTTGTTTAATGTGGGTCTTATTGCTTAATGGTTCCCACCTGGAAAATAATGGCAAATCATGTCTAGGTTCTGCTTTACCTTATTTAGATTTCCTTTAGATCAAGACTAGTTTAATTTTTCCTCTCTTACCACCATCCTCTGTCATCGGCCAGACACCACTGGTGCTGTTTACTGTTCACTTCCATCATGGGTTGTGTTGCTCAGCATCCACTTCTACCGATGATGGCCTCCTTATTTGACACACACACACACACACACACACACACACACACACACACACACACACACACACACACACACACACACACACTGAATCTCAGTTGCTCTTTAAAGACCACACTCCGCTGAACATCGGGGCAGAGCTTAAGAGCTACAGGGGATTATTAGGAAGTAAGGAGTATTAATTTCACCATGTTTTTTCCACATACCACACTGGA
This sequence comes from Decapterus maruadsi, assembly GCA_030347415.2. Taxonomy (NCBI): domain Eukaryota; kingdom Metazoa; phylum Chordata; class Actinopteri; order Carangiformes; family Carangidae; genus Decapterus; species Decapterus maruadsi. Next base: position 28,045,941 of record CM064895.1, on the reverse strand, counting down.
CCAGACCTATGATTTGTCAAATTTGGGCTGGTTTCCCCAGACAACCTAAAGGCTCTTTGGTGCAGATCTGTGAAGGCGTTACTCATGAAAACAACAAGAAGGCTGACCCACTGACTTTTTCAAACAGGTCATATAACCATGACTAAAGAAAGGCGTAATTTAAATACAATGTTTAGCTTCTCTGACTCTCACATATTTCCATTTTTAACAATAGAATAAGAGTTTTGCAGATCTGAAGTCATGTTTAAGAGTCCAAAGCCCCTCAGAGAAGATAAAGTCCACATTCAACCAGTCTAGGAATAGTGATTTTTTTTTTTCTTTAAATTTTTTTTTAAAAAATTTGTATCTGTAGTCTATCTAGTCCAATGTGGTCTGGATGTCAAAACAACAAACTAAACAAGCTATTTTTGCTGCCACAGTTAAACTGGCTGTAGACTTGAGTACAGACAACCAATTTCTGCCTTGTAGTTATTTATTAGTCCCAAACAACTGCTTCCAAAAACAAATAAATCCTACGCACTTTTAAATTATGGCTAAAGTTGTAGTGTTGAGTGAAGAAGCTAGCTAGTACAGTACACAACACAACCTTTTGGCTACTAATACAATTTACGAACCGTTGAAAGCTTCATTTTATTATAAGCTCAACGTTTAGACTAGAAACCAAAAAGTAGCTCTACACATTAATACTTTTTTATCGCAAGAATCACCATAATTTCATAACCCATCATCTTACCACAGTAGATGTTTCTACTTCCTCTACATTTTCCGTTGGGCTCCTTCTCGTGCAGTTAAAGCAAACCGTCACAAGATGGCGACCTTGTCTTCGTTTCCCGGGCTCTCGACTCTGCACCGTCTCAAACAGACCTGTGTGTTGTGAGTGATCATTAATATTTGGATTGACAGCTGTTTAGTTTTACTTTTATAGTTTACATGTACGTCTGTTTTTACTAGTGGTTGCATCAAATAGTTCGAGACATTTGAGATTGAATAGACCGTTAAAATTAGTCAAGACCACACAACAACCGAGATACGTTGATATTAATCCGCCAAGTGACAACAGCCCACAACAGCCTCATCTCAAGAACGTTACCAACCTAGAACTATATTCTTGTGCGGAGGAAAACATATCCAGCTAGTGCGTCCACTAATCTGGTAGGCTATGTAAACATGGGCTATTAGTTTTCAACTTTTGTTCTTTCTAATGATAGTTAGTCCAAAACTTAACATATTTACCACAAAAGTAATTTAAAGATACAGGACATGTAAATGATTTAATCGTTTTTTGTTTGTTTATTTTTTTAATGCTAACCTTATTGTATGAGCCGTTATGTTACATGTTTATGTAGGCTAGCTTTTTTTTAATGTAGCTAGCGCGGTGGACAGAAAAAAAAGTAGGGCAACCTTCCGCCGGCAGGTAAGGTAAACTACACCTGTGGCACTAGCTGACCTTCATATCATCGCTAAGCAAAGCAGCAGAGCAGACAGAGCCTGTGTCTGAGCACCGACTGCGCATGACCGACCGCCGGTGAACAAGTTGCTGCCGAAGTGGACGGACAAGTACAAAGAGGCTGCTGCTGCTGGTGGTGGCGGTGGCGGTGCAGACGGGGGCTGAAGCGTTACCGTGTGCTACACATTTACCTGACGTCGTGACGTTCACCGGACGATTTACCTGGCTGGCCCTAAGGACAAGCGGCTGAGCCAGCAGAGCGGAGGTGGAGTTGCGTTTTAGTCCAAAAGAGAGCCCGGGGGAGGACAGGACACTTGAGAGCCGCTGGGTAAGTGAAACGCTTTGCAGTCGCATGGGACATCTGATAGATGCAAAGCAAAGGGGGACACCGGCTTCATTCCCCTTGTTTAAATATGAACGATAGGCTAACAAAGGTATTTTTGTGCGTTTGCGAGCATGCATGGTCACTTGGTTTGACCAAGTGACTTTTTGGAAGAAAAAAAAGTTTGAACGTGCAGTACGTGGTGGCCTCGATGCGTGCTCTCTCGGGTCAGGTGGTCCTGCAGAGACGAGACTAGACAATCCCATGAAGCGCTGCTCGTTAAGCAGGGATTATGTTTAAAGTCATATGGTGCTTTGTCGCATCTGTTCTGTCTGGGAATATGGTGTTTGTTTGCGTTTTATTTTCCCTACCTGACCGTAGGCTATACACGCTATTTCCACGCAACACAGGTGTAGGAGTGCTGCTGCATGTTTGGGGTTGAACTTTGAGCTCCAAGTGCAGGGAAGGAAGGAGGCTGAGGAAGGTGCAACTTTTTTTTGAATCTTACTCTGCAGGTTTATTGGGAGGATTTTGCTCTTCAAATAGTGACCACATCAGTGACCCATCTCTCTCACGTGATGTGACCCTCATGGTAATCCTTCACCATGCATTGTATGATCCATACTGACTCATCTTGGCCTGGGATTAAAGATTTAAAATCAGGCCTCACCGCAGATTTGCGACGTCCCAAACACCCTCACCTCAAGCTTCCAAGAGAATGCAACAGTCTCTTTCTTTCACCACACTCATTTTCATTGCCTCCTCCTCATGGCTTGAAATACAGTCCAGTGCTTGACTCTTAACAAAAGCCTCTTTATGGGCCACTGAAAGGGACTGTCATCAACTTTGAAATGTCTAATACAGTGTAAAAGAAGCTGCTGTTGGTTATATCTGGTGTCCAACCTCTAAACCACACAGCAGAGGTGCTTTTCTTCTTCTGCTCTTCAGGAAACCTTGCATGCCACCACCTATTTTCTTACTGTCAGTAGTTCTGTTGGTGCAGCCGTGGCATTTAAGGGTCAGAGCAGTGGGGACATAGACCTGGATGGTGGTCCCTATTGTCCTGGTGAAGAGCCGGGGTCAAATAGAGGGCTCTCTGTTTTCTCTGGACTCTGAGGCTTTTTCCACCTTTTTTTTCTTCCCCTTTTTACAGATAAAGCCCTGAATTGATATGTCAAGGGGAAGAATATCAGCATTGTGACAACGGTTTAATGAAATTCTTAGGCTTCCAGTGTGGCACTTTTGGCATATATGCCTGAATCCATTTTTCTTCACTTGGGTATAATAAGTACAGATTGCAAACAGTGATTTCATTCAGTAGACCAAACAAAGCATTCCTTCAGATCTAACAGGACCTGATGATCTTTCCAACAGTCACAGTGGGAAATTATTTGTACAAATAACGTAATAAAAAATGTCCGTTTTTTCTGGCTGTACTGCTTTATATAATCTGCAACAATTTAGCTTACACTTCACTCACAGTTCAATGTTTTAACTCATGAAATCATGGAGATGTTGGTGTAAAACCAGCATAAATTACAAAACTGTGATACCTTTTGTAGTTTAGGCCTTGCTTGTACTTCATGATCTACTATTTTCTAGTCATGTAGGTAAAGTACAATGACATTGGCACCTGATTCTTCACACCAAGTCACATTGAACCGCATTTAGACCAATGTTAGAGACGTCCCTCAAAGGCGCCACAAACATCAAGTTGAGTTGTCTTTTTTTCCCTCTTTTTTTCCCCAGAAAGGGCTTTTGTATTGGACCACATTACTTTATAGTTAGTGAGCCCAATAAAGTGGCAGTTGATGTATCAAAGTGACAATGGTTAACTGTCTTCAAGAAGCTTTTGTTCTTTTCAGCTTTCCTCTTCTTGTCTGTCGAGCCCAAAGAGTTTGTTATGGCCAGTGCAACCAGCACATTGGTCTTGTTTTGTGCTGCCACCTTGGTACAGCATATACAGACATTATGTTTTCAGTGTGTTGTCGGTGTGTTCATTGGTCTGGGTGTTGAGAGTCAACAATCCGAGGTCAGTGTATGAAAGAATATTTACACCGGACTGCTATACGACTTTGTATGTCAGGGTTCAACTGATGATAATTTGCAGTATTGACGAATCTGGTCGTCATCTGTTCTTGTGTCTATAAAACAGTTTTAATAAAGATGTTCATAGTCTAGTCGTCCACATCTAGTTGGCTTTGCCAGGTCAGAAGTCACAGATGTTCAATTTATGGTCAAAGAAGATCAAGAAAATCCAAAGATATTCACATGTGAGGAGCATCAACCTGTCACCTTTGTTTTAGTTTGCTTAAAAATGACAAGATGATTGATTATCTTCCAGAATCTGCTGTTTTGCACTGGTTGATGTTTCAGTTTTGATTCTTAGCAAAGTCACACTTGACTGATTTTCAGTGAGTGGGTAGTTCACGTGCCTCTTGTTTATTTCACTGACTTACCTCCTGATCTTACTGTAAAAAGCTTAGCTTTAAATCTATACATTGTGCGCGTCCCCCACAAACACCAGTTCGAGGCATTCCTCGGCTTCTCACCGCCCACCCCCCTCTCCTAAAACATAAGCAGATCTGGTGGAAGCAGCCGCGGCCTGGCGTTGGTTGGTACATCAGGCTTAGCAGCGCTCGGGCTCCACGTCGTCAGGTCGGCCCCTCGGCCTCCTGGGACATATGGCAGAGGTTTCTCAATTAACACCTCGGTGAGACGAGCCTTCTGTCCACATGATCAAAGCTTGGTCTCCTCCGCTCAGATGTGTCACAAGCACACACCCCCTCAGCCACCACCTCCCTGTGATTATGACTCCCATCCCTCCACTGTTTGTTTAGAGAAAATGACTTCCACTCCACTGCGCCGCCGTCTGAGCGGGTTGCACGTCAACCCCGGGCCCTGCTTTTCTTGCAGCTGTACAGTTTTTGTGGAGTCCTTTGCCGTGGTGTTTGCTCTGTAATTTTATGCAGAGTGGGGGTGCTGAGTTGTAATTTTAGTGTAGGTCAGACATCTGTGCATGCTTCTGTCCCGTTTCTGCTGCTCTTGCATCTCTCAGAGCTAAATATACTGCCTACTTTTGAGTGCTTTGACTTGAAAAGATTTTAGTTTTGGTTTTTTCTGGGAGAGCTGCAGTGCTTTATAACCCCGAGGAAACCACGCTTTCTGGCCTCGGTGCTCGACTGTGGAGGTGAAGGGAGTTGTTACAGCTGCTCAGGCTTTAAAATGTAGGATGAGGACCTCCATTAGCCATAGGGACTGCCCTGTTATTACAAGATCAGATCTTCTTTGAATACCAAATCTATTGGAACGAAACAATTAGGAGTTCCCCAAAAAACTAAAACCTCAACGAGAACTGCACCACAGAACATATTCGATGCTAACTACATCTGTTTTACCAAGACATCTGATTGTTTTGGAGATATCGGATGAATAGCCGTCAGGCGTTGACGTGTGAAATGTAAAATAACAAGGCCTCTGTAAAGCAGACTTTAAACGGACTTGTTTAATTTAATAAAAACAAAAAAGGAAAAGTCAAGCCTCAGGGAATCCTACTAAAAGATTTGCAACAGCCGGGGGGCAGCTGCCAGGTCAGCAGCGCATTGTTTGCTAGGAAGTCGTTACAGCATTGATCAAAGCATTGGCAAAAAACCCTCAAAATCTCTTTAAATCAGTGCTTGCTGGATTTACAGACTTAACGGTGTTGGACTGGCCTGAGATGGATTGGGAGACATTTGTGTTGGCCTGGTATGGTGCACACAACCAGGTCAGGTATGGTTGTTTTCTGGAGTATTGGCAGCATGAAGACCATCATCTTGAGGAATATGTCATTATTTTTTTTATTTATCTGTCCTTTTGAATTCAGTGCCAAGTCATGAAAAGACCGGAGCTTTCTGTTGTTGACTACATCAAGTATTAATTATTGGGGTATTGGGAATTGTTGGGTTTTCATTCATGCAGCTGGATTGAAAAGCTGTTCCCATTTTGTGTACCAGACTATTTCCCGCAAAGTTTGTGGTAAATGAATAATCTGGGACTGGCTCTTCCCTCAACCATGACCCACCTGTACATATATATCCTTATAGCAGGTGCAGGTAAATATCAAAATCCCCCCTTTAGCTCTGTCATGGTCTTTCCTCTTGCTAATGGTCGACTTATCACCTGGTTTTCCTTCAACACCTAGCGTGTCCAGCTGAAGAGCTCATCAGTGGCATCAATTGAAGCTGTGAATTTATAGATTCCTCGACTGAAATGTTCCCTTTTTCTGACCCAGATTATCGTCTTCTCGAAGACCTCACAGATTGTCAGATATATTTGGCCCTGCGTGCTTCAACTTGTGAGATTTTCTGTTTTTTGGGGGGGAAAGAATTGTCGCGGCGAACATGAATGAGCGAAGGTATTTCTCTCGTGTAGCTGGGATTAACCCCCGGCTAAACCTTGAAGTGTGTTTCACAAAGATGTTTTGTTTCCTGGTATGTTAATCCCTGTGCTTTTCATTCATGCCTCCCCAGTCATCATGTGCTCCTTGTATCACAGACGATTAGGACCAATCGCTGATGTTTACCGTTTTGCAAAGCAATTTAGTTTGAATGAGAGTTTCCTCATTTTGCAGATGCTGATGTTTCTTCTCTGGAGCCATTTCCTAACCTGTAGCTCACCTGACTCCAACAAGTTGTTTGGATAGTAGCTGTCTATTGTTCTGACCTTCCTTTCATAAACATGGCTGAATCACATTGATACAAACGTTGACCATACTCTACTTTAACCATAGTGTCAACATGTAGGCTAATACAACTGCTAGGTGAAAGGGAAGCGTTTTGGAGAACTCATTAATAAACTTTGGTGTAGGCTATTTCTTGCTTGTGGATTCCTACTGGACATGACTGAGTGCTTGTGGGCTGATCGCTGTGAATGAAATTAATTACACCCTGAAAAGAAACACTCACAGCCCAGTGTTTGACACAGCTTGCTGGACAAGATTTGTTTTATATTTAACTATAATGAGAGGAGTGGCAAAAAAAAAAAGCAGAATGTGGCTGGGCAGGAAACCCCAATTATCTTTTCAGTGCCTAACCCATGCTTGGAGGGATCATTTAAGAAAAAAATAATGTTGGACATTTTCCAAAATCGGAGATAGAAGAAGGTTCTGCCCATCTTATATTTTCTGAATTAGGAGTCCAGGTCTCTGCTTCGAGCTAGAGAGAAAGAAAAACTCAAAAAGGGCCCAAACTTCATGTTTATAGCACGGTAGGTTTGATCTTAATGCTATATTCTGTTCAGGCAAATGCCCGACATGGAAATCCTTCTGGAAATCGTCCGTGAGTTTGAGGTATGACTGATCAATAAAAAAAGTTGGAAGTTACTTAGTTGGAAATCTGCAGAGAGTGAGGATGGTGAACCAGGTGAACCGGGTTGTGGAGAGAAGTGCTGCCTCTCTTAAAGTGAAGGCTATCATCCCAGGCATCCAGCACGCTGCCCAGAGATTAAACCAGCAGCGCTTCTTCCACTGAACACTGTGCAGCAGGATAGAGCGATAGAGATCAGAAAAACATTCTGCAGCCTGCGCATACCAAACATCTGTGGCTTCCTACGCCAGAGGGAAGTGTCAGTTTGTCGGAGCAGCTCTCCCCTCTCCCTCTCTCTCAGCTTGTCACCGTCCCCCTCCGTCTACTCGTGAATGAAAGAGGAGTCGGTCGTCGTAGTCTTGAAGAACTGCAGGAGTGAAAATCCCGCCTGTTTGGTGTGCGTTAAACAGGACAAGGCAGGTGCAGAGGGAATTCAGGGCTCAATTGATACTGTGATAATCCCTCAGCTATGCAGGCATGCACAGACTTTAGCCTGTCAAGTCGAAGCATCCCACTGCAAGCAGGCAGTCTGATTCAATTGAGCCAGAGCTCGACCCTCAGCAGGGGAGCTAAGCAGCTGTAAACAGGTGGCACGAGAGTCTTGTTCAATAGAAACGCAATAATGAACAGAGTTCTGCATATTCAGAGTCAGAATACTTAATTAATTAGTTCACCACAAGCATAGTGAAACTTCCACTGTGCTGGAGGTCTGAAGCTACAACCATGTTTGCAAAGCCGTTTGTTCTGTTGTGGCAAAGTTGCGGGGGGCAGTTTTTCAGCAAGCAGTGTCTGTATTTCCCTCTAAAACAACTCTGTGTGGTAACGTTGTGTTATTATCTCATAGCGTGGTGAATGTGCAGGTCACAACTTGTCCACCAGAGCGTTGTGGAGTTGTTAGATTGTGCATTTGATGAGTTTGATGAGAGAAACCAAGAAATCCCATGAGCCTCCGTAGCGTAGCTCTGAGCAGCTCACGGCTCTGCTCCGTCGTTCTAAAAACAGTTTGCACCGACAATTAAACCTACTGCTATGACTATAGGGATTATAGCAACGGGCCAATTTGCCAAAATGTTGAACTATCCCTTTAACAGTAATGCACACTGAGCATGCACAAGCCAGTGTAAACAGAAAGCATATCTGGAATTGCACTTGTATTTTGTTATGGTGTTGCTTTCACTGTAGCTGATGCAGATAAAACCCAATCATGGAGAGTTTCCAAAATACTCCTTTAAGATGTGGATGCTCCAAATTTACAAAACATTGTGTGGAAAAAAACTGATAAAGTTTTGTTCTCTAAATGCTCAGTTTGTCGTGTGTCAGCATGTGTGTTGCTGCAAAGGGCAGTTTGAACACGGCCCTGAAGGTGAGGCGTGCGATTCTCAGAAAACACACATTGGGTGGAGTATTATCAGTTTAATGAGAGGCGAGGTGTGTACATCTTTTTTATTAGAAAATGCCCCTCATGCCTCCACACTCCCAGATAATAATCCTCAGCACCGGCTCATAAAGATCTGCTGAGCTCGTCTCCTGCCAGGGGATGCCACTGTTTACGGCTGAGAGATCTCGCCCCAGACCCTCGGCCCGCGAGTCACCATGCAGGCTCATATTACAGCCTCCCTCACTGGCTGCTATTGTCAGGTTACAGCGTGTGTGTGTGTGTGTGTGTGTGTGTGTGAGCGGCTGTGTTGTGATTGGCTCGTGCTCAGCCGTGTGAGACAGCGCCGGGTGACGTCTCCGTGTTAATCCCTCATTTCTCTGCGGGATGTTTTCTAGTGGGAGCTGAATCTGCAGCTGAGCGACGTCCACCCAATATCTGTGAGAGCCTCTCCCAGCATGAGGACGGTGAGTGAGTGAGTGAGGAAGTTTGATGATGATACAAACTGTTGCGTTGTTTCCTGGAGACGTCTTCATTTTGTCATTTGCATATTTGGATCCACATCTTGTGCGTCTTATTTATCACTGTGTGCTTGTTAAGTTCTTGAACCAGACAGCTTTATCTTCTAAATTGTATCCTGTTTTTTGGGATATATTTGATATCTTATCCTGTTTTTTGAGAGATATATACTTCCTTGACTCCTCCGATAGAAACCAGGACATTTCATCTAGGTTTATAAACAAAATTAATTCGTATTTGAGCATTGTGAATGAGGTTGAGCTGTGAGAAACACATGCTGTATACAGATTCAGAAGCCTGGATCCCTTTTCAATCTAAAAAGTTTCGTGTAAACGTCATTTTCCAAATATAAACATGCACCTTTTTGTTTCTTCTTTGCAAAGTTTTTTTCCGTTCTGAAAGTTTTCGTCTCTCACTGTATGTGTGACAGAATCATTTCTGCAGCTGTGACATTTTGCAAATAGTAACATGTTAGACGGAGCTTCACGCTGCGAAGTGGACGGAGGGTCTGGTCAAGGCGGTGGCAGTGGGGAAAGGAGGGAGGGGGGGGTTTATGTTGTGTCTACAGCTGCTGCTCTACATATCCCCAGTGAAGATCCGGTCACTCCGGCCGAGCCTCGCTCCACCCTGCTGCCCGGCATGTGCAGCTGGCTGGACACAAATTGGTATGTTGTGGTCTTTTTCCTCAACAAGACATTTCTCTGTTGTTGTCTTTTCTCAGGCTGTTTACAGACCCGACTCTTTGTTGTGGTTCAGACGGACTCGACGGTTTGGTTTGTTTCTCTCGGGCTGGTGTGAAAGCTGCCGGCGGCGGGTGGAGGTCTGGTTCAGACGACGCACCTTGTTTATTAGGTGGTCTCTCTCTCTCTCTGCAGCAGACTCTGGGGTAGATGAAGCTGCGTCGCCTCTTACGCTCTGGTAAAAGTTGCATGTAAAAACACTGCAGTTTGTGCACACGCATGAGGAGAAGTGATCGGTCGGTCGTCTCCTTTCTCATTCCAACAAGCCAAAGAGTTTACAGATACGACCACTGGCATCTTGGAGATAGACCGATAACTCATCGTCCGGGGTTTGGAACGGACTTATCGCAGTTGCATCAGTCGATAAGCGAGGAGAAACGGCAGCACAGGAATGAGAAATATGAATTGAGATGGAGCTGAATGATGCACTGCAGGAGTTTGAGTTGGTTTCCACTGCAGCAAGTCATTTCTACGTCTTCATTTCAAGGTTTCATTTAGTCGACGTGAAGCCATGTAGGGCTGCAACTTTTAATCTGTAGATTATTTAAATGATTAATCGATTAGTTGTGTGGTCAAGTTGTTGCAACTTTTCTTTGCTGCTGTCTTGCCCATTTGTTTCTCAGTGGTTAAATAAAGAAATAAAATGTTAAAAATGTTGAAAAATGTCAATTAGTGTTTCCCAAACCACAAGACAACATCCTTAAATGTCTTGTTTTGTCCACAAACCAATGAGATACTCAGTTTATTGTCATAAAGTAACAAAGAAACTAGAAATATTCATGTTTAAGAAGCTGAAATCAGATAATTTGGACTTTTTTTTTCTTAAAAAACAAGTTTAACCAATATTTCGATTATCAAACTAGTTGATGATGAATTTAATAAGCTATCATTGTTCAATTAATCGATGAATTGTTGCACCTCTAAAGCCATGTGATATAATCGGTGTGTGTGTTGCCTGCAGCATATTCAGCTATTGGAGGCAGCAAGATGATGCATTAGCCCCGTAACTTTTAGTAGTAAAAAGTATTTTTTTTATTTGTTCATGGCATTCAGATTAAAATTTTTAGAAATTCCTGTCAAAACAAGGTGATGTTTGGCTTTTCCTGATTGACAATACAGTCCAGACTGTTTAAAACATGACATCAGAGTTTGTTGCTTTTTTTTTTTAAACACTTTTTATTCAGGTGTTTCCACTGCTGATAGTGGAAATCCACCTACAGCAGTGTGGCCGGCTGTAAACTTTACAACCTGAGTCTTATCTTCAATGACTCATCGGCAAAATTCAACTGAAGTAGAGACGAGTGATTGAAACCGAGTGTTTGCACGTGGAGAGAAATTTACTTGGGAGTAAATAGGCGACTATTTTTTTTACTTTTTGCTCTGTCACAAGCTTGTTCCACCAGTCACGTGACAAAGTAGAGTCAGGTAAGGACAGCTGACCTCTTCGCCTCCCGCCTGCGGTCACATACCCTCTGACTGAGAGTGTCGGCGTCCTCCTGCAGAAGCCGGGCGTTTCTCAGTAAACTGTTAAACTGCAGCAGTAAATGATTTCCTCCTCAGTGTTTACAGTGAAGATTGACTCCCCGCTGACACCGTCGATCTTATCAGCTGCTGCTGTGGGTCATGAAGGCCCGGCTGTCACCACCACGCCGCCCGGGGAGCGGATATTTCAACATGTCACGTTAATTATAGAGAGGAAATACTTGATGATGATGATGATGATGGTGGTGATGATGATGATGGTGGTGATGATGATGAAGGCTGGTTTGCAGCAGCGTTTGACTGTGTGACTTCAGTCAGCTTTGACAATGGAGCCGCTGCAACCTCTCAGGTTTCAGTTTCCACAAAGTGAGGGGCAGGTCGCCGTGGCAACGCCGTCCACCGGCTCCTGCACTGACCTATCCCCATGTTCCTCCTCCTCCTCCTCTGAGGGAGTGAAGAGCACAGTGACCGGGACTGGACACGTTGTTGTTGTTGTTGTTTGTTTTGCTGCAGATTCAAAGCAGTTATAGTCTGCATCATAGTCTAAACACATGATGGATGGACATGTTTTATGTTTCGTCAGGGGAGTTTCTAAGCATCAAACAGTAAAAAAGTAAAAATGGAAGAAAGTGGGTGAAAATATTAAGAGAAACTTAAGTTGAGACCTGACCCTGCAGAGACTCAGGAAGCCTGAGTGCAGTCCACGAAGCTTCGGTTTGACTGATTCAATATTAAATATGAAATGATAATAACTGAACTGAATTAGTTTCAGTTTGATTAGTTTCGATAACAGCAGCCGTTATGTCACTTCATGTGTAAACACACGTTGTGATGGAAGGTTATAAAGTGTCAATATTGACATAAAAACGTCATAAATGTTTGATAGTAACTGAGACGGTTGTATTATATTATAGGCTCATGTTATGTCATGCTTCTGTCTAACAGAGTATGTACAGTATACAGTAGCTCAGCAGGCTAATGCTACGGCTAAAGCTAGTGAGCATCGCTTGCATGGTTTCACCTTTTATCACACTTTATCGACTGGTACAACCCAAGAAAAAACATTGGAAAGAAAGTGAAAGTTGTGATCGTTTCAAGCGTTTCTTTTTATTTTGGCACTCCGATGCCTCCATATCATACGACCATTACACCACTGAGATACATCAACACTAATCCAGTTTTACAGGCTGTTGAAGGCCTGTTTTGTTTATTCAAATCAAAAATCCGGTTTGCTCTATGAATAACTCAGCTGAGATGAACCTTTTTCTTTTTAGAAAGTTGTCAGGACACAGAGCAGCAGCAGCAGCAGAAGAAGAAGAAGGATCGCTGTTTGACATGTTGAACATAAACATGGTGGTATCACGTTTCCCTGGCAGGTCGTCTGTTGTTCGTCTATTGTTGGTACAACTGCCCTCCCTTCCTCTCTCGTCTGGTTGTTTTGCATATTCTCTGACATCTGCCCCCCCTCGCCCTCCCCTTTCCCCTTAGCCCTTAGCCCTTAGCCCTCTCCACCAGGGCAAATGCTGATTGTCTCTGCCCTCCAGCGTGGCTGAAATAATAGCAGAGCACGGGTCACCACTCGAGTCAATATTTGTTCATGGACAGCGCCTTCTGGACGCTGAGCTGCGTCGGGTTTATCCGGGCTCGGTGAGGTTGGGTTTCACTCATCAGGATGATCCAGTATAAAACATTTTGTCTGTTGGATCACGAATCATCACATCAAACCTGATATTGACGAATCAAGAAGAATTCCTAATCATTATTGTAGTTAAACTGACAGGATGACGGGATGTGGTTCAGGAAGTCGTGTCGGCTGCAAAAACAAAACAGTGGACATCATATGGAAAAAATGATAATAACAAAGGCCAATAATTCCAGCAAGGATATTAAAGACGGTGTTTTCAATGAAGCAAATCTGTCGTTGAAGTTATACATGTACATCCAACAAATCAAATAACTTTGAGCCAGTAGTTTTATGCAATTTTAAACATTTACTTCCTTCACTTTAACGGCAGCTGGTTGTGAACCTGGTTGATAAACTAATGTTTAAGAAGTTATTCTGACAATATCTTCTCCTTCTGGCTGCTCCAACTAATATCATTTTGATTGATTGAGGTTAAAGCCAAAAGAAAAAGAAACACAACATCAAACAGAATAGCAGTGTGTTATACTAATACTGAAGATTATGTGTGAGCCTGTTCTGTGTGGGAATCTGGCACACTGGGAATATTTAGTCAGTACACGCTTGAGTTAAACATGACTCTGTATGAACGATGAAAGCTACGCTGAATCATTGTGACAGCGCTGCAACAATTGTTGTTTTGTGTTTGCTCTCTTGGTCTCTCTCTCTCTTTTTTTTTTTTCCTGAATCATTCCCAAATGTGACGTTTTAAAAAATTCCCAGAATACCGCGGGAGTTAATCCCTTTGTTTTGGTGGAAGTGGGGATCCTCCCGGCGCGGAGAGGGCAGCCATAATGCCACAGTGTTTCCAGAGGAATGTTACATCTATTGTCAACCAGGATGATTACCCACTGGGAGGACAACCCCCCCCCCCCAGCCCCCACCACACCCCCCTCCATCCCCGCTCCTCCTCACCCCCTCTCTGCCAGCACAATACAATGTGTTGCATTATACCTATGAAGGCATGCTACTGTTTTCGTAGCCTATGACCCCGTGACCGCGAGCCGAGGCCGGGATAATGAACAGGATGACACGGAAGTCATCGGTTAGTCCCACAGTTATTACAGCTTCCTCGGCAGGAGCCAACCACAGACTTTATTTTCTTAAACACACCAGGCTTTTTTTTTTTAATTAGGACCAGTGATGTCAGGAGGAAAGATTTAATCAGTACAGGAAATAATAAACAAATGATTAACCCATCAATTAATACTCATATTATTTAAACACTTGATAAGTAATTTGCACATCTGGATTTTCTTTAATCACCATTTCTTTTTGTAAACTCTTTTTTTATTTTATTGAGTATTCCATATTGTTTTTAGATTAATTTAAAATGCCTTGTGTGTTAGCCTAATAAATAACTTTATCTCTTAGAAATATAACAACATCATATAAGTATCCACAGGGGGAAAAAACACGTTTTGATGTCAGTTGGTCTGTTTTAGGGTCAAAACCCCCAAATAATCTTCAATTGATGAAGTCATAAAACTGAAAAATGAAGCAAATCAACACATTTGAGAAGTTTATATTTGGCAAATATTTGTTGTGTTGTGTTACCCGTCTCGTTTTGATACTGACATCATTCATAGATTTTTTTATTTTTATTTATTTATTCATATGCACAATGATAAAACAGAAATTATATTAACCATACAAGGACAAATAATTGTGCAGGAGAGGAAAAGAAGCCCAAAGGGCTTATAAAAAAAAGCCTCCCACTCAATACAAATTCACTAAAACAAATCAATCAATAGGTCCCAAATGTGCGGTTAGTTTGTCCAAATAGAAAAAGAAAAGAAAGGAAAACAAAAGAAAAACAAAGAAAAAAGAAAAAGAAAAACACAATAAACAAACAGACAAAATATCCATAAAATGGCAATTTCATTTCAATTAGAATAGCCTATTTATTTTGCCTAGATAAGAGATACCTCACCAAACCCGTCCTAAATATTTTTAAGGATGATGCAAACTTAAGAGACCTATCTAAAGAGTTCCAGAGTTGAGGGCCATGAAATTTGATAAAGGATTTATGACTGGAGGTACGACTGGAGGTACGACTGGAGGTAGATAATAATATGAACCTAATCAACTACATTAAAACCCTTCCAGTGAGTCCTGGATCTGCCTGAACAACAACCACACTCCTTTTTACCATTGATGACACCGGCTGGTTTAATGTTGTGTTTGTAGGAAACCTCAAATGTTGAGTTTGACGTTGTGGTCACGGTCAATTAAATCTGTGTTACGTCAGATCTGTTTCTGTTTGTTTCCAGTTAAAACTTGTTGGCTGCTGCTGAGTCGCTGGTTAATATTAAACACCAACTCAGCAGCGATGTTACCTTTCTTCACTTGGAGCAGCTCTGTGTGTGTGTGTGTGTGTGTGTCTCTGAGCCAAACACTGTTTGAACTACTTCCTGAAGCTGTTGATGTTTCCTGTATGAAGACAGGCAGCCTCTTTGTTGTCGTCCTTGGAGAATGGAAACGGTTGGAGCGTCTGTCAGGACGTCAGGACCAACCTGTCAGAGTGTCTGAGTGTGTGGTTTGTGTTTGACTCGCTGGTTTTCAGCGTGTAGGGACAGGACGTGGTGGTTTCTCTATAATGATACTAATTGTGTTTGGGTGGCATTGACCTTTAGCTACTGTATTTAAAGGAAAGTACAACTTCTTAACGTAAGAAAGACGTCAGAAACAGTGGTTAATGCTCAACAAAAACAGGCTTGGTATTGTCTTGTAACCCCATCAGCTTAATGATCTTCAGCTAATATATCTGACAGAAAATTAATCAGCAACAAAAACATTAATATTTGACTGCTTCTAAATTCTCTTTTGTGATCTATATTTTTCTGTTTTATAGCAGCAAATCAATCGACCGTTCCTCAATAGAGACGATGACCAACTCTACTGTGATGTCACCAATCATGTGTTGGTAACGACCAACAGCTTTTCCTACCAGATCAGTTGTCACTAATGATGTTGACCTCATAATGAGTTAACAGCATTAATTAATAGAATAATTAAAGTGTCTAACTGTGACCAATCAGCTTGTTATAATGTGATAATTAGTTTCTTCTGGAAACTCCAGCTCGGCTCAGTGGAGTTGAGCCGACCAGTGATTGAATTATGATCACTCACTCAGCGATATTTGTGATTATTGTGATTAGTTTAGTTAAAAAAGGTTGTTATTCAATTGTTGTGAGTGATGGTTTTCTGGCTGAACGTGTCTCCGTCCATCATCGTCTCTATCTTTTTTCTTTTTTTGTTCCAGCATTTCCTCGTCGCTTCCCCCTTGGGGATAAATTAGACTTTTAAATTGAGGTCTGAAGTGGCGTGTGGGCAGCGCTGAGCCCGGAGCGCTGCTAATGACGATGCCTGGGGGCTGCTGAACGTAGAGAGAGAGAGAGAGAAAGGTGGAGGGGGGGTTCCTTTCCTTTCCTTTCAGAATCAGAATCAGAATCAGAATCAGAAGAACTTTATTGCCAGGTATGGTTTTACCCATACTAGGAATTTGTTATGGTGATGAAGGTGCATGTAGTAGTACAATAACAAATAACAATATAAAAATATTAAGAATAAAAATATAACAATATAAAAATATTAAGAATAGAAAATAACAATATAACCATTTTAACAGAATAATAGTGTAAACTTAAAACTATAAAGTGCAAATGTAACAATATAAATGTATAATATATACACAATGTTTTAATGTGGAAATGAAAGTGTGAAGAGTTTCATGGGGGGGTCCGGGTCTTATTGATGAGGCTGATAGCAGACGGGAAGAAGCTGTTCATGTGGCGTGAGGTTTTGGTCCTGATGGACCGCAGCCTCCTGCCAGAGGGGAGCGACTCAAAGAGCCCGTGTCCAGGGTGGGAGGGATCAGCCACAATCTTTCCGGCGCGCCTCAGGGTCCTGGAGGTGTACAGGTCCTGAAGAGACGGGAGATTGCAGCCAATCACCTTCTCTGCAGACCGAATGACACGCTGCAGCCTGCCCTTGTCCTTGGCGGTGGCAGCAGCGTACCAGATGGTGATGGAGGAGGTGAGGATGGACTCAATGATGGCTGTGTAGAAGTGCACCATCATTGCCTTTGGCAGACTGAGTTTCTGCAGCTGCCGCAGGAAGTACATCCTCTGCTGTGCTTTCTTGATGAGGGAGCTGATGTTCGGCTCCCACTTGAGGTCCTGGGAGATGATAGTTCCCAGGAACCGGAAAGACTCCACCGTGTCAATAGTGGAGCCGCGGAGGGTGATGGGGACCGGTGAGGCTGAGTTCTTTCTGTAGTCCACAACCATCTCCACTGTCTTTAGAGCGTTGAGCTCCAAGCTGTTCTGTTTGCACCAGGTCACCAGATGGTCAACCTCCCACCTGTAGGCGGACTCATCACCATCAGAGATGAGTCCGATGAGGGTGGTGTCGTCCGCAAACTTCAGGAGCTTGACGGACTGGTGACTGGAGGTGCAGCTGTTCGTGTACAGGGAGAAGAGCAGGGGAGAAAGAACGCAGCCCTGGGGAGAACCTGTGCTGATGGTCCGTGGGTTGGAGATGTGCTTACCCAGCTTCACATACTGTTTCCTGTCAGACAGGAAGTCTGTGATCCACCTGCAGGTGGAGTCAGGCACGTTCAGCTGGGAAAGCTTCTCCTGTAGCAGGGTTGGGATGATAGTGTTGAATGCAGAGCTGAAATCCACAAACAGGATCCTGGCGTAGGTTCCTGCGGAGTCCAGGTGTTGGAGGATGAAGTGAAGGGCCAGGTTGACAGCATCGTCTACAGACCTGTTGGCTCTGTAGGCAAACTGCAGGGGGTCCAGGAGAGGGTCGGTGATGTGTTTGAGGTGGGAGAGCACAAGGCGCTCAAAGGACTTCATGACCACAGAAGTCAGGGCGACAGGTCTGAAGTCATTAAGTCCTGTGGTCTTTGGCTTCTTGGGAACCGGGATGATTGTTGAGGTCTTGAGGCAGGCTGGCACGTGACAGGTCTCCAGTGAGGTGTTAAAAATGTCTGTGAACACTGGAGACAGCTGATCAGCGCAGTGCTTCAGGGTGGATGGGGAAACAGAATCCGGTCCAGGTGCTTTCCGGGGGTTCTGTTTTTTGAAGAGTTTGTTGACGTCCCTCTCTTTGATGGAAAGAGTCGTCACTGAGGAGGGTGGGGCCGTTAACATGGGCGTTGGTGGAGTTGACTGGATCTGGAGCTGTTGGGAGGTGTTGAGGGGGATGGTTGCAGGACTGTCCCTTTGTCTTTCAAAGCGGCAGTAGAACTCGTTCAGGTCGTTGGCAAGGCGTCGGTCGTTGATGGAGTGGGGGGCTTTAGGCTTGTAGTTGGTTATCTGCCTGAGCCCTTTCCAGACAGATGCAGAGTCGTTAGCTGAGAACTGATGTTGGAGCTTCTCAGAGTACAGTCGTTTAGCTTCTCTCACCGCCTTGCTAAATGTGTACTTGGCCTCTTTGAATCTGTCTTTGTCCCCACTCCTGAAGGCCTCTTCCTTAGCCAACCTTAGCTGTCTGAGTTTGGCTGTGAACCAGGGTTTGTCATTGTTGTAACTCACCCTAGTGCATGATGAAACACAGCAGTCTTCACAGAAGCTGATGTATGCCGTCACAGCCTCTGTGAACTCATCCAGGCTGTTGGTAGCAGTCCTGAACATATTCCAGTCAGTAGAGTCCAAACACGCCTGGAGATCCTCCACAGCTTCACTGGTCCACTTCTTTGAAGTCCTCACTACAGGTTTGCAGAGCTTAAGTTTCTGCCTGTAGGATGGAATCAGGTGGAGCATGACGTGGTCAGAGTTACCCAGTGCAGCCCGGGGGACGGCGTGATAAGCATCCCTGACTGTGGTGTAGCAGTGATCCAGAATATTCTCCTCTCTGGTCGAGCATTTAACAAACTGTCTGTACTTAGGGAGTTCACGAGTGAGGTTCCCTTTGTTAAAGTCGCCAAGAACAATAACCAAAGAGTCCGGGTAGGTCCGCTCCACACACAGTATCTGGTTGGCGAGCATGTGCTGAGCGTCCTGCGCATCAGCCTGCGGTGGGATGTAAACACCGACCAGAATGAATGAAGCAAACTCACGGGGTGAATAAAACGGTTTACAGTGAATGATGAAAGATTCCAGGTCCGGAGAACAGTGCTGCTGGATCACTGTTACGTCGTTGCACCAACCACCGTTAATGTAAAAACAGATTCCTCCACCTTTAGTTTTGCCGGAAAGGACCTTGTCTCTGTCCGCGCGGTAGAGTTGGAAGCCTGCCAGCTGCAGCGCAGAGTCCATTTCCTTTTGGAAGAGTTTCTGTGCCTCGTCTCTACTGTCCTCTTCCCAAAAAAACACCCCCCCCCCCGTCCCCTTCCTTCCCTTCCTTCCTTCTCTTCCCCACACTCACCTTTTTATCTCCCTTTCTCCCAGTGGAACAAATCATTTAGCTGCCACCCTAATGGGATTAGTCCTCCTCGCTCCCGGCCTCCCTCCCTCCCTCTCTTCCCTCCTCTCTTGTCTTCTTTCCATCCTTCAGTTCCTCTCTTTTTGGGGGGCGCTGCCTCTGGTCCGTCCAAATGAAAAGCTTTTAGAGAGGCTAAATTGTGAATTAATGAGGAGTAAATGGAGGATTTCGGAGCTTCCTTTTAACCTCCTGCTCTTCACTGAGTTTGCTCCTGAAGTTTCCGTCGCTGTTCTTGATCTTGAGGATAAGTTTACCTTGTGTTTGCGCTGGAGTCCAAATAAACTCTTAATATCTGCAGCTCTGTTGCTTTATCAACAGCAGGCGCCCCAGAGACTGAGCAGGGACAACTAGGGATGGGTATTGATAAGATTTTTGCGATTCCGATTCCATTTTCGATTCTGCTAAACGATTCGGTTCTTTATCGATTCTCTTATCGATTCTCATTTGGAAAAAAAGGAGAACAAACAGGTCAATTAGAATCAACTTTAGTTCAGTTATGCCAAATTATGCTTTTTGGAGTGTTTTGACACTAGAATTTCTGTGTGAAAGTAGATACATGGCTCATGCTAGGCACATAGTATATCTACCCTGCATTTTATCCAGTGCACATCACTGTTAACTATTTTATTGCACAACTTTGTTTTTGTTGTAACTTATTCTTGACCAACACAATATTTGATACACAGATGAAATGATCTAGTAGGCCTAACCAATCACACAGCTCCGTGTTGTACCTGTGTGATGTTCAGGGACAGGTCAGGACTGTCTGAGGACAGAGAGCTTTGAGGTTGAAGTCTTATAAAAATGAAATGCACCTGTGACAGGTCTGTAGCTACGCCTTGACCACATGTCAGCTGATCAGCTGCAGTAGAGGAAACTCAGCTGTTCTGCACCGCAACGAGTGTTTTTTTTTTTTTTTTTTTTTAAATTAAGCTCCGGTAAGCCCTCTGTTGGAGAGCTTCGCTGCGGCATCATGACACGACAGCCGCCGCGGGTATGCCTCGTGGACGGGGAGACGACATAAGCAGCAGCAGGGCGAGCAAGGCACGAACACGGGCAGCGATCCTTCCCGCATGAAAGAGCCCGTCTCGCAAAAAAGCCAGCAGAGGAAGCGGCAGCAAGGGAGGTGACGTCGGCGTAGAGCAGTTTAAATAGCGCGCTGAGTGCAGCCACGGGGAGTCAGCTGAGCCATCAGCTGATCTGCACCTGTGTGTGCTGATTAAGAGCTTGACGTCATGGCCTGCCAGAACTAACGCTACGCTCAATTTTCGAGCGTTTGTACCGCTTGGGTCAGAGCAATGGATTAAAACATTGCTCTGGCTTGGGTGCCATGTTGCCGGCTGCACTGGACTGTCACTACGCAACGTGCGTGGTGACGTCATTCGCGCCCGCTCGGAATCGATAAGGGAATCGTTTACAAAACTGGCAAACGATTCCAAGGAATCAAAAAAGTCGGAACCGGTTCTCAACAAGAACCGGTTTTCGATACCCATCCCTAGGGACAACGATGACCCCCCCCTCCGTCCTCCAGATTAGCATGCTTGATATCCCCGATGACAAATGACACTGAAGACAGTTAATCAGGCCGAACCACTGATGTCACCACTCCAAGCAGCGTGGCCCTGCTATCGCCGTGATAAACAATGAGGCCAGCTGAGAGAGAGGCGGTGCGTCACAAAGGCCGGCCAGCGTCAGGGCCAGCTGGGGACGACGGGACTCAACAGATGGACATGAATATATCGTACATTCGTTTTTAAATTAGGTGGTTTTCATTGCAGGAATACCCCACGATAAAAGCAACAGTGGCATAAGAACCTGAAGATAAAAGCCCAAGGGCTCATCTGCTCGTCCTCATTAATTCTGCTGGTAGCGAATAAATTGAGAAGCTTGACATACATTGACCCTTTTTAATAGTAGAAAGTCTTTTACATTGCTTTGTTATTCTGTGGTTGATTATCTGACTGGACCACAGACATTGGACACCCGTAAGCCAGCACTTTGTTCTCAATGATTATACATATTCATATTATTTAAGTGAGTTTTAGTGACAGGGGAATTATTATTTTTTATTAAAGACGTATTCTCTCTCAAATCTCTGCTGTGTGGACCAGTTTAAACTTCCAAGATCCAGCACAACGGGCTAAAATCTGTCTTTATTTTGAATATTTTCCCCACTTTATCTTGTTGTCAAAGGCCCCTTTTCTTTTCTGTGGCACTAAATAAATTGCCAAAAAACCAAAATTCATGAAATATCTTATGTTTAACATCATATACAATAACAAAATCTAGCTTTTTCAGCCCCAATACCGACTGATACCCAATACTGATACCACTGTTGAGTTAATAAACCTTGCCATGTGGAAGACAGTGAAGGCATCAAGCTTGACTTTAACATTACTTTCCTAACATTGTAAAATGCTGTTGCTGCTGTCATGGATCAGCCCCATTATCCAATACCTGATCTGGCTATATAGTCAACATCTTAGCCGATATTCGATGTTAATATCCGAGCGGTGCATCCCTACTGGCTAATTGCTGCGGGCCGCTGTCATTTTTCAGATGTTGCACCTTTTTCCACGGGCCTTTTAAGTGTGGATACCCGCTCTGATTGTGATTAATGATTTACTTTAATGGACAGTTACATGGTTTGAGCCGATAAAGCAGTGGCTCCTCCCATCGCCACCTGTTTCCAACACGACATACCACGATATGAGATTCTGATCAATATCGGCTCTTTCAGAAGCCAAGCGGTGCAATGATTTCAGATAAAACGCTGAGTGGAAAAACGCCTTATCTTCTGGCGGTTGTTTCATGCTCATCTTGTGGTTGAACGCCTCTGAAGCTGGCAGGTGTCTCTCCTGTTCCCCAGTGATGCTCGACCGCTTTTTGTTCCCAGGACCTGAACCGTGGCACAGCTGGGACTGCAGAAGCCCTGGAGATGGAAAATCTGAAATCTGGCCCTTGAGGGGCGCTGATTGATTTTGAGAGACGTTAAACAACAAATGGTTCTTCATTTAAAATTAAAATGAGTTTAATTTCTCTTTAAAAACTGTTTTTAATGGGTAGTGCAGGGGGAAAATAGGCCCTTAGTGAAGTGTTGGGGCGTCTTTGTCAGAGATGCTTTACTCACAATTGTAGGTCAGTTTTGAAAAGATAACAAAGTGAAAGTATGTGAAGGAAATAGTTTGTGTGGGTGTTGTCTCATTGCTCGTTGGGACCTTGAAAACCGTCCCATCTTTATCTGTACGACCTCCGCTAGTTCCTTTCATCTCCTTCCCCCCCAAAGAAACAAAAGAGTCCTGAACACACGATCTTTGTCCAAAACTATTTCCGAAAAGAGTTTTCCTCAGACACTGAACGCCATTTTTAGAATATGCAATTAGTTGGCTGCCGCTGTAATCACCATCATCATGACAAATTTAGATTTCAGAGTGGAGTCATGAAACCTCAACGTGTGGGGTCTTAATTTGATGTCAAAAATATAATTATGATCATAGTTCCTCCATTGGTCAGACAAAAGCCACTGAGTTGGAGTTCAAGAGTCGGTCTCAGGAAACACAATTATACTATTATCACAAGCCATGGAGCTGATTGATGAATGAGTTGACTGCATAATGTTGTAACAAATTAAAGGGACAACGAGGAGTTTTGGAAAGCAACGTTTTTCACACTACATTTCCCATGAGCCTCCGTGCACACTGTAAAATTCTTGGACTGGTGCAAGATGGACGAAAGAAGAAACATTTGCCAAGAATGTTTTCAAATCAAGACTAAGTCGGAGGTTTGAAGACAGTTCAGATACCATCGTAGTACCGACCATTAATGGCGATTCGCCAGCGTTATGGGCTCCACTACTTCTTGAATTGAGCCAGCTCCTTTATCTCCTGTCTTACATTATTGGACCAACTAATTAATCCAGGTGTGTCTGAACTCACAACAATGGTCAGGCACACCTGGATTAATCACTTGGTCCAATAATGTAAGACAGGAAATTCAGGAAGTAGTGGAGCTGTGCTTAGAGCCGAAACCAAAACCGAAAGTAGGAAATGCTGGGCAAGTCGACCACTAAATAATAATAACAAAATAACGATAAAGACAAAACAATATATTTATCGAAAATGGACCCATTAACAAGTGGGTGACGTAGATTCATCCACATTAATAATACTTTTTTATAACCAAATTCAAACTCCATTGTTGTCCCATTTTTTTTAAGAAGCTGTAATTAAAAACAAACAAAAAAAATCACATCTATCAGTGAGGATTGATCAAGAACCAATTAAAAAAGGCTGTTTGTCCCACCTAATGAATACCGACACTTGATTAGTGAGAGTACAACATCGTTGCGTGCTTTCGTGACAACTTTCGTGCCCTCCCCCCTTTTTCATCATTGTGGCCCAAGTGCAGCATCTCTATACATTAGCGTCACCCTCCCCCCATCACCACCACCACCACCACCACCGCCATCGCCGTCGTGGCCACCACCAGCACCCTGGCAGGAATCCAGCAGCACAGCGTGGCCTGGGACTCATTAACACTATAATTGGTCCAGAGTTCAGAGGGAGGGGATGAACAAAACAAAAAGTCTGATCCCTGATGTAGTCGTCTGTTCGAGTTCAGCAGGGAGTGTCGGTGTTGCAGACGTAGCTGTCAATCATTCCTCATCATCTGTAAACACCAACATCAATCGATGTAAAAGTGAAAGAGAAGCCGTTGCTGCCTCGTTGCTTCACCATCCTGCTGTTTTTCATTTTAAACTGTTTTTTTGGCAGAAGACTGGCTTCAGTGTCTGTTGGGAAAGTGCAGTAGTGACAGAGCTTCTTTTCAGTCCTTCAGCCCTTCATGAGTTTAATTAGCTTGTTCTTCATTGTGCGGCCGCTGTCAGAGGAGAAGGGCAGCAGAGGACGCAGCGCCGGATCTTATTGGTCCGTCTCCAAAAGGTCAGCGGAGCGGGTTCGCTCGGCACAAAAGCAAACACGGCAGCACTTAAGGTAGGGAATTTCTCCCACAATGCCTCTGTTTGAGAGCAACTGACAACAGGAGTGGAGGCTTTGTGAGCGGGATCTGGATTCAAACAATCTGGATTTTTTTCCCCTTCTTGGTCAAAAACGAGCCTCCTATGTTAAGCAGTTGATCTACTGCAGATTTTTGATTAATGGCTTTGTCTCTTAATTGTTTTAATGAAAACCAAATTCATCACATTATATGAAATCTGATTACAGCAGATTTGTCGTGTCACTTTTGTTGATTGTGCATTAGTGATGCATTGTGTTGAGGATGATTTGCAGTTTCTACACACTCCTCTAACAGTTGTGTTTTTGTGAGACGTGCATGTTTTTTGTCTGCTTTTAGATACAGTACAGTAGTTTCATTGAAAAAGATACTGTAGACTGGAGAAGTTTCAAAGCAGAGGTGAGAACTTGGAGTGGGAGCTCAGTTATCTGCTGAGGAAAATCATGCACATTCAAATCAAACAATGGACTTCATCATATTGAGTTGTTTTTTTTTAATCAAACACCTCAGGAAACACCAGAGCTGGAAAAACAGTTAGATCAGTTGAAAAACGACCTGTAACCTGTTTTTCTCTGTCTGTCTTCATGAACAGCAGCAGAAGAGTCTTTGTCTGCGATCACAGGACAGACCGCAGGTTTTGTGTGTGGTTTGCATGGAGCCTCAGTGAGGAGGGTCTCCAGGACATGGTGGTGGGTGGTGGGTGGTGTTCACCGGCCCATGGCTCCCCTCCGCCTTACTGACTCCACTCAAGAGCTAAACAAATAAGTGGCTCCAGCCTGTCCTCGGGTCAAGTGCAGGCTGGACAGGAGGAGGACGCACATGTGTGGGGGAGGGACATGACAATGTGACTTTTTAAACTGAAGGTGAACAGGACAAGAAGTTTAAGAGAAGTTAAACAGGTCTAGATGATGAAATTGAATGTTTTCTCGTCCGAACAGTCTTTTAATCAGTTATTTTAATGGAGATATTATTGTGTTCTGCTGTGGTCTTCTGAGTTTTGCACCTGTTGGTGACTCAAGAAACTGTAGCAGTGTAGTTTCATGCTCTTGCAGCACTTTTGTTGACCACATAAATGATGAAATATAAGCAATAAATTATCAATAGAAATTTGGACTCAGGCTTAAAAAGAATTTTTGAATGTTTCCAGTGTGAGTGTGATGCTAAAATCCACTTTTTTTTGCTGTTATTTGCCTGAAGCATTGCTGTGCTGTGTGAAGCACATGCAGTCTGGTCGGGTGCTGTCAGTCTCCTCCAGGGGGCAGTGTTGTCAGCAGAAGGGAGCTGTTAGGAAGCCAACGTGTCCTGAGCTGAGTCACTGGATGCTGCTGCAGCTTGAGCTGAAGGATCTAATCAATGATAAACCACTACGGGTAAAGATAAACCCCTCTTGACGTTGACGTTTTGACTCTTGTTGAACTTGTTGAACCCTCACTGTAGTAAGGTTTGGGTTTGGGTTAAAACATTTTGTTCTCATTTGACAGTCTTGCACCAAATTCTATCAACGGTACAGTTGAACCTCTGGAGAACAGCTGTAAAGGCAAAAGGCTGAGCAGCTCAATGCAGTGCATTCCTGAGCGTCTCTTTGATTGTTTCTACTTTAGAGACAGCTGTGTACAACAACATTTATTCTGATTTACTAGAAAACTATGAGAATTACGACTATGCTCAACTTCAAAAAGCATAAATGGGTCAAAATCTGTTGCAATGAAAATGATGAATGCATGTTTCTCTGATTGTAATCTACTCTTGTAGTCTAATGAAGATATTTGACTTTAAAAAGTCTAAATTCATGATAAGATTATTTAATTTTTACTTTTTTTCTTTCTACTATGATTTATATTATTAATAAAACCACCACAGTAATCACTGGTGCTTATAAAGAACAGAATGGGAAATTAACCTGATATTTATACATATAGCAATACAGGGCCACAGAAGCGTGAAGCGATTATGATAAAGTAGTGGATGTGAGTTTCAGACCCATTTGAACACATTCGACGAGACCATGTGTGGAATACATCATGAGAAAGACGAGTCTTTGAGTAGGTGTTTGTTAGCTTCTCTAAAGGATTGCTGTTGTTTCTAGAAAAGTCTTGATTAGTAGGTTGTACCTCTGCAGCAGAGTTTTAAAATACAACAAAACACAGACAATAACCAGTTTTTTTTATATCCTTAAACAAATAAACCAATCGACTGACTGAGCTGCTTTTCTTTCTTCTCAGACGTTTGGGCTTTCACATTTCTCACTCCCACATAAACCCTTCACCACATTTGCAAAGCATCTGAGCCGCTGAGGAATTTATTTTAAACAGTACAACATGCTGATAGATTTCAGATTCACTCAGCTGGCTTCCCACCATGTGTCTGGCAGATGGCTCTATCTGATACTCTGTAATTTTACATCCGCTTAACATCCTCAAGGCCAGAGAGTCACATTCTGTCTTTTCCTATCTTGAAATAACAACGACATTTATTTCAGAATCCAAACTGCTGCGCAAGTTTTACGGAAAGAGATGGAGATGAAGTAGAAACAGTCAGAGAGATGAACAACATAATGACAGAGGCGCATGTATAATTTTCTTCAATTTTATGGTCTTAATTGAGCAAACGGTTGTCGTTCTTAAACACTATGTTTTTCTTCGTGCAAGAGGCTCGTGACTGTACGAAACAAGGAATGGAAGCGAGTTGAAAGTGATCGTATCCGAAATAACTTGACGTGACAGGAATGACTGGAGGTTGACTCATCCTGTCTTTACTGTACGTGAGCGTGCTGTGCTGCTCTGGTTTCTGGGAAGCGTTGACCCAACGCACCTGATTGTTGGACGCTCGTAGGTGGAGATTTGACGGTTGTTTTGTTCTACGTACGGTTGTTTGTTTGTGCAAGACTGAGTCAAATGTGGATTGTTTCTGCTTGATATTGAACTCGGATAAGAATAGTTACTCCAGACGACAACAACAACAACACAGACATGATTAGCTGTTTCAGGCACTGCTACTGCTACAGAGCGCTAGCATCTGGTTAGCAGCTGGTTACTCTCAAGTCTAGAAGAGACATTGCAACTAAGTTCGTCAAATTTGACGAACCATGAAGAGGAGCTTCGAGAAGCTTCCGCTACAAAACAAGCTTGAAATATAGACTTATTTAATTTAATAAACAAGAGACTTTTGCATTTCCAAGTCAAAGTCCTTCGTAGTTGCTTTAACTTTTGGTTTTTGGTTGAACATTAATTTATATTTCACTTTCAGGTGTTTATGAAACCATCACCGTTGTTGGGGGCAGATGTTTAATTTGTCCAGTCTTTTGGTTTACAACCTGTGAAACAGAGACATTAGCATCAGTATTTTTGTTTTTAGCGCTCATCATTAGCAAGTGTTAGCATGCTAACACAATAAATCACCTTCAAAAAGCTGCTGCCGCCGATTTAGCCTCTCAGGTTGTATATTTTTTTTAATAAATGAGAAAGTTTTATCAACCTCCTACTTGGCCTCAGACAACACTTCCTCTTCTACCTAAAGTCTTTTTAGCTTTTAGCCACCTGAGTGTAGCTGGAAGTGTTTCCTCCCCCCGTGACCTCCTGAGAGTTGCCATCAATTTATATTTCATTTCCAGGTTTGTAAAATCATCACCGTTGTTGGGGGCAGATGTTTAATTTGTCCTTTGGTTTACGACCTGTGAAACAAGAGACATTAGCATCTGTATTTTTGTTTTTAGCGCTCATTAGCAAGCATGCTAACTTATAAATCACCTTCAAAAAGCTGCTGCCGCCGATTTAGCCTCTCAGATTGTATATTTTTTTAAATAAATGATCAATATTTCCTCCTGTGGACCCCTGTCCACATGAAGTAGAGAGTTTTATCAACCTCCTACTTGGCCTCAGACAACACTTCCTCTTCTACCTAAAGTCTTTTTAGCTTTTAGCCACCTGGGTGTAGCTGGAAGTGTTTCCTTTCCCCCCCCGTGACCCCGTGACCTCCTGAGAGTTGCCACCCTCCTCACAGTAAACTCGTGAAGGACGAAATCCTCTCAAGTCCTGTAAGTCCCTCCTTTCTCTGGGATAATTGAAAGGCTTGGAGCCGGGTCGGGCCCAGCGGGCTCACGCGGGACATCAAAGAGCGGTCGAACAGCAGCACCGAGGGCCGGGTCGGCGGCAGCGAGGGCCACGGGGGCCACACGCTGCCAAACGGTAGTGAACGTCAGCGGCGAGGAGCCTGACCTCCTCACCCGGCCCACGTCCTCTCCACGGTCGGCACAGCGGCTTCTCCTGCAAAGCTTCAAAGGCATTTCCTAACGAGGGCCAGATGCAGAGCTGAGACGACAAGCAGCCACCGCTTGTTCTGCAATTACACCGACACACACACTCGTGCTCGAGAGCGCAGACACATCCACTAATCTGTCTGTTTACTGGGAACGTTGGTTTTCTGTTTTTTCTTTTTCCTCCTTCTTGTTGCATGTTGAACGTGCTGCTGCGGAATAACAGCACCCAGTTTGTCTTGAGGCTTTTTCCCTCCATTAAAAACCCTAACCTCGACTTTTATTAGGGGAAAAACGAGCCTGTTGAATATTCAGCGCAGCGGGTTAGGGTTTGTAACCTTCACAGCCTCCCCGTCGTCTTAACTTTTTATGCTGTTTACTGTTGGATGGCACAAAGTCACAAAGCCAGAGTGTTTTTCACAGTGGAAAATGTGACACAGCGGCACCACATCCTGTCAGGACGACTGATCTTTCTGTTAGATGGTCAGTTTATAGCGAGACAAATGGGTCTAGACTCGCTGCAGGGACGTTTTCACAATAAGAGCACTGGAATAATAATCTGATTTAATAACCAAACTCCGCAATTTAGCTTCTGTTTGGCTTTCACGTGGATTAACTGAATAAAAAGACAAAAAACTGAAGTGAGATGAGATGTTGGACAGGTTTACGTTTATTTTTTTTTCCAGTTCAGTCGTCTCTCGCTCCATTTTTACTTAATTCTAGTCATGTGACGCCTCTGAGCTCCACATATTATCATCGATTCTGACACTTGATTTTACAATAACGAGCAGCGATTGTCAATTTTAATTTGTATAATCGGCATTTACTTTGCTAATCTGATTTCTGTAGAAGAGAAGTAATTTAATTAATTTACTGATAGGTTGATAATTGATTATTTGGGTGTGAAGGTATGAAGTCATGGGAACTAATTATGACTTTATTCTCAGGTGTGCTCTGTGTTAACAATGGAGACAAAAGACATATTGACATAATTGATATTGATTTACGCTCCACCGTTGGTTGCATCCCATCACAACTCATTTGGGCGCGTTTGTTTTAAACACAGGCGTGAACCGACCTGTCGCTGTAGATCACCGACTGTCACAAGACGCCATAGGAGTGAGTGTGTGTGTGTGTGTTTCATATTTATGTAACAGCTGAGCAGGAACAAAACAAGTTATTCTGGTTTGTGTTATTAGCTCATAGCGTTCACCTCTTGTTTAAATTTTTTTTTTACACATCGGAGAAGCTGGACACGGATCAGATCAGCTTATAAACTCCCAGTTCTCTCTCTCTCTGTGTTGTTGTGGTGAGTCAGAAGCTCTTCTTCTTCTTCTTGTCTTTGTTCAAACTAAATGGAAACATTCATCTGTAAAATGTTGGATTAGTCTGAGAGGCCACGAGGACACACACACACAGACACACTCAGAGTTCAGCTGCTTAAGAAGCTGAAGTTCAAGATAGAAGAGGCAGAAGTAAATCCACTAGGACAAGAACAAGGTTTGCCAGCAGCAGGTTTTAATTGGGCTTGGTTTGTCTAATAAAGATCAATGAGAAAAAGTAGCAAACTGGTTGATAAAACAGATTCAAGAGGAGATTTACTGCTTCTTCGTCTTGCATCGTTGTAAACGGAATGTTTTGACTTCTTTCTTCAGTATTTTGATATTGTAGATCATTTGAAGAATGCACCGGCAGATGAAACGATAATGAAAGCACTCGTTAGTTGACGTGCAGTTTGTACAGTGTTTGAATATTTCATGTGCTCTTATTATAATGACACCAGCTAATGCAAACACCGTTGAAACATGAGACTTTAGTGATGACACGTGAGCTCAGCAAAAACCAAGTGACAAGACAAAAGTAGTTCATTTAAAAAGGGACAATGCACATTAATAAACATTATAGAAAAAAAACACATGTAAATGCACCCGAATTAGCTTAAAAAGCTAGTTTTCATCGACTGTCCTTCTGCTAGATTGTAAAAGGCAACCTTTAAAAAGAACAACAATGGAATAAAATATTGTACCACATAGAGTAGAACACATTCTGTATGCGACTTGTTGTTTTTGGTTTATTTAATGATCTGCTGTTTGTTTTGATAAACTGGTTCACAACATTCAAACTGTTAAAGCAGAAACTTCTCACCAGAACCACTGATTGAAACAATAACTCATTAATACAATTTAATCTGTAACCAAAAGGTTTTTTAAAATGTGCATCACAAGATTTGGTTGTAATCTTTCTTTTTGCGTGATAAATCTGATAAACAAGACTTTTATTTTGAAAGCTCGGCTCAGCTCGCTTAAGATTGGGTGATTTTTGATGTTTTTGTTTTCTTTCCTGTTCGTCTTCTTCTTCTTCTTCTTTAGTCATCGAGGCCTGGAGGGGAAATAAAAGCTGCTGCTGCTGCTGTTGGTTAATAAGTAACTGTGTTAAAACAGGAGCTTTTTTCCATTGCGCTCTATTGTCTATGACGCTACGCGCTCATTAGCTGCTTTTCAGCTCCTTCAGTTGAAGGTCAGTGTCTCGGGTGGAGCTGAAGAGCGACCCGGACGGTTTGTTTAACCAAATTAGCGTCACCATGCGTTTCACCTGGAGGCCCAGCGCGGGGGTCTGCGGGGGGTTGCGGGTGGGTCGGGGGGTCGGTTCTGCCCCAAACGGCCTCAAACAGTCGTGTTTCCTCTTATAGGCCGCAGATCGTTTGGCTGTCATCTGAGGAAGTCGTCTAATCTTAGCCGTGAAACTTATCCCTGCGCTCAGAGAGGAGAAAGAGCTGCTCGTTCGGGTGGTGGTGGTGGGGGGGGTATAGGCTCCTCATGGGGGGGCGGTGGGCTTGTGCGCTCAGTTGTATGTTTGCTACCTGCAGCCGGAGGTCGGAGGACGTTAATATGAGAGTTACAGGTACTGTAAGCTGCATGTTGTTGGGAGGAGGTCGAACATGTAACGTCACTCACCACCAGCGTTGTGTGTGTGTGTGTGTCTGTCTGTCTGTGGGGCTGCTGCGCCCTGCGTCAGGTCCTACAGGACAGGCCTCCACCTGCTAGAATAACACTAACCGTTTGTGTTATTTGTTGGAATCGGTTCTTTAAAAACCAGGAAATCATGCATGTGACATTTCAGAGTGGGTCCACCCATGTAGTCTGTAACGGCGTGGACGCCCTCAGGACACCCTGAGCTGTAAAAAGCCTGTTGCATAATAACTCTAGAACAGAATTAGTATCTTATTATTTCTCATATTTAACTATTTCTTTCTATTCTTTTATCAAGTCAAGCTTTTGTCCTTTCTTAATTGTTTACTTCTGATCATGCCGACTGCTGTGGCTCTGTTTCTGTTCCAACTGTTGTCGTACGGCTGGATGCACACATTTCCCTTTGGGCAACAGTTTATCTAAATCTAAGCACTAGTTCATCTCAGTCGACAGAGTTTTAGTAAAAATGTTCAGTTTGTTGATGATTAACGAGTCCAGGCGAAGGAGTCTTTTAAAACCCGGCTCTGAAAACACACGTCACAGTTTGGATTTATGCATCGATTGAATCTCACATGGCTTAATAGATCATAAACTTTACCTTTTTATTGTTAAAAAAAACAAAAAAACAGCATTTAATAAGAGAATATTAACTCTGAGTTGCAACAGGAATTTACTAAACACCTGATAGTGTCTGTAAATATAAAGCGTCCAATATTAGATCTGACCTTGGAGCAGATTTACTTTCAGATTTCGTCCTGTGCTCTCGCAGCTCGTGTGTGTGTCTCTGTGTCTCTGTGTGTGTGTGTGTGATGCTCTCAGAGCCAATGATGGAACAGACATGAAAGTGAAATGTTTAGGCTTCATGATGCTGAAGATTTGCTGCTCCTTCCTGCAGGTTTGCGTTCTGGCAGCACATGGAGCAGGACGCTTGGGAGATGTTTGGTCAGTGACACGTTCACTGTCTCTCTGCATGGAGTTTGCAACAATCTTTTTTTTTTTTTTTTAAGCTGCGATGGCATGAAGCGTTCTCACCGACCTCGGTCCTCCTGTGTTTTTTTTGTCTGAGCTTTTATTGTTTTTACCAATAACAGGAAGTGTCTGAGTGGAAGGAATTTAATCAATAACAAAAACAGTTTGGACTAGAAACACTCACTAGACATTGAACACAACACTTTGACAAGGAGTTCATTATGTAATTAATGCTGCAGGTTAGATATAAATGATGTTATTCTACATTTATAAATATTCTTTTAAATCTCATCAGTCACTTTTACTTCACACTTAAATGTCGGAGCTTATGGAGTCAAATCAGTAAGAAAAAAAAAAGCCCAGAGAAGGATTCACAGTGTATTTGAGGATTTAGACGGTATAATGACTCTATTTGCGGATGCATGCAAAATACATGTAAAATAATGTTCTTATCTGTAGCCAATCAGATGGCTCCCTCCTCTTTTTTCAGCCAATCACAGAAATGCATGAAGAAATATTTGTGTGTGCATTTCTAATACTTTATTTTGTATTTAAATAAAATGTCTTTATTGTGGGAGGGAGTCACTCTTAAATTCCCCAAATACATTGGTGCAGTCATGAATTTTGAGCCTTATTTGACTCCGTATAAACTTGTTTTGTACTGAATGCAGGGCTGTAGGTTAGATGAACATCTGTACAGCTGTGTTCAGAGGCCACTGAATCATCTGCATCGTGATTGGTCCGTCTGAGGCTCAAGGTTTATTGTTGAGATGGAAGTTTAAAATTGGTTTTAAAATTTCCAGCTGATTTATTTCTCTCTTATTTTTGGTCTGTCCACCACCGTCACTCCTCTGGAGGCTTTTATTGTGAAGGAGCTGCCTCCTCTTCCTGTTTTGTTTTCTCTAGAGCAGCAGGTTGTTTCTTTCTACGACTGAGTTTAACGACACATGTTGTCATAATTAGTTGTGGATTATTTTAAACTGTGAGACACGAGGAGGAGGAGGAGCTTCAGAAAGATGGCGGCAGTTTATTTAGGTGCTGGAAAAGTTCATCGCCCTCTCTCCTCTGTGTGTGTCAGGTCTATAACAGTGTGTGTGTGTGTGTGTGTGTGTGTCAGTCAGGTCTATAAGAGTCTCTGTCAGGATTTAGACTCGTCATCTGAGCGTCTTTATTTGGGCTGTCAGAACCAGAGATTTGCAGAGACGCTGTCGAGGGACCTGTGTGTGTCTTTATTTGTGGCTTAGTTATTGATCTGCAAACACAGAGATACTGATCAGTGATGATCCTCTCCTCCCTTTAAGACACCTCAATGTACAGACTGGAGTGAAGAATGAAACCAACAACTAAACTAAAACAATAGAAGCAAAGATTGTTCTTCTAAAGGCGTTACAGGTGATGTGAGGGTCTAAGAGGACAGACCATGTTCATATTTAGTGAATAATATTAATAATCTATTAGTTTAGTTTAGTTTAGAGGTGCAGGCTCCAGATCTTCAGTCTGCACATCTGTCCTTCCAGATGTTTCCAACACATCAGTAGTTTCTCTGTGCAGCACATGAAGTCGACTTTTCCCTCGGCTCACATCGGCTCCTGTGTTAGTTTTTTTTTCTTTTTTTAATAAGAGAAAAGCTCTTTTGTTCCAGCTCATAATGTGTCCATTGATAATGAGCAGAACCACACACACACACACACACACACACACACACACACACACACACACACACACACACACACACACACACACACACACACACACACACTCTTACACACTTCAACAGACTTACACAGGAACCTCTGTGCTCATAATGTCGGACTCAGACACACCTGTGAGAGCAGCTTTTGTGTAACGAGGCCTGAAACACACGTCGGTCGGAGGTCGGTTCGTCACGTACACAGAAAATATCTCAGTTGAAATTTACCATAAAAGAAACAACAGCTCATCGCCTTGACAACTGTTGCCCTAGTGCTCTTGTCACCAGGTTGACTGACAGGGATCACACACTGGAAGGTGATTTCTTCCAGGCTTTTATTTTGGTTTAAATGTTAAAAACAACGAACTGGCAACTTGTTTTTCCAAACAAGCATCTTATAAGTGAACATTTGCAGCTTTTTCTTCATATATTTTAAACTCAAAACTTTTTTAACTTAAAGAGGAACAACATATGCAAGTCTGGTGGCTTTTCCTCCGTGTTGCTAAGCCTCCTCTCAGCCATGTCCATTTGTTTACAATGAAGTTGGCACGAAATCAATCCATGGAGCGATGGATAACATTATATACAATGTTACTTAGACTTAGATACTTTATTGTCATTGTTATAATAACAGTTATAAATACCAATGTTATATCGTTTAGAGCAGCTTAATACTGACGCAAAACTCGTGCAAAAGTGCATATTTCATTACATTAATGTCCAGAGGGGCCCAGCAGGAATAAGAAAGTGCATTTAGTGCATAATACAAAAGACGTGCATATTTGTGTAGTCTTATCTGTCGTATAGGAGGCTCTGATCTTGCAAGGTTGCTTTTCAGCCAAGAGACGCTAGACGTTTAATTAAGGTAAAAAGTAACATAGTCAAGCTACAAATTCTGCGTAGTTCCTCTTTAACAACTGATCCATTAGTTGAGAAGTCTGTGATTGATGCTCATTGATCTGTTGTGCCTCCTCACCTGTGTTTGTTTGTTTGTCTCCCACCTGTTTCTGACCGACTGTGTCCCTGTGTTGTTGTGTCTCAGTTTGCAGGCTGCATGGTAACCTGGACTTGATGCATGGCAGTTGCATGAGCGGCCGCACTAGGTCTTGTTGTGGGACTGAGAGCACGCAGCTGCAGCCATGGCTCAAACCATGCACGTCAACGCCAACGGCCCAGGTAACAACAACAACTTTTTGCATGCTTTGTTTACTTGAATGGGTTTGTGTGCATCTTTTCTGCAGCTGCATGCACTTGATTTAGTCTTAGAAGTGTCATTATAGAGGTGATGCATGCAACACGGTCAGTTTTCCCATTGTGCATTCGGAGTAAATGTGTCCCTACATGTGACAGGTGAGGGTGGTGTGTGTGTTCAGCGTGCGTGTGTGTGTGTGTGTGCTCATCGTGGCTAAATAAAACAGGGACACAATGAGGCTAAATGTGGAGCAGGTGTCCAGTGTCAGGTCTGTGGTTTGTCTCAGTTTAACGGCTCTCGGCTCCTTCGTCACATCTGTGTCCAGTCAAAGCTTTTAATTAAGAGTTTATAAAACAGAAAATGATCAGTCAGATGATTTTAACTTCTTAGTAAACAGAGTGGTTGTGACAATATGTGGAGAAAACTTGATATATTCAATTTATAAAATGATATTTGTGTCATTTCTTATTATATACATGAGCAGTAAACGCATCTCAACGGACTGAGAGAAAGACGATGATCTGGACGACTCAAGGTCGACCAGATGAAATCATAGACACGTTTTACATTAATGTTGAACTGTTATCAACAAACTTAAAGGAGTATGTTTTGTCTTATGCACACTCATGATGTAACGCATATCATCTTAAAATTTCCCTTGTATACATTTTATATAACTCATTATAGAGTCTAAACAAGAATGAATTTATGTGTTTTGGTGCACCGTTTGACATCATTAGTTATTTACCTTTTCCTTTATATTTATCATATCCTGTTGACTTAGTTTTGGTCAAATGTGGGAAACATCTGCTGATCATTTGTCCTGGTTTCATTTGATGATTATCGGCTCTTTGTTTCTTTATGTGTTCATATATTTGTTCACTATGCTAGATTTGGCAACTTTAGAAAATATTTAGAACTTTAAATGGTCAATTAATGGGAAGGATTCAGTGTAGGCATTTATGTGCACTTGATGGAAATCAACTAAACTGTATGATCTGGTGTTATTTCTCAGTCTAGAGAAAGTGTATTATTCATGTAACGTAGCTCCAGTCCAGTCGCTCTCTGCTGTGTTTGTTCCTGTGGTTTTCTCAGGAACATCTCACTTGGCTGCAGGAATGTTCAGCAGCAGAGAGGAGGAGGAGGAGGAGGACTCTCTTAACGCGTTTCTGTGTGTGTGTGTGTGTGTGTGTGTGTGTGTGTGTGTGTGTGTGTGTGTGTGTGTGTGTGCTCACACACTCCGCTCCATGTAGAGAAGATTTCCACGGCTCAGTGTGAAATAAACGCTGTCAGCTCTGAACACACCTGCAGTCGGCTCACATTCCTGGGAAGACTAACAGGAGAGAGTGAAGCTTCTCGCTCCCAAATCCCTTCAGGAATGCACAGGAGACACACACACACATAAACCTACACACCAACACATGCACATACACAGACACACGCACACACCTTTTTTCTTAATGTTACAATCTCCTCAAGCAAGGAAATAATGTGTAGATTTGCTTCAAGGATGTTCTTAATTGTCAGTTTTTTAAAAAGCTGAGGAATGCTACACTAACAGACTAACAGAGCAGAGCAAACACACACACACCCCAGCACGCTGTATAAATAGCTGCTGTGCACTGTTGGCCGTCAACATGCCACAGTGGTCACCTGCTGCTGCTGCTGCTGCAGGAGAGAAGCTCAGGAACAGGTTTCTGTTGGAGCAGGTTGGAACCAGGACGCTGCAGGAAACTGGATCCTTTTTATTCAGCAATTAAGAGTCTGATGAGTCAGTAGTTTATCTGAGTCTGTGATGTTTGTCTTTAGATTCACACTGTTAAAGGGATAGTTCAACATTTTGGCCCATTGCCATAATCCCTATAGTCATAGCAGTAGGTTTGTTACCTTTAATTGTCGGTGCAAGCTATTTTTAGAACGCGGAGCAGAGCCGTGAGCTGCTCAGAGCTACGCTACGGAGGCTCATGGGATTTTTTGGTTTCCCTCATCAAACTCATCCCAATCAAATACACAATCCAACAACTCCACAACGCTCTGGTGGCTCTGAGCAGCTCACGGCTCTGCTCCGCCGTTCTAAAAACAGCTTGCACCGACAATTACAGGTAACGAACCTACTGCTATGACTATAGGGATTATGACAATGGGCCGATTTACCAAAATGTTGAACTATCCCTTTAACTTTTGGACTTCTGGTATCATACCAACAGAGATGAACCAGATGAAGTTGGTGTCTGGTATTGAGGGGAGAACAGGGGGTTGTTCTATTTTTATTCCTGCTGATATAGCTCGGCGCTGTTATGATATAATTATAGGTGGTTTGAACCTCAAACACAAGACAATACTGTTGCCTTTTCTATTTCTGGTCCAGTGTGTGCAGTCGGACTCCGTGTGGCCTGTGGCAGCACATTCTCCACATAAAACCTCAGATCATCTCTATTCAAACGGAGTAATAGGGACTTATGTAGAAATACGACTCCAAAAACTTTTTTTTTTTGATTGTGGTCATAATATTTCAACTTCCAGTGCGCTATAAAACCTTCTCTGTGATAATTTATACTGATATTTCTTTTTATCTTTTGTTTTTTTTTTACATTTTAAACCCCGTCGGCTACAAGATTAAATGTAATTTGTTGCTTCAAAACGATTTCCTGGTGGCAAATTAAAGATAAAACAGAGCGACGTCAGATCTGCTGTGGTTTAAAAACCCTGCAGAGTCACTGCCTGAACTGCAGTTCATTAAAACCCAAACCAGAGTGTTGCGATGGATCCAGCTGCCACTTAACAACACCCCATGGTACCTATTGTGTGTGTCAGTGTGTGTGTGTGTGTGAGTGAGAGAGAGAGGAACACACCACTGTGTTTTTGTGAACTCAACACTATAATCATGGACTGCTCTGGACTCTGTGGTGATTCAACAATGGCTGATGAATGAACGTAGCTGTGGCTTGTTGAACTGTGGCTTCTTTGTGCAGATGTTGTGTGGGTGCAGATGTGAAAAGTGTGAGTGTGTGTGTGCAGCGAGCTGGTGACAGTAGTGAAGCTGTAAATTAAGGAAGAAGGGATGAAGCGGAGGAAGACAAACTGTTCCTCTGGTGACTCTGTGGTGATTTAGGACAACAATGGCTTGTCCAGAGTCAGAGGAGAAAGACCGGACAGGTGGAAGGAAGTGAAGGATGGATGGATGGATAGAAAGAGATGGATAGATGAAAGGAAGGGAGGGAGGAAGAGATGGATAGAAAATCATGGATGAAAAGAGGAATGAGTTGATGGACAGGTAGAGATGTAGATGGATGGACAGTTGTGGATATACGGATGGATCGATGGATGGAAAGACGGTGATGATGGAAGATGGACGAATGGATTGACAGTTGTGGATGGACGGATAGAGATATGGATGGATGGATGGCTGGACAGGTGGAAAGATGGATGCATGGATGGATGGATTGGCAGGTAGAGAGATGGATGGATGGATGGATAGAAATATGGATGGATGGATTAGGGCTGTCACTTTTTAGAAAAATGAGATTCGAAGACAAACTGTTCCTCCACAGTGTTTTATTTTGAAAATTGACCGGATTCTCTCGTTGTTTTTGACTTCCTGCTTCAGTAGAAAACGACGCTGCAGAGCGTGTTCATTTAGGATGAACAGAGACCAGAGCCTACATTCGAGTGACGTTGTCCAGAACTCAGAGGAGAAAGTGACAGCCCTAGGATGGATGGATGGATGGATGGGTAGGTAGAGAGATGGATGGATGGATGGATGGATGGATAGAAATATGGATGGATGGATGAGCAGGTAGAGAGATGGATGGATGGATGGATGGGTAGGTAGAGAGATGGATGGATGGATGGATGGATGGATTGGCAGGTAGAAATGGATGGATGGATGAAAAATATGGATGGATGGATGAGCAGTTAGATGGATGGATGGATGGATGGATGGATGAAAGGATGGATGGATGAAAAGATGGATGGATGGATGGATGGATGGATGGATGGATGGATGGATGAAAAGAATGGATGGATGGATGGATGGATGGATGGATGGATGGATGGATGGATGGATGGATGGATGGGCAGGTAGAGAGATGGATGGATGGATGGATGGATGGATGGATGGATTGGCAGGTAGAGAGATGGATGGATGGATGGATGGATAGAAATATGGATGGATGGATGAGCAGGTAGAGAGATGGATGGATGGATGGATGGGTAGGTAGAGAGATGGATGGATGGATGGATGGATGGATGGATGGATGGATGGGTAGGTAGAGAGATGGATGGATGGATGGATGGATGGATTGGCAGGTAGAGAGATGGATGGATGGATGGATGGATAGAAATATGGATGGATGGATGAGCAGGTAGAGAGATGGATGGATGGATGGATGGATGGATGGATGGATGGATGGATGGATGGATGGGCAGGTAGAGAGATGGATGGATGGATGGATGGATGGATGGGCAGGTAGAGAGATGGATGGATGGGCAGGTAGAGAGATGGATGGATGGATGGATGGATGGATGAGCAGGTAGAGAGATGGATGGATGGATGGACAGGTAGAGAGATGGATGGATGGATGGATGGATGGACAGGTAGAGAGATGGATGGATGGATGGATGGATGGATGGACAGGTAGAGATATATATGGATGGATGGATGGATGGATAGATGGATAGAAATATGGATGGATGGACAGGTAGAGAGATGGATGGATGGATGGACAGGTAGAGATGGAGACGATGGATATTCAGCCGTCGTATTATGACCTCATCATCTCATTGTTTTGGTTTATCCTACATTCTATTTTCCTGTCTCCATGGTGACCACACTTTATCAGCCATCCATAGCAAGCAAAAAGGGTAAAAAGCCAAACATTTTCTAATGTTCTCTTCTCCACTTTTTGTTTTAGTCCTCAGTCTCCCATGATTCAGTAGCAGCAGAACTCTCACACACACACACACACACTCTTTGTTTGTCTTCACCATGTATGAGAGAACGAGGTGGGCCGAGTGTCGTTGGCAGGAAGTCCAAACATTTCCCTCCGCTCTGCATCGGCTGCAGAACTTGTACCAGAACCACCCCACACATGACATCACATCTCACCTCAGGTCCAGATCCTGATCCAGATCCTGATCCAGATCCTGATCCTGATCCTGATCCAGATCCAGATCCTGTTCAGTGCAGGAATGTGCAGCAGCTTATTGTTCCTTCCTTGTTGTTGTTGTTGTTGTGTTTCCTGTATTACATTGTGCGTCGCTGAGCTGCAGAGTGAGAAGCTGATCGCACATCAAACACTGGCTCCACTTCACTTAGCGAGTGAGTAATTAGGTGCATAGAGCTCAGCAGAGCAGCCCAGCCCGGCCAGGAAATACCAGGACCTGAGTGTGAGAGTGTGTGTGTGTGTGTGTGTTAATGTGTTGTGTTAGTGTGTGTCCCCTCTCCACCCAGGCGCTTGCATCATGCTTTGCTTTCACTGCTTGTAATGCACAGACAGTTATTCCACCCTGCAGCTGCATTATGACTCAGTATGTCTTCAGGATTGTCACGTGTTGATGTTAGTTCATCACAGACAAAGTCAGGGTTTGGTTTTTACCTTTCCATGTTTCGACGGCCGTCGAAACATGGAAAGGTAAAAACCAAACCCTGACTTTGTCTGTGATAACAAACCAACAAGAACAGGAAGACTTGAAGGTTTTTAAACAACTTCACTAGAACAAGGTCCAAACTCTTCACTGCTACAGTTTCTCACTTCGCTTCACTTGTAAATCCGTCTTGTTGGCTCGTCTCCTCTCTTGTCCTCCTCCTCCTCCTCCTGCCTTCATTAGCTGAGTGCAGCGGGAGCACAGGAGGAGGAGGAGAGGAGGAGGTGTGAGGCGTGTGCTAGCAGGTTTAGGTCAGGCTTCACTTCACTTCACTCTGTTCTGCAGCTCAGAGACGATTTGACTGTTGCAAACCTAAACTTTACTCATTTTTACCTAAAAGATGTTCCTTCATATGGTGTTTAGATGATGAAGATCCAAATCCTTAATGATTAGACCTTAAAGGAGACACTATGCGGGATTTTAACATTAAAGGGAAAGTTCAACATTTTGGCAAATTGGCCATAATCCCTATAGTCATAGCAGTAGGTTCGTTACCTTTAATTGTCGGTGCAAGCTATTTTTAGAATGGTGGAGCAGAGCCGTGAGCTGCTCAGAGCTACGCTACAGAGGCTGATGGGATTTCTTGGTTTCCCTCATCAAACTCATCAAATACACAATCCAACAACTCCACAACGCTCTGGTGGACAAGTTGTGACCTGCACATTCACCACGCTATGAGATAATAACACAACGTTACCACACAGAGTTGTTTTAGAGGGAAATACAGAGACTGCTGATGGAAAAACTGTCCCTGAGGGCAACGTGCATCAGAGGTTTTGCATGACTTTCCCTATAAAATAACTCTATCTGGTAATGTTGTGTTAATCTCATAGCGTGGTGAATGTGCAGGTCACAACTTGTCCACCAGAGCGTTGTGGAGTTGTTGGATTGTGTATTTGATGAGTTTGATGAGGGAAACCAAGAAATCCCATGAGCCTCCGTAGCGTAGCTCTGAGCAGTGTGTTAATATTTTCTTGATAAGTAACTTGTACTTGTAGATGTTGTATGTTCAGTCCATCACCAGACCTGGAGAACCTGGATTCAGAACGTGTTTCTCCTCCAGTTTTGTGCAGCAGTAATAATCAGATCTATCTCTGCATTGACTGACTTGACCTGTCAACACATTATAATAATATTATTATTATTATTATTATTATAAGCTGTGTAGTGTCGTGTAGAGCAGCCTGTAGTATCTTGAGTTTGTGTGTATATATAGTGAGGTGAGTGTTTCTGTGCTGATGATAACACACAGCCGATTAAAGCATCAGTGATTTATTAGCGGCGGATCGTGGTTGGAGGACAAACAACTGGCCGACACATTTAGACCAGTAGCTTAATTTATTCTGTCTGTCTGCATCGGTACATCTCTCTCTCTCTCTCTCTCTCTCTGGATGTTAAAAGGCTTTTGTCAGCTCTAAATATAAACTTTTAACAGAGCCAGTGCAGAAAAAATAAGCCAAGGCCCCACTTGTGTGTGTGTGTGTGTGTGTTTTTCCTCCCATATTTAACTGGCCTTCAGAGAAACATTTAAAAAGCAAACACAGGGAGATGAAGCTGCAGAGAAAACACACACGCGCATATAAACCGGTAAATGTCTTTAACATGTGACCCCCAGGTTGAGTAATTAACCTTCCTCCTCCTCCTCTGATATCAGTGTGTTGAACTTTAATCTAAAGAACAACTGGGCTCCGTCTGGTTCCCGTTAGAGACGCTCTGCGTGGAGCTGCAGGAATTTATTTAACGGCCCTCGCTTGTTTTCCTTCTTTTTTTTTTTGAAACACAGAATATGCAGTTGGTGATTTTAACGTCAGGGTAATTACACTGAAATATTTTAATATCCCAGCTGAGAGAAGGAAGCAGTGGTGGTGGTGGAGCAGCCGAGGCTCTGGACTCCTCTATTTTTAAGTTGTTGACTCGTTGGCACTTGCGTGATGTTTAGAGCAGTAATTAAAAGCCTGCTCCGAGTCTGAGTCGAGACGACCAAAAAAGGTCATTTTATAAAAAAAACACACAAAAAAAACTGATGAGTACATAAGAACATAAACATTTTTTATAAGTGGGTCAATGATGAAGTCAGTGTGGGTCGATGATGAGTCACACTGATGAGCTGGAGTCTGTTGTTATCATAAACACACACACTGTAGTTTATCTTGACTCAATCACACACACACTGTCACACTGCTTTACTGCAAATAGAAGCAAATGTGGATTCATCTGCTGCTGAAAATAGTCCCACCACCCCCAAACAAACCCACTGTTTCCCTTTTCCTTAGCTTAAAACTACAGTGCCCAGAAACTAAGAGCGACAAACTCATGCGCTGTTCAGTCATCTGTGTCCAACTCACATTTCTGACACACAATAACTTTTAATTTGTCAATTTGTTGAAAGAATTTGTCATTTTCAGGCGGATTTGAGACCATTTTGGTAAATTGGCCCATTGCCATAATCCCTATAGTCATAGCAGTAGGTTCATTACCTTTAATTGTCGGTGCAAGCTGTTTTTAGAACGGCGGAGCAGAGCCGTGAGCTGCTCAGAGCTACGCTACGGAGGCTCATGGGATTTCTTGGTTTCCCTCATCAAACTCATCAAATACAGAGTTGTTTTAGAGGGCAATTCACCACGTTATGCAAAACATTTTTACCTTGAAAAAACACTCTGTGTGGTAACGTTGTGTTATTATCTCATAGCGTGGTGAATGTGCAGGTCACAACTTGTCCACCAGAGCGTTGTGGAGTTGTTGGATTGTGTATTTGATGAGTTTGATGAGGGAAACCAATAAATCCCATGAGCCTCCGTAGCGTAGCTCTGAGCAGCTCACGGCTCTGCTCCGCCGTTCTAAAAACAGCTTGCACCGACAATTAAAGGTAACGAACCTATAGGGATTATGGCAATGGGCCAGTTTGCCAAAATGTTGAACTATCCCTTTAAGTGTGTGCGTCGTCACATTTCTGAATCTCAGTGTATTTCCTAAACA
The DNA here is from genome assembly GCA_030347415.2 of Decapterus maruadsi. NCBI lineage: Eukaryota > Metazoa > Chordata > Actinopteri > Carangiformes > Carangidae > Decapterus > Decapterus maruadsi. The sequence continues at coordinate 28,001,888 of CM064895.1, read as the reverse complement.
AACACCTAAAATGTAACTTCTCTTTAAGTAAAGGACAGAGACATGGAGGGAGCAGCTTGTCTTTAAGTCTCATCTCGATGGAGGTCGTTGTGTTTCTTTTTTAAACTTCCTGAAATGCTATCAGGCCGTAGTCAGACTGGCTGAGCCCAATTTGGTATAACTTTTTTTTTTTTGGTGGGGGGAAACTTTTCAGGATATCGCTTCATCTGCCAAAAATGCCTCATTTTGCTGGTCGTGCCCACAGTGGTCTAACTGCAGGCAGGGAAGCTGTAGAAGAAGAAGCAGCAGCAGAATGACAGGAGTCGCAGAGAAAAAGAGAAAGCTGCCGATTGTGTCCGAGGTGTCGTCATGGTGTGTGTGTGTGTGTGTGTGTAGATGTAATCCCCCGTCAGATTGACAGTGTAACAGCTGTAGATAAGTGGGCCGGGCCCTCGGGCTCTCGGGCTCTCGCCAGCGTCGCTGTTGTCGGCTCCCTGTCACCGTGGCGCGACCCCTTCAGTTGTCCCTCGTCCATGAGGTCATGGCTCAGCTGTCGGGGGTCCCGGCGGTACCAGAGGGCCGCTGTCACTCCGCTGTGTGACGCTGACACAGCCGGAGGGAGGGAGGGAGGGAGCTCGTGCCAGGGAGGGAGGGAGGGAGGGAGTCGGCACAAGACCGTGACTGTGCTGCTTCACAGGGATTATTTATACCAGGACAAAAAATAACAGGAAGTCCAACACAGAACAGAGTCACAGTTTAGGAATATACTCTATATACAACCAGCACTTTATTTCTGCTCATTTATTTTAGTTTTCTTTCCAATAAATTGTGAGGAAAAAGGTTCAAAACCCTCCACAGAGCCTCAGATTTATAATTATCATCATATTTGACAATAAAAAGCAGTGAAATCTTTTGATTTTAGGGACTCATTGACACTTTTTTTTGCTTGAAAGGTAATCAATTCATTCAGTATTATTACTCTATTATCAAAGTTCAGGATGATTCTGATTCTACTGATCAAAGGATCCATTGATCAACTCAATTTCAGCCAAACCAGCAGTTTTTATCAGAATAACAGGTATGAAAGGGCAGTTTTATTGATCCAGTTCAGTTTACGCACCTCAAATATGTCTAGTTTGCTGCATCTCTGCTGTAAATTGACCTTAATTGAAGACGTTGTATGATTAGAATTGGGGGGAATCAATGGCAAAGTGATGGAAAACTGATCGTTATTGCTCTGTCGTGGGCGATTCACATTCTGTCAACGAAATAATCCACTGATCGACTGAGTTTTGGCTCTAATTTGCAGTTTTTTTTAATAAATGAAGTTGCTATATGTTGTAAATGGACATTTGTGAGGCAGTTTGAAGACATTTTCTGATTCAAATTGGGGGTAAAAACTGATAAAAGGATGAAAAAGTTGCTTAATGACACGTAACTTGCTATAAAATGTAAAAGTACTGCCTCCACACAGACAGTTATTCACACGTGGACTTTAGATTCATGTGTGAGAGCTGGAGCTGAAGGTGTAAAAGTTTGACCTGCACCAGCCGAGGAAGAGAAGTGATTTGTCTTGAGAACAGGCCGTTATTGTCATGACTTCACCTCCTCCTCCCTCCTTTCCTTCCCTTCAACCCCCCCTCCACCCCCCCTCCTCTCTGCCGACGAATAACACGACGGACCGGGAGACTCTCACTTATTTGGGGAGGGAAGCGCTCCGGCTCGGGATCGTGCTGCAGGATTGGAGGAAACAGCTGTCCAATAGTGAGCAAGAGCCGGAGCTAGAGCAGTGGTGCTGTGCTTAGTTTACACCAATAGTGTGTGTATTTTTCTTTTTTTTTTTCAACCCCCCCCCCCTCCTCCTTCCTTCATGTTGGAGAGAAAGAAAGAGTGAGGATTGAGAAAGAGTGAGCAGAAAGAGTTGAGTATATGCCATCCACTCACTGAGGAGGAGAAAATGGAGAGAGAGCTGCTGCAGTGAATGAGTGAGGTGAGTGAAGCTTTTAACTACAAGGTGCTGCTGAGGCTTTAACAGCAGGATTAAGCCCTGGTTCTGCCCTCCTACCCCCCCTCACACTACCCCCCCACCTCTGTGTTTGAGCTGAATGGGGAGGATTGAAGAGAAAGAAACACAGAGAGAGTTTAGAGACTGGTTGCCGGCGCTGGGCGGACTGGGAAGGAAGAGCAGGGCTGTTTATTTCCAGCCTGTGTTTGCTTTAGTCGGGGAGAGTTCCAGGCATACCAAGAACAAGACGCTGTATTTAGCCGACACAGCGCCAACGCAGCCGCAGCAGCAGCAGCAGCAGCAGCAGTGTTGGCGGCGTTGGAGCCTCCTAATCTCTGCTCACTCAACTTGACAGAGCAGCAGCGTTCAGAGTCGACCTGTGGAGTTTGGACCTGGACTGATCTGGATCTGGATCTGGAGCTGGAGCTGCTGCTGCTGCGTTCAACTTGTACGCGCGTGTGTGTTGTTGCAGTTGTTGAGTTTTCTCAAAAAGGTTCATGTTCTTGTTTCGTGGTTTGTTTGTTTTTTTTGAATGGATTTTGGAGTTTGGATTCTGGACTTGACAATATTGACACAGTGTTTGTGTGTTTTCCCGTCTCATTGACCCCGTTGGCTCCTCGCTCGCTGCTCAGCCAACAATAGCCTGTTTATCTGTAATAAGCTTTGCACTTTACACACACACATACACACATACACACACCTATCTACCTCCCCAGGCGACATCACTCACATGCAACCCCAACATTTGTTTTTAATCTTCACAGACAGGGTGGTGGTGGTGGTTTTTTGTTAGTAAGTTGTTGTTGTTTTGCGTCACACAGTTGGATCGCACAAAACGCCGCTTTGCCAAAACGATTACCGTTCATGCTTCTCCAGCAGAGATGTCAGAAACTTGAGACGCGCTGGTTCTTGTCTTAAATAATTACTGATTGTCAGCAGTTGAGGAAACACTCAACACTTAAAGGATAATTACCATTTTTTTTACAATCTGGACCTTTTTTCTATACAATCATTTACTCACCCGGATAACTTTGGTGTCATTACAAGTCGTTCCGAGGAAATTAGCTCCAGTGGAGCGGCGCGTATATCCGTATAATGCGAGTCTGCAGGGCAGCGAGATGCAGCCTCTAAGTAACACATTATCTGCAGAGAAACTCCTTCATTTCACCAATATTTAGTTCTGACAGGCTAGAGCTATTCCCCTCTGAGTCCGGGGTTAGCTGTTATCAGCATCCGGGGTCTGTAGGTTGACCTACTGACCTCTGATCTGGATGATGTCATCTCTGAGCTCCGCGTGGCTCATTCGGATAATAATCATTCCACTTCAGCATTCGGGTCCATTTTTAGCTCAACTAGAGATTCTCATTTTGTTCTGACAAGTCGGAAACCGGAAACACGCAGAAACGAACCGTAGCATTAGCATTGACATCATCTAGGTCAGAGGTCAGCAGGTCAACCTACAGACCCCGGATGCTGATAACAGCTAACCCCGGACTCAAAGGGGAATAGCAGTAGCCTATTATAACTAAATATTGTAGACTCCATTATACAGACTCTCGGCTGGAGCTAATTTCGTCAGAACGACTTGTAATGACACCAAAGTTTTCTGGGCGAGTAAATGATCGTATTTTATGCTAGAAATAAGGTCCAGACTGTAAAAAAATTGGTAATTGTCCTTTAACGGCTTTGTTTTTTGGACTAAAACATTGTTCTCTGGTCTCTTTGTGTTTCAGAACGAGGACAACGATGCCCGAGCGCAGACGATGAGGACAACAAGGACTCCGTGGCGCCCTACTACGTCGAGACGCCGTACGGTTATCAGTTAGACCTGGACTTCCTCAAGTATGTCGACGACATCGAGCGCGGCAACACCATCAAGAAGCTGAGCATCCAGAGGAAGAAGCCCAGAGCGCCGCCGCGGGGAAGCGTCCAGGCTGAATGGACGTCCACCGACTCCTTGTCCTCCTCCAACAGCGACGACAAGCAGCAGTCCTCGCCGGTCTTCTTCGCCGCCGCCGCCGCCCGGCCGCCGCTGACCCCCACGCTGTCCAGGGCGAGCTGTGACGCCGTCGCCCCGCAACAGCTGCTGCCTCCTCCCTCGCCAAGGTTCGCCCCTCGCCACAACCCGCAGGTGGAGAAGACGCTCATGGAGACGCGGCGGCGGCTGGAGCAGGAGCGTCTGCTCATGCAGCCGCTCGCCGACCCGCCGGCGCCGCCTCGCCGCCGCCTCGCCAGCTACAGCGGCGGCATGGGCTCCTCCAGCTCGCTGTCGTCATACTCGGGCTCCATGGCGCCGAGTCACCAGCCGCCGCCGCCGCTGCCTCTCCCCGTCAACGGACACCTCGCTAACGGAGAGTACAACCCGTACTACACGCCATCCGTGGGCAGCAGCTCCATCCGCCACAGCCCCATGAGCTCCGGCATGGCGACGCCCGTCACCAACGTCAGCCCGTTGCACCTGCAGCACATCCGCGAGCAGATGGTGGTGGCGCTGCGGCGGCTGAAGGAGCTGGAGGAGCAGGCGAAGACCATCCCCATCCTGCAGGTGAAGATCGCCGTTCTGCAGGAGGAGAAGCGACAGTTGGCGGCGCAGTCCAAGAATCCGGTCCCCGGCGGCGGTTTCCGTAAGCGCTCCTACAGCGTGGGCTGCGTCGAGCAGATGGAGAACCCGGGCGCCGCCGCCGCCGTCATCCCGAAGGAGCCGGAGCTGCACATCATGGAGCCCGAGGCGCCGGAGCAGAGCGCCCAGCGGCTGGAAGAGTTCCGACGTCTGGCGGCGGAGGTGCAAGCTCTGGAGAAGACGACTGCGACGACGACGACGACGGCGACGCAGGACAACAACAACCTCAACGCCATCCACCACGGCAACCAGAAGTCCATCGGCACGGTTACAGATGAAAACATGAACAACCTCCCCAACGGCGCCAATCAAAAGGCCGTAGCGAGCGACGACCGCTGTTTCCGGGATGCAGGCGTAGAAACGGAGCCGCGGGAAACGCGCAGCGCGGCGGTCGGCGTGACGGAAGCGATGCTGGGCACGAGCAGCGAGGCGGAGAAGGAGATCGAGCTGCAGCAGCAGACGATCGACGCGCTGAAGGACAAGATCTACCGGCTGGAGACGGCGTTGAAAGAGACGACGCACCAGATGGAGATGGCGAAGCTGAAGCTGGAGCTGCAGGCGGCGGCCGGCGGCGCCAACAACAGGAAGAAGGCGGACAAAGGCTCGATGGCGAGGCCCGAGATGTACAACGCCTGCGTGGAGGCGAAGGTGCAAACGCGCAGCCACGGCGTTGGCGACGACGGCGGCGGCGGCGGCGACCACCTGGCGGAAACGCAGAGCCACAGCGTCGGAGTTTCCTGCAAACCGTCCGTCGCCAGCGTCGCCGCCGGCCCCGAGCTGCCGATGGACCGCTGGGTGGTGCGCGAGCGCGTGGCGACGGCCGACCAGTGCGTTGGGAGCCGGCGGGCGGAGACGAGTCACCGGGGGGTCGGCACGGACGAGGCGAGCGCGTGCGAGGTCGGCGTGAACACGGAGGAGTCGGTGGACAGCTTGGCGCTCTGCAAACCGATGGCGGAGCTGAGCAAGGAGAGCCGGAGCGTCGGCTGCGGCGACTGTTCCGTGGACGTGGTCGTCGGTCCCGTCAAGACGCTGCTGTCTCGTGGGACCGACCCCGACCCGGTGAGGACGGCGGACGCCGGCGTCACGGCCGCTCCCGAGCTGGCGACCCGGGAGACCAACACCGCCGAGACCGAGGCGGCGGACAAGTCGACCAACACGAGAACCGCCGTCCTCGCCGACTCGTCCACCGAGACGACGACGACGACGTGGGTCACGTGCGACAAACAGACCAACACGGCGGCGACGGAGACGAGGACGGTCGCCGCCGGGGAAGGGCTCGTCAAGGACGTCCACGCCACGGCGAAGACGCGCTCGATCGCCGTCGGAACCACCACGGACGTCGCCGCGGAGTCGTTGCTCGGCAAATCGAGCTCGGCCAAAACCAAAGAGTGCGGCGTGGGGCCGGTCAGCGTCCAGGAGAACTTCCTAGTCGGATTAAAAACCAGAAACATCGCGTGCGGCCCCTCGCAGCCGCCTGAACCCGCCACCGCTACGGAGGTCACGGTGGCGGTCAAGACGGAGGCCGCCATTGCTACGCTGCTGCCGCCAACGGCAACGGCCGAGGCGCAGGGCGGCGGCGGCGGCGGCGGCGGACTGGACCACTACATCGAGCGGGTGCAGAAGCTGCTGCAGGAGCAACAGATGCTGCTGGCGGAGAACTACAGCGAGCTCGCCGAGGCCTTCGGACAGCCGCAGTCGCAGTTCGGCTCCATCAACAGCCAGCTGGTCAGCACGCTGTCGTCCATCAACTCCGTCATGAAGTACGGCAGCGTGGAGGACATCCTGAAGCTGCAGGCCGACGCCAACGCCAACGCCACCGCCACCGCCGCAGACAAAGGTGAGACCTTCTTCTTCTTCTTCTTCTTCTTCTCTGTTTCCTCGTTCCTTCAATAGTTGGAAACCCAGAGTTCATGTGAAAACTGGTTTTGAAGCCGGAGCCCGAGGGGAAGTTCGATCTGTTTTCTCTTCTTCTTCTTCTGTGGTTTATTACACAACGAAGAAACTAGTTTCATCTGCCTGTTTTTGTTTTTTTATTACAGCTGGAACATTTTAAAAGAGAAGTTGAACTTAATGACTTAATGAATTATCCAGCTTCAGTAATCACAGATTTAAAACAAGACGGGAAGAAGGTGTCAGCGAAGATGTACTGAACTAAATCCATCAGTTATTTGTAGGGATGCACAATATTGAATGATATTGAACAAATTTTAGGTCATATTCATTATATAAATACTGTATTTTATTATTGTATTGATGTTTTTTTTATAAGTTTGCTCCCCCACAAAGAAATGGGCAACCTGTAGTTTTTATGGTTGGTTTATTCTAACAGAGACAGAATATCAACAAAACATCCAGAAATAATATAATCATATAAATAAATTAATTTACAGTTTATCAAGTGAAATAAGTTTAAATGAATAATAAATAAATAAATAAATACTCTTATTTGAATAGGGACAGTGCATTGATGAACACTGGTATAAAATACAATGGTTGCAGCATCATCGACGCGTGTTTGTTGGACAGAACAGTGTGTAGTGAGAACATGTCCATTATTATTGTGCGTAAGAAGCAGTGGTGGCGCCACAATCCAGGCATTACATCATCAGTTTAAAAAAAACAAAAAAAAACATTATGGACCAATATTATGCTAATATCGGCCCAGTGGTTTTATCATTTTATTACCAAAAGCCCTAGTTATTTTCTTTTTTGTTAATAATTATTCTATTTCTTTGCCGAAGAACCACAATGTAAACACATGTGAGGAGAATGAGAAGAAGAAGAAAGGATCAAATTATAGATTCATATCAGTTTTTAAACCAGAAGGGAAATAAAATCTGTAGAATCTAGTTGTGTTGTTTTCTTTCTTTTTCTCAGATTCCTTTGAAAAGTCGTTGAAGTAATGAAATAATAAGTGATAATAGAAACAGAAAAACTGATTATTGAACAGCCCAGTTGTAGTTTCAGTGCTAAAACATCTGCAGCACTGACAAACAGACACAGATGTGGTGTGTGCGTGCGTGTGTGTGTTGGGCCCAGCTCGGTTCACGCTGATGGGATCGGACAGGCCAAACTTATCTCTGACCCTGAAAAATGCAGCGGGGGGATTTGGACGTGAACCAACAATGAGCTCATTTCTCCTCGGAGCCAGTTTTAACGTCGCACAAAAAAAATGGGCCACTTGTTGTTTTAGCGGACCGCCCTGCCTCCCTGCGCCGACACCTCGCTGCTGCCGCCGCTGCCGCTGCTGCTGCTGATTCACGGCTCGCTACCCCGTTACATAACCTGCATTCAAGCCGGCTGGTGCATGAACGCAGCACGTTGATTGTCTGAGCCGTGTGAGTGTGTGAGCTGGTTTGTGGTCGGTTGCTGGCCTCTTTTGGCCCCGACAGATCATTAAATGCACAGCAGCTGAGCCTTCAGGGCCACCGTACTTCTCACAATCATAAGGAGAGAGTCTGTTTAGACCAGAGAGCTTATTTACATACAGTAGAGACGCTTGTTTATCCTGTTGTTGTCTGTCTGACGTCTGCCCGAGTTCACGTGAACGCAACATCAAGAATACGTTCAGATATGCAACCGCACCGCTAGACGGGGGGAATTCCTGCGTCTTATACCTTTAAGCATTAATAGATTCTGAATTCTTCGTATTCTCTATAAATAATGAATTCAGTATTTAAAGCTCAACTAATGTGTAATAGTGTGTACTTATTACACAGTTATACCCATTTTATAAGTTAATTTAAAGCAGTCAGTGAGTTGGAGCTGCATTTTATTTTGAAACTGTCTTCGTCGAGCACCTGAACGCACCGCAACAAACTGCAACTACATGTCACAACATTTTGGATTTGACATTTTTTTCTGAGATGAAACCAAAAAAACATCCATAAACATATAATCGGAAACTATTTTGATTATAACTTCATTTCTATTGATCGATTGATCCGCGTGTCTCCACAGCTCGTAGTTCAGAGCTTTTTGTTTTCTATTATTGCGACCCTGGTTTGTGTACGTTGAATGTTATTGTTCACATCATTCAGCAACTGTGTCATACAGAGACGTCATACAGTTTTATTATTATTATTTGTCTTTTTGTGTCATTTTGCTGAGGTTTAGTTTAAGATTTGTCGTGTAAATGAACCAGACAGCAGCTCATTAGTTAGTTTAGTCAGTTATTATGGATTATTAATAATAAGAATGATGATAAATGATAATAAAATAAAATGTCTGACTCTGTTCTTCTTCTTCTTGTGTTTCAGAGCTCAGTCAGCAGCCGAGCTCTCAGTCACAACAACAACAACAACAACAACAACAGCAGCAGCAGCTCAGTGCCGCCGAGCAGAAGAGTCGTATGGACCTGCAGATGTCGACGGCGCTTCACGGTACGACAAAAAAACAAACAAATTTCCACTTCTTGTATGCACTAATAAGACAAGATAATATACAACTTAACTGTCTGTTTCCATGGAAACTCCACAATCATCATTTATGAACTTCGTCCCTGAAAACAAAACCAGAAAACACACAAATTGTCCTTGACCTCAAGTCAGTAACGGAGTGCATGAAACGGTGAATACGAGTCCTGTTCATGATCCACATGGGGGTCAGGGAGGTCGTTTGGTTAAAAACAAACATAGTAACCCCTTTAAAGGGATAGTTCAACATTTTGGCAAATTGTCCATAATCCCTATAGTCATAGCAGTAGGTTTGTTACCTTTAATTGTCGGTGCAAGCTGTTTTTAGAACGGCGGAGCAGAGCCGTGAGCTGCTCAGAGCTACGCTACGGAGGCTCATGGGATTTCTTGGTTTCCCTCATCAAACTCATCAAACACACACACTGATGCACGTTGCCTTCAGGGACAGTTTTTCATCAAGCAGTCTGGTAACGATCTGTTATTATCTCATCGCGTGGTGAATGTGCAGGTCACAACCTGTCCACGCCGTTGATGATGTGATAATGTGAAGAAATGGCCAAGAAATAACAATTAATTGTGTCATAATGAAATAGACTAGAAATAACAGTCAGTTTCATAGCAATGTTGAATCATCATCATCATCATCATCATCCTCACCCTCCTCACACACTGTCACCTGTCAAAACATGGGAAACGTGCTGAATGAACGCTGCTACTGAGCTTGCAACTCACACGCCAGCGTATACACGAGACTGCAAACATGTTGCTACAGGAACACTCACACACACACACACACACACACACACACACACACACACACACACACACACACACCCCTCCCCCTCCACTGGGGCCGGTCTTGGCAGATGTGCTGCTCCTCTGGTCTGCTGAGGCCTGTATTTAAAATAACTCAGATAGTTTCAGAGGTTTGGAGGAAACTGACAGGAACGACACCGACGCCTCACACACTTCATGTTCACTGCTGCTGCCAGAGCTCCTTCATCATCATCATCATCACCACCATCACTGTTCTGCTGCAGGATGTGTGTCTCTTGTGTGTGTGTGTGTGTTGCTGTTGTTGTAGCTGCAAAGAGAATAAACTCTGTTGTGGATCAGAGGAGTCGGTTTTCTTCTCCAACCTTTAGCCCAGAGGCCGAGGAGCGGGTGAATCAGCTGGTGGAGGAACAGACAGAACAGACAGAGGAGGCTTTCAGAGAGACGAGGAAGGATTCTTGAGCAGAACTCCTGAGAGACAAATAAACACACAAGAGGAGACAGAAGAGTTATACACTGCTCTGATGAACCACTGGCTGTGAAACAGGGAAAACAAGAGGAATGAAACACAACTTTAGAGGAGGAGGTTGTTGTTGTGAGACTTTCTGGACTCGTCGCTGTGTTGAGTGTTGTTGAGCTGCACCGATATAAGAGAACTAGTATCAGATAAAGAGCCTGAAATACTGGATTTGGAATCAGATCTGATATCACATGATGAGTAAGTTGAAACGCTTCAGATTCTTTCTTTTTTTTCCTACATAAACAGATAGAAAATCGATTTGTCTGAACCAGTCGCCCACACGCAGGAAGCCGTGCTCTGCAGCCCGACTTCCACCAGAGCGTTTTGTCGTGTTGGATTGTGTATTTGATGAATTTGATGAGGGGAAACCAAGAAATCCCATGAGCCTCCGTAGTGTAGCTCTGAGCAGCTCACAGCTCTGCTCCGCCGTTCTAAAAACAGCTTGCATCGACAATTAAAGGTAACAAACCTACTGCTACGACTATAGGGATTATGGCAATGGGCTAGTTTGCCAAAAATGTTGAACTATCCCTTTAAGTGATGGAAGCAAAGTGTCCAGACGATCACCAACATTGTTTCCAGATAAGTGTGTTTGATTTAGGACAACACATGTTTTTCTGTTTCCCTTCGCTCTCCCGTCTGGTTCAGTAGTCTGGTAACTCACAGCTTTACTGAACTTCACCTTCTTCTTCTTCTTCTTCTGTGGTTCCTCAGGCCAGCCGTGCAGCCAGAACACCCTCAAGTCCATCATGAAGAAGAAGGACGGCCGGCCCGACTCCAACGGCACCAAGAAGAACCTGCAGTTTGTCGGAGTGAACGGAGGGTGAGCGGGAAAATCAAGTCAACATTTAACTTCTCTATTTAGACTTCAGACTTCAAACTAAATCGACACAAATTCCCTAAAAAAAACACCTTTTCAAACTGACTTGAATTGAACTGAATGAACTTTATTGATCCCATATACAGTGTAAATAAACAGATACACTTTTAAAATGTAATTAGTTCTGCTCTTCTATCTCTGAGTTTAATCTAGTTCATTTTAATTCTATTTATTTTCAATATTCTGCAGCACATTGTTACTGTATTTTAATTTTGCTGTTTTTATGTTGCGTCTTTGAGCAAAAAAAAGGTTTGTTATTATTATAAAGGAGATGAAACGGTGCGTTAAGTGACCTGGTGCATCATAGTTCATACTGTTTATTATATTTATGTTATTTAGATGGGGGTTTTTTTACATGTTGTCATGTTTCTCCTCCTGAACGCTGAGGTTGATTGTCCGTCTGTCGCCCCCTTGTGGCTCAGGTACGAGAGCACGTCGAGCGACGACTCCAGCTCAGAGGACAGCAGCTCCTCTGGGTCGGAGGAGGAAGAGGAGGAGGAGGAAGAGGAGAAAGAAGAGGAGGAAGGGAAGGAGGAGAAGGAGAAGGAGAGCAGAGGAAAGGAGGAACACAAGAACGTGGAGGGGAAAAGCAGCAGGGAGGAGCCGGAGCCCGAAGGAGCCGAGGATGTGGACAAGAAGGACGGAGGGGAAAGTTCAGAGAAGCAGGAGAGCAGAGAGAGGTGAGACAGCGCCATGGTTCATTGTTCCTCAGAATCTGATTAATTTTGCCTTTTGTTTTCCTTTCCTTTTTTATTTAAACTGCATTTAATAAGGCAGGAAAAGACTCAATGAGGTTAAAATTCTCTTTTACAAGAGTTTTGTGGCCATGACGGCAGCAGCAGCAGCAGCACGGTGAACACACATTTTTGCATCCAACTGAGTTTACAGAGTTTCCTCAGAAGGATGAAACCATCATTTAAAAACTGTATTTTATATCCACTTGTGTTGTGTGTTTGTGTGTGTGATGATCTGAAACATTGAAGTGTAACAAATGTACAAAAAAGTCAGAATTCAGGAACGAGTCAAATACTTTTTCACATCACTGTGAACTTGGATTTGTACAATAATTTGAAACAGCTGCTTCATTCATTTATTTATTTATTTATATTTTCATGTTATTAATCTTAAATATGGATGAATTCATTATAGGTTATTAGACTTTTTAATAAAGGTTGTTGTTGTTGTTGTTTCCTCAGGTACGAGCTGAGTGAGAAGATGTCGGCCGCCTGCAGCGTTCTCAAAACTCACCTCAGTGACTCGAAGGCTGTGAGCAGCAAAGACCTGGTGAGGCGTTCGATTCCCGCTCAGATCATAAACAAATTCTTCTTCTTCTTCTAGTTTTCTTCTTCTCATCTGGTGTGTGTGTGTGTGTGTTGTCTGCAGCGCGCCTGTCTCAACACGGTGCAGCACGAGTGGTTCCGTGTGTCCAGTCAGAAGGCGGCGGTGGCGTCCATGGTGGAGGACTACCTGACGGCCTTCGGCGCCGTCTCGCCCGCCGTGCTGCGCCACGTCGTCAACATGGCCGACGGCAACGGCAACACGGCGCTGCACTACAGCGTGTCGCACTCCAACTTCCAGGTGGTGAAGAAGCTGCTGGACGCAGGTGAGAGGAGGAGACGGGACGATGACACGTGACAAACATCATCAAAGCTAAACTGGAACTTCAATAAATCTAGTCGTTAATAATAGTTTTGCAGCCAAGCTTCAGTTTCCCTCAGTTAGACATCCTGACCCAAAAGACCAACAATAAATAGTTACATGCTGCTCTTCCTCTTGCCTTAACTTAGACTTTCAAATGAAGACAGAAATGCATAAAATAACCAGTTTTTAAAGGGATAGTTCAACATTTTTGGAAAATTGGCCCATTGCCATAATCCCTGGCCTGTAGTCATAGCAGTAGGTTCGTTACCTTTAATTGTCGGTGCAAGCTATTTTTAGAACGGCGGAGCAGAGCCGTGAGCTGCTCAGAGCTACGCTACAGAGGCTCATGGGATTTCTTGGTTTCCCTCATCAAACTCATCAAACACACAATCCAACAACTCCACAACGCTCTGGTGGACAAGTTGTGACCTGCACATTCACCACGCTATGAGATAATAACACAACGTTACCAGACAGAGTTGTTTTAGAGGGAAATTCAGAGACTGCTCGAAAAAAAAACTGCCCCTGAAGGTGTTATTACTGTATCTCATAGTGTGGTGAATGTGCAGGTCACAGCTAGGAAAATTCATGAGTAAATACAATAAATACAATAAATGTGTGGATGTAGGTCATGTTACCATCGATACCACAGTTTGACTGGATCATACAAGAACTTGAAAGTGAAAGAAACCTGAGGAAGTTGCAGCTCACACACACACACACACACACACACACACACACACACACACAGGTCCATGTGGCGGCGGCGGTGGCGATCTCTCTCTGAAGGCTCAATAGACTGTGATGAGGTCCCGGCCACTCGCTGCTCTAAAAGCCTTTTGTCTCCTCGGCCTTTTGTGTGTGACAGCGTGTCCACCCCGTCTCCCCCCTCCGTCCGTCCCCTCTGTGCTCTTTGTCCTGCACCGTCCCAGTTCCTCCCTCCCTCCCCTTCCTCCCCCTCCTCCCCTCTCTCTCTGATGTCTCCTCCTCGCCTGCAGAAAGACTAAAGGACGAGTTCTTTAAAGGTTCACACACACAAAGCATCATGGTCCTGGGACTGTAGTGGCTGTAGTGGCGTCTTGACGGACTGATGCATCGTGGGTCGTGTAGCTCGTTGTGTTGTTGTTGTTGAGTGACAGGCGGGCGACACTGACGAGTCAATCACAGCCGGAGTTTGACTCAAAGAGAGAGAGACCACCCATGATTTCATTTCATTTTTATTTCATAACCTTTATTTAAGCTGCAAACAAGCTTCAAATATAGACTTATTTAATTTTTTTCTGAACAATTTCTCATGTTTTGACTAAAATTGAGACATTTTGACAAGAAATAAGACAAATATTCTTGGAAAGATTTTAAGTTTGAAGGTGCAGGTGTGTGTGTTTGTTTCAGATGTGTGTAACGTGAACCAGCAGAACAAGGCGGGATACACACCCATCATGCTGGCGGCGCTGGCGGCCGTGGAGACGCCGAGGGACATGCGCATCGTGGAGGAGCTGTTCAGCAAAGGAGACGTCAACGCCCGAGCCAGCCAGGTGAGCGACGACGTCACGGGATCAATAAAGTTTATTCAAAATGCTTCCAATCAAGGGGATGATGTCGTTAAAAATATGAAATCAGACCGAAGCTGAAGAAGTTTAGTGTCAGTTTTCAGACTTTTATTTACGCTGAGGAAGTAAAACTGGTGTTTTGGCGCCGCCGAGTGGTCGAAACGGGAAACTACAGGAAACAGTTTTTAATATTTAGACGGAAATATTGATGATATTACAGAGGAAATATCATCAGTGTGAATTCAGATGGAAAAACAATTTATTAATCATGATTATAGCTAATTATTGTTTTCATTTCAATGCATTTATTGATAAATTTTCTCTGTTTATGCATCATAAAATGGCCTGTTGGCCAGACCTGCTTTTCTTCAACATACGATGAAATATGAATTTTAAAAACACATTTAAAAAAACAAAGATCATTTTGTTGTTAAATTTCACTTAAAACGGAAAAAACTGAATGAATTAAACTAAGAATGCTGCCTCTTATTCCTTATTTATTTATTCCATGTTATTGAGGCTGTGAAGCTTGTTGTTATGTTATGTTTGTGTTCATTATTTGTTCTGTGTAGTGAGACTTAGTGTTGAGTTTGATTTGTGTTTGTGTATTTATTTACAGGAAATTAAAAATATAATACTTTACAAAAAATAATTCATGTGAAAATGTCACGACAGGTTTTATGACATTTATCATTTATTATCATTTACCACAGTTTTATGATGTAATCAGTAAAATCAGTGAAGAATTTGAATATTTGAATTAAGAATTCAAATAATCATCATCATCATCAAGAATTTGAAATAATAATTAATAAATAAAAAGATAAATTAATAACACCCTGACCCTGTGTTTGCCCCCTCCAGGCCGGTCAGACGGGGCTGATGCTGGCGGTCAGTCACGGCAGGATGGACATGGTCCGGGCGCTGCTCGGCCACGGCGCCGACGTCAACGTCCAGGACGACGAGGGCTCGACGGCGCTGATGTGCGCCAGCGAACACGGCCACGTGGAGATCGTCAAGCTGCTGCTCGCTCAGCCCGGGTGCGACGCCACGCTCAGCGACAGCGTGAGTCACCGCTCAATCAATCAAAATATTTATCTTTCAGCATCTTCCGTCATTGATTATTGGGTTATTATTGGACGAAACTGTTGGTTTTTAAGTGCTGATCACCTGTTTGATTCCCGCCCCCTGCAGGACGAGAGCACGGCCCTGTCCATCGCGCTGGAGGCCGGACACAAGGACATCGCCGTGCTGCTTTATGCACAGATCAACTTCTCCAAAGCCCAGTCTCCAGTGAGTCATCCATTCATTCAGTTTGTTCATGGACAAAAAAATGTCAGTAATTTAAAGGTATAATCTGTAGAATTTACCCCCATCTAGCAGTGCAGTTGCTTATCTGAACGTATTCTTGATGTTGCTTTCATGTGAAATCGGGCAGACGTATATGTATTTTATTTGATTTTTGCTAATGAAAAGCCAAATAAGTTACACACTGGGGATTGAAATAAAAAGAGGGTGAACTCATGGATCTGATCTGGTTTTTCCAGGGAACCCCTCGACTCGGCAGGAAGACGTCGCCCAGTCCGACCCGGAGAGGCATGTTCGATTAGAAGCCCCGCCCACCTGCCCACATGCCCTCTGCCCCGAGAAAACCCTGCTGCTGCGCTGCTATTGGTTCACGCTGAACGATGCCTTCCCAACCAACCAATGAGATCTCTGGAAGTTTTTACATATTATATATATATATATTTATGTTCAGACACCTCTTCTTTCTCTCTCCCTCCTCCACCATGAGCCCAAAGTGTCCTTTCATATGAATGTAACCAGCTGGTGCCTCGAGTCCCGTCACATGTTTTTTTTTTTTTAACAAACCACTGGAGTTCAGACCAACACGGACACAAAGTCAACGACTAAATGCAATTTTTTTGTTAGTTTTTTCTCATTTTTTGTTAATTTGACCATTTTTTATTTTATTTTTAAAGCTCAATGTTGATCATTTAGGAGCAACAAAACATCTTCCTCTGTGATTTTTCTTTTTTCTTTTTCTTTTTCGAGTTCATCAGAGTAGATGATGACACAGATGGAGAATCATCCACCCACATGTTAGAGAAAGGTTTCCTGTATATATTGCTCTGCCTCGACGACGACGAGCGCAGACGTGACCTGGACTGGAGAAACTGTACTTTTATACAAATCCTTTGTATCTATTTAAAAAAAAAAAAAAAAAACACAGAAGAATCACAGTATTTTGAATATTTCCTATTACTTGCTTAACAAAATCCATGAAGTTATATATTTATCAAAGTATAGTTTTTAATGCAGATATATGTATTTCATTGTACATACAGTCGGTGGTCGATAGAGTTTAGTTCTTCTTCTTCTTCTCTTCATGTCCAGTTTCTTTTTCTCTCTGTCTCATGTGTAATGTAAAGTGTCTGTCCTGCTCTAGTGTTCATCAAGGTGCTGACTTTCATCCTCCAATGAGAATTGAAGTGCCTGAGACTTTGCCATATAACAATAAACAACACTTAAAGATTATCATGACATCTTATGACTCATTTATTAGTTTGAATAAAACTTTATTGGCTTCCCTGTAACAAAAATTTACCTGATTAACGTATCATTTATCTGTAAGTTGAGGAGACGTGGAGAAGATTCACTGATCCTCACATGATCACCGCAGAGAGAAATGTTTAAAGAAAATGATGATGGCTGAAGGAGAAAGACAGAAGCTTCAGGTGAGTTTGGTGACGGCGTGTTTGGAGGTCAAACGTCTCACAGCCGAGTCCGTCAACGTCTTCTGAGCCAACGGTCCCAACGGTTTCCTGCCGTGAAGAAGAACAGAAAATACACAGTTTTAAAATGAGTAGTGCTGCTAATTTAGTAAAAAAAGAAGTCTTTAAATATAAAATACATGAATGTTACCAATAAATTTGAAGAAGCTGTTGTGTATTTTACAGACGACCACTTTTTTCTATTTTTAAATAAAGTTTATCAGTGAAATGCACCAAAACATGCTCCCATGGACAAGTTGTGACCTGCACATTCACCACGCTATGAGATAATAACACAATGTTACCAGACAGAGTTGTTTAGAGGGAAATTCATGCAAAACTGCTGATGCGTGTTGCCTTCAGGGACAGTTTTTTTTATCAAGCAGTCTCTGAGTTTCCCTCTAAAACAACTCTGTGTGGTAACGTTGTGTTATTATCTCATAGCTTGGTGAATGTGCAGGTCACAACTTGTCCACCAGAGCGTTGTGGAGTTGTTGGATTGTGTATTTGATGAGTTTGATGAGGGAAACCAAAAAATCCCATGAGCCTCCGTAGTGTAGCTCTAAGCAGCTCACGGCTCTGCTCTGCCGTTCTAAAACTAGCTTGCACCAACAATTAAAGGTAACGAATCTACTGTTATGACTATAGGGATTATGACAATGGGCCAAAATGTTGAACTATCCCTTTAAAGTTTTAGACAAGATAATAAAGCAGTTGGGAGTTGAGGATGTCTTTACTCACCTGTGCAGAGGCAGGACAGGCCCCGCCCCCGACCTGGCGAGGAGGCGTCTGTGTCTGGGAGCGGGAGCGGGGACGAGGCAGAGGTCTCCTGGTCGGTAACGGGCCAACTGGAACCGCAGGCTGGACGCCGCGTCCAGAGTCACGGCTCTGAGATGAGACAGGAAACGGGAAGAGGAGGGTGATGAAACTGCTGCTTTTTTGCTCTATTTATTATTTATTTATTTGTTTAATTGTTCTTATACCTGATGAATTTATCTCTTTTATATGGTGAGAGTGTAATGGTAATTTTTAGTGTGTACTTGTTTATTCCTCTCTACTGTTTTGCGCTCTCTGTTTGATACAATACAGAGATACACGTTATGCATGTTCTCACGTAACATCGCCTGATTGTTGCTGACCTTGGTGTACATTGTAATCTGTTTCAGCTTGATAAAGTTCACTTGTGGGGGGGTTGTGACAGATTCCACAAAACTCCTCTGTTCAATGTATTTTTTGTTCCATTCCTTGCAGACTGCATTGCAAATTTCCACAACAAGACAAAGGCAGTTTTCCACCATGGTGGATAATAAAGTTTTATCAGAATCAGCCTTTATTGTCACTGTACAGAAAGAAGTACAGGAAAATTACAGGAAATTATTGTATTGTATTGTAAGATGTGTATTATCCACTGTATTTGTATTATTGCATTTATTGTATTCATCAGTGTTATCCTATTCTAAAGCCTGACCGGGGACAAAGACTGCAAATTAGCTGAAGCTAGACGTCTTTCCCTGTTAAAATAAATGAGTCACAAACAACTGGATTGAGGGTTTTCTTCTTCTTCTCTCATCATCAGATTCATTTGAAAAAGTGCAGTTTTTTCCCCTTGGAGGCTGCTTCTAACTGCCATAAAACAATTAATTTATTTATATACGTAGTGTTATTATGTATGTATCACCCACCTCTGTGCTGAGGGGTCAGAGGTCGTCTCTGTGCTGCAGCCGGACGCTCTGTCCAGGACGAGCAGCAGCTTCTGGGTCAGCTGCTTCCACTGTCGGACGCTCGAGTCCTGGTCCTGGTCCTGGTCCTGGTCTGAGTCCTGCAGGATTGGGACGTCACATTTATAGACTAGTGTCAGAGAAATAATCATGGTATTGATTATTATTATTCCTTGGCTTGTAGCACAGTTTGAAACCAAAACACTTCGGCTTTTATGCACCTATTGTTGGTACTTTAATTGCTTTTATTTTCAGTGCTCCTATATTTTATTTAATGTTGATTTTATTTATTTCTATATCTGTGTAAAGCACTTTGGTCAACTTGGTTGTTTTCACCATCAGGGCCTGTCTGACAGTGACGGCTGCCTCCTGCATGACGCTCTTCATCCTGCTCCTCTTCCTCCTCTCGTCCTGCAGCTCTGCGTCCAGTCGGCTCAGCTCGGCTCTGGTTTCGCTGCCCTGCTGCGACAGCGAGGCCCCGTCCTGCCTAAAAATAAACACAGCGGTGGTGACAGCTTTAGAGCGGGAGGGGGTATAGCTCAGTGGTAGAGCATTTGACTGCAGATCAAGAGGTCTCCGGTTCAAATCCGGATGCCCCCTGAGGCTCATTTATGCTGTTTCACTACAGGTGTCAATAAAGTTTCCTCTCAGTATCGATAACGACCACCTGTTCATCTTCTCATGTAAACCAGACTCCACAATGTGCTGCTCTCTCCTTCTCTGTGTTTCTATTTGTCTATAATCAGTTGAATTATCCCATAATTTCCTCTCTGAAGTCGTTATTTGTTACTTTTAAACATGTTTATGAGTCAATTTCCTTCCCGTGCAGCAGAGACAGGCTGAGAACACAACAACAGTGAAGTTGATGTGAGCAAACAGCTGTTTAATGTTTACACATCCTGCAGATAAATTATTTTTCATGTTGATCTTAATCCATTTAAATCCTGTGTTCATTCCTCCATGAACACGTTGTAATATTTTGTCAATATGTGTGATTATGGTTCATTTTACCCTCTTTATGTAACTTGTCCTACCGGTACAACAAACATAAAAAGCATGTAAGCCGGTTTAGTTAGTGGTGTTAGCGGTTAGTGGTTAGTTGCAAATAACAGTGTCAGTCAAAATGAAAGTAAAAAAATACTTTGAAAAGCCACAGTTCGAGAGCAGCTACAGCACTGACTCCTCACTCTATTTCAGACTGTGTTGTTCTCACTGCTGTGGGTCTTCAGGACATTGTGCATCTATAATCTTCTCCTCTCTCCTTCTCACCTGTCCAGTGATAGCCTATTAACAGGTAAATTAATTCATAATTTCTTCATCTCTCTCTGCTTATGTTCATTCCTGATGCCCGAACTGGATAAATGTAATTGAACCCTTTAACAACAGAGTGGAACTCACATAGCCTAGTGGCGTAATCCTCTTTAAATGTTTTTTTTATTATATCTTATTCTTTAACAATTTTAAGATTTTGGCCACTTTTTTGTTTTTTGTGTTTTATTATTTATTTACTTTTACTCTTAAAATGTGTGTTTTTTTTAAGTTATTATTTATTTTTTCTTATTTTTTCTAATTATATTTTATTTTTCCTATTCTATTTATCCTTGTTATTATTCTCATTTCGCTATTACCACTTTTATTAATTCATTATTATTGTATTTTTACTACTTGGCTCAGGGGTCTCTGGGAGGGATAGGGTGGGTGTTGGGTTACAGTATATTGAAAATGAAAAAATGAAAATGTGACTTTTTCTGGATGTTCTGTCCGCTGCAACTGTGATTCAATAAAAAGATTTTGAAAAAAGAAAAAAAAAACAGTGCAGTGTAAAATGTGAACAGAGACTTTAAAATATGAATTAAACAGTGCAAGTTTAATGAGTGACATAACACTTTCTTTGTTGTTTTTTGTTCGCGTCTTTCGTTCAGTTTAGAGAAATGTGCTTGTCTTACAGCTGACCGAAAATAGACTATGTGGTTAGGAGTTTGTTGCTTCACATCACATATTTAACCTGACACCTTCAAAATGTACTGATATTTATTTCCTCTACAAATGCCTGAAAGTCACAGTACAGACTTTGCAGAAGCTACAGCCCTTAAAGAAAGGATCAATCAATTACTCTAAACTTCACTTTCTTCACGTTAATGATGAAAAGTCTCACAAAGAAAAAGAAAAATATTTCTATGTATTTCTGGTACAACAAAGAGAAGTGAGTGTAGATGTAGTAGTTGATGTGTTGTTGTCTCCTGTGACAGGAAGAAGATGATCTGCCGCTTCCTGCTGCTCTTCACACTGACCTCCTGTGTCTGTGGTGAGTTTACTCCTTCACTTTATTCTCTACAAACTGATACAAGTCCTCAGTTAGTCTGCTCCTCACTTTCCCTCTGTCTCCTCAGACGCACTTTCCCTCTGTCCTCCTTCAAACGCAAACAGTCCATAGCTGAACTTTGGATCTGAAGTGTTTTACAGTAGGCCTATGTCTTTCACAGAAGCTGTTGCTGGACCAGAACCCGAATCAGAACCAGAACTGAAGGGACCAGAAGCAGAGACTCAAGAACCAATCAGCCTCTATGTTAGAGTGATAGCAATATGTGTTATATTAGCTACCTTGTTGTTCTCTCTTCTTTTCTTTCTTTATAGTTGCTATCATCTAAGTGTTGGTTCCTCTGTTTGTTGAAATTATGAGAAGAACGTAATTTACGGTGAACAATTAAGGTTGTTTTAAAGTCGTGAAGAACATAGTTTGGATTTTGTTGACACTTTTTACTTCGTCAGTCTGAACAAACCTCAACTCAATATGACATTAGGCTCATGCACTTCTGGGACTTATCAGAGATATTCTTACTTTTTAATGATTTATTATATATTATCTCTCTCTGTAGTTCTTTTGTTGTTGTTTTCTTGTTTGTTTATGCATGAATCTTGTTATGTCTACATGTTTATTTTAATTGGCTTTTACATCCTGTGTTCATTCCTCCATGAACACGTTGTAATATTTTGTCAATATGTGTGATTATGGTTCATTTTACCCTCTTTATGTAACTTGTCCTACCGGTACAACAAACATAAAAAGCATGTAAGCCGGTTTAGTTAGTGGTGTTAGCGGTTAGTGGTTAGTTGCAAATAACAGTGTCAGTCAAAATGAAAGTGAAAAAATACTTTGAAAAGCCACAGTTCGAGAGCAGCTACAGCACTGACTCCTCACTCTATTTCAGACTGTGTTGTTCTCACTGCTGTGGGTCTTCAGGACATTGTGCATCTATAATCCTGTCCTCTCTCCTTCTCACCTGTCCAGTGATAGCCTATTAACAGGTAAATGAATTCATAATTTCTTCATCTCTCTCTGCTTATGTTCATTCCTGATGCCCGAACTGGATAAATGTAATTGAACCCTTTAACAACAGAGTGGAACTCACATAGCCTAGTGGCGTAATCCTCTTTAAATGTTTTTTTATTATATCTTATCCTTTAACAATTTTAAGATTTTGGCCTTTTTTTCAGTTCAGTCTGTTTCTGTTGGATAAAAAAAACAAAACCTAATTTAGAGGTGGTAAACTGTTATAAATAGGGAGTGCTGGTGTCAGAGATACAACAAAATATAATGGAGATCCCAGTCAACAGTGCAGTGTAAAATGTGAACAGAGACTTTAAAATATGAATTACAGTTTTTCTCAATTGCTAAAACACTAAACCCTGTTCTCTGAACCAAATTCTCAGTTGTCAGAACCCAGTGATTGAATCAGTCACTCTTTTGGCAAAACCATAAACACTTTTCACCTGTTTTAGACACACCTTACCAACACATTTTCATTGTGATGCACCTGTGCTGCAGAATGCTGAGCACAGGTGGCAAAAGTCAAACACAACGAAAGCACAAGTTTCACCGGTTGAACACAACAACTCAAAATTGATAACACTTGTGTCCAATGATGTGAGGGAAGATATATGAGCCAGTACAGGTCAGGATGAAGTCCTGTAGCCTGATCCAGTACTACGTATACGGAGAAATACTGTAATGCTGTGGCTGAGTTACTGTATGCACTTCTCATTTGTAGATTTTTGTACTTTATTTGATTACAGTATATAAGTGCTAAATGCACAATACTTTTGTACTGTACACGTGCTACGTGTACAGTATGTACAAAATGCACAGGATTTCTACTTTTTTTTTTTTTTTTACAGTTTCTCGATTGCTAAGACACATTTATTCTGTGCTAAATGCACAGGTGTTTTTGTTTTTCAAGAGGAGAAGATGAAAGGCGACGGGGTGAAGGAAGATAGGATTAGGGAGGGAGGGATGAACTGGGAAGAAAAAAGAAGAAGGGAGGAAAAGGGGATGAAATGGATGTAGGGAGGGGGGTGAAAGAAAGGAAAGGAGAGAAGTGCTGAATGCACAGGTGTTTTGTTTTGCAACATGCATTTAGCCTGTAGTGAACAATAAACATTTATTTCCACAGATTCATGTCCTGAGCATTGTGTTTTCTATTTTTCTAGGTCGTGTTTAGTGACTGCTCAGTAGTGGTTTTAATTTTGACTGACTCGGGGCACGATTTGACAACAAAGTTCAGTTTTGGGCACAGATAGAACTGTTTTGAGGTGAAAGTTTGGTTTTGCAAGAAGAGTCAGAGGTTTTGTGAATGTAGCTTGAAAATTGGGGTTTGTGTTCACAGTTGAGAGAAAAGGACAGAAGCTTTAGAGAAATGTGTCTTAGCAATCGAGAAAAACTGTAATGAGTGACATAAGACTTTATTTGTTGTTTTTTGTTAGCGTCTTTTGTTCAGTTTAGAGAAATATGCTTGTCTTACAGCTGACCGAAAATAGACTATGTGGTTAGGGGTTTGTTGCTTCACATCACATATTTAACCTGACACCTTCAAAATGTACTGATATTTACATGCCTGAAAGTCACAGTACAGACTTTGCAGAAGCTACAGCCCATAAAGAAAGGATCAATCAATTACTCTAAACTTCACTTTCTTCACGTTAATGATGAAAAGTCTCACAAAGAAAAAGAAAAATATTTCTATGTATTTCTGGTACAACAAAGAGAAGTGAGTGTAGATGTAGTGGTTGATGTGTTGTTGTCTCCTGTGACAGGAAGAAGATGATCTGCCGCTTCCTGCTGCTCTTCACACTGACCTCCCGTGTCTATGGTGAGTTTACTCCTTCACTTTATTCTCAGAGTCTCATGATGAAGAGTTTTCAGGACAAGTCCAGTGTGACAGAGACGTCCTCAGAGAAGGACGAGTCAGACTTCATGTATCCAGACTCAGGACTTTACTGGTGTGAAGTTCTCACTGACTATGGGAGTGGATCTGATGAATGTCGACTGAAAGTCACTGGTGAGTAGAGTAGAGTCAGTAGAAGCTGTGGTGATGGAGGGTTACCAGTGTTGTACAGACTCTACTGCTGAACTAGACCTGATGGAGTTTGTCTGCTCAGCTCTTGATTATTTACTAAGACTGTCATTAATGAACACAACATAGAATAAACTGCACATGGAAACAAACATCAGGAGCTTCAAACGCAAACAGTCCATATCTGAACTTTGGACCTGAAGGACCAACAAGTGTTTTACAGTATGTCTTTCACAGAAGCTGTTGCTGGGCCAGAACCCGAATCAGGGAGACCAGAACCAGAACCAGAACCAAAACCAGAACCAGAACCAGAACCAGAACCAGAACCAGAACCAGAACCAAAACCAAAACCAGAACCAGAACCAGAACCAAAACCAGAACCAAAACCAAAACCAGAACCAGAACCAGAACCAAAACCAAAACCAGAACCAGAACCAGAACCAGAACCAGAACCAAAACCAAAACCAGAACCAGAACCAGAACCAGAACCAGAACTGGAGGGACAAGAAGCAGAGACTCAAAAACCAATCAGCCTCTATGTTGGAGTGATAGCAATATGTGTTATATTAGCTACCTTGTTGCCCTGTTTACATCTTGAGTTATATTTAAGATATCCAGCAACTCAGCAACTTCTTAAACTCAAATGGACTCTTTGACAAAGTTCAATCAGGCTTCTGACCTCACCACAGTACAGAAACAGCTCTTAGTGTTAAATGACATGAGGCTGAACACTGACTCAGGCAAGGTGTGAGTTCTGAGGCCTGTACTGCGAAGGTGGCTCAACATGCCCGGGCTTTGTGTTCACCTTCCAGCTCAACAAATCCTCAAGTCCCGGCCCGGGTTAACACCGTAATGCGAAGCTGGTTATCAACTTAGTTTGTCAAGTCCGGCTCTCAGCTTTATGTTCTGTGCGTGTTCACATCAAAGGTGGCGTTCGGCGTCATATGATTCTACTTCCGCACAAAATTGATCCACAACGGGCTGATTTCAGCCAAGAGGAGGGCAGTGTTTTATTGGAGGGAGTATGGGTGATATTAAAAAAAAGCACCATCGCAGCCTGAAGCAACAGTGTTGCTGCAAATACGGTCGGCTACGACAAGAGAGGAGGCGGATTTTCATTTTTCTGATAGCTCTTGCGCTACTTATATAAATTATACGTATAAATTGCTAAATATGAATATAACTAGCCTAAATATGAAGCTTGTCCATTTAAACTAAATAAACTAGAGCAACATCAACTGTCATTTTAAATTGTGTTTTATACATAGGCCTATTTCAATGATCGCAATTATAATGGGAGTGGGTTTTTATTGGAAGCGAGTCTCAATAGGTTACAGCGGGTTTTTTGGTGCTGCAGCAAATTTCATATGTCTCTGTACAAAGACAACAAAGAGCTTTTTAAATGTGAAAACAGCGGAGACTTATTCAAGATTTGCGTTTAGGCAACACTGATAGAACAGGCGATCACATTGGAATTAATTTATTCATGGCCACATTAAGTGAAATTATTAACTTTACCGATTATCATCTGATTGTCTGTCCTGCTGCCAGCGGATAATTTCAATATGCTATCAAATACACGCTATAGTCTACGAGGCTACGGTTGAGGAGAACATCTGTAGGCGGAGACAGCTCAGCAGAGACGCTCAGGGAGAAGTAAACAGCCGCTGATCAGCTGATTTCTCCCTCCGTACAAACGCTCCGTTTTGATCCAGATCAACTGGACTTTCAAAGTAAAGGTGACGGCAGCTGAAAATGAGTTCAATAGTGAAACAGCGGCGCTTTTATCGCCGGTTTTATGATTACACTCTGAACATAACCTGGTCGGGACCAGGTTATGAGCTAAGCATAAGTTACCACGGGGATCTAGCCGCGTTAATAGAGAGCTACCTTTTCAGTACAGCCGAGCCTGGCTGTAGACTCAACATACTGTAGCTGGCTAACGCACTAAACTGGCTTCGTAGAATACCCCTCTGGAATCACCTGAACTCTGTTAGGTAAGCAACAGAACAGACTTTAAACTTTAGATATTCCTGTTGTTTTTTTCAGTGATGACGACCTGTTGTTTGAAACAGTTTCTGTCGTTAGCAGTTAGCCAATTTAGCTCTGTCTTCTCGGTCAGCTGACTTTTGTTAGCCACCACAGTCAAGGAGAGATAATAAACTACATCTGCTGTTTAGATACAGTACTCATCTTAACATCTAATCGATATGTTTGTCTAATGTTTTCTGATGTGTGGCGTACATCAACGATTTTACGATCTGAAGAGACTGCTAAAGCTAATGCTAATTGCTAAGTCGTTATGCTTCATTGTAAACAAACACACACTCCTCTTGTTTAGCTGTGTTGCTCATTCCATGGATGCACGATCCTTGCAGGCTGTACCTTGCTGTATAGATGACTAATCGGGATTTCCAACGATGTAAAATACAACAACAATTGTTGTGACTGAAGGGGAGAAATGACCGACTGAAAAAAGTGTAACGTTAGCCTGAGCTGCACGTTTGATCAGTGGAGCAACTCACCAACTGCATGAAATATAAAAAGTAAACTTACTGCTCTTATTCATTAACATGGTTAAAATCTCTGTGTTGTTGATTGATTAATTGGTGAAGAAGAACATACGAAAAGATTATGTTTATAACCATTTGAAGCATATGTTGGAGGTAAATGTGTTTTAAAAGCTACTTATTTCACCTGTTATGGACTAGCTCTATATTTTTCTAATATATTCATAAAGTGCAGCACTTTGTAAATGTTACTGCTTGAGTGAAATAAATTTGACAACTGTTCAACATCATGATTCTTACACTTCTTTTCTTAAAACTTGAGTTGATGAAATAAAGAATAATAGTATTTTAGTAGATTTAGTAGTGAATGTTAAATGTATACACTGAACATGGATAAAGTGAATCTGTGTCATGCGGTGCAGCAGTTTGAACCTGAGAGCTTCCATCTCAGCCAGGACGGCCTGGTGCTCCGTCTGCAGCTGCTGATGCTGCTGTCTGCAGACCTTCAGCTCCGCCTGCAGCTGCTGACACTTCTCTGTCAGCTGCTCCACCACCTGGTGAAGAGAAGATGTACAGTATTTTTTATTATTTATTTTGTAGACAATAAACCACCAGGCCCAGCGATGTGGTGGTGAAAAAGAAGAAAGGAGTTGATGATATGAGGAAATGATGATGGTAAGTAGGACTGTTTATCTTCAACCATACTTTCAGACATTTAATTAAGTCATGATAATGCGTATGTGCATGACTGTGACATCAATATACAGCGGCAACATGCAAAAGTTTGGGTCAAAATGTCTGTTAATGTGACAGTTCAGCAAGTGGAAGATGAAATGAGGCAAAAAGTTAAACATGAAACACTGTTTTTGCAATATAATAATAATAATCAAAAAATGAAAATAGAAAATAAAAAATGATATAGTTTAAAATGTGAAGGGATTGTGATCCGCATCTGTTGAACACACTTGACCACTGAGTAATAGATAAATGCCTGGCGCGTATTCCCTGTTAATCTTCCTCTCACCTTCTTGCGGATGCAGCTGGTGCGGGACAGCTCGCTCACCATGTCCTCCAGGATGTCCACGTCTACGCTGAGTTTGCTCTTGCGGTTCTGCAGCGCCGAGTTCTCCTTCATCAGGACGTGCGTCTGCTCCGACAGCTCGTTCAGCTGAGCCTTCACCTCCGTGTTCTCCTGCAGGGCCCGTCTGGTCGTCTCGGGAACCCGCTGGTCCACGCGGTGCTGCACCTCCGCCGCCATGGCCGCCACCTGGTTCTGCATCTCCTCCCCCAGTCTCCAGAGAAAAGAGACACAGGTGATCTTTTAAGGATATTTTATTTCATGAAATGATCTATTCTTCTTTTCTTTTTTTTCCTGTGTGTTTGGTTTGGGACTTTTTTTTGCCCACAACCTCCTGAATAAAGTCCTTACCTCCTCTTCTCCAGTAAAACCTTCATCTCCAGGCTGTGGATGTCGGCTCTGTGCTCCTCTTTCTGAACGGACAGCTGCTTCTCCAGAGACGCCATGTTGGACATGAGCTGCTCCTTCTGCCTCTGAAACTCCTCCAGACCGGCCAGCCTGGCCGCTGGGCGGAGGAGAGAAGGAAGGTACAAATACTGCTTCAAGATATATAAAATAAACCTTTTCATTAACGTATTATCTTTTATTCATGGGTGCATGATTTAACTCTTCAGTGTTCACAGTAATCATTGCGTGTTAAAGGACAATTCCAGGCAAATTCAACCTGGGGTTCTAATTTCCTAATGAATCTGAAGATTTTCTATTTCATGTCTCCTGTTCTGCAGTAGTTCTGTCCATCCCTGCATAAGATCAATCTGTGGTGATGCGGGGACAGACAGGTGACATTAAAAAGAAAATCTTCAGGTTCTTTTAGACTTAAAATATTAGGAAGCTGAACCCTCAAGTTGAATTTGCCTGGACTTGACCTTTAAGTTGACCTCTACAGAAACGTTTATTCTCACCTAGAGTTGTGTTCTCCTTGGTGAGCTCTTCTACCCGGGTGTGAAGCTCTTGCATCAGCTGGCTGTGCTGCAGCTGCAGGGCGTCCCGCTCCTCATCGGCGTCCTGTCGCTGCCTCTCCAGCCGCCCGGTCAACTCCTCCACCTCGTCCTCCTTCTCCAACAGGGAACGTTTTAGATACTCAACAATGTCGCCTTTTTGTTTCTCCAGTTCGCTGTACTGGGAGGTTAAATCCTCCTTCTGCCTCTGGAGGTCATCACATTTCAGCTGGTATCTGAGGACGAAGAGGAAGGACATACTTTCAGGGTTAAAGACCTATAGTCTGAAATGATTATTGCAATAAAGGTTGTATGCAGCGTTGATAAACCTATGAATAGTACCGAATAACATCATGTCACCTATTAGTTTATATTTGGCAGCAAGTGAACATTTTGTCCTTAAATAGTTGATGTGTGTCAGAATACACAGTGTCTTTGACAGCAAAAGTGGGACAAACACATACAGTAGGCAGTTGGTCTTAATGTTACATACTTTCTTATTTAGCACATGTATTTCCTAATATTAACCTCATTAAAAAAGGCAACACAAAAGGGACACAAAACAAAGAAGTCCACAAAGGGTCAGAAACCGCACAATAACTCCAGAGACCACACAAATGGTCATAAAACAAACAGCAGAGGGGAATGCTGCCAACAATGACTGCAAAGAAACACAAAATTACCCCAAAATAGACACAAAGGGTTCAAAAAAATTGTATAGAAATTTTAGCTGAAATCAATAAGAACCATATTTACCAAAGACCCATACAACAAACACTACGGAGACACGGAGAAAATAACAGCAGTAGGGTTCAAAGTGACCCCCAAAAAGCAAATGTAGTAGCCTATATGTTTCAATATTGAAATCTGAGTTTTTTCTTTTCTGTTTTTAGTTTTTGTAAGTGTCCTAAGTGGTGTGTGCTTAGTTTGAGGCTATTGTTTGTCTGGCAAACAAAGCAACAACACGTCGTGACTGCTCAAGTTACGTAACTTAAAAATTACGTAAATTGTGTTGAAATCAGGTTGAAATGATTGGGGGAATTTGACTAAATTGAAAGAAAAAGAAAAGATAGAGACCGTGGTGAGTAACCTTTATCACGTATTTACTATCTTGTAACAATTTTGTGAATGAAAGAAAAACTGGAAACTTTATTTAAAATCTCAACACGTCCCCTACCGTTCCAGCTGCTCGCTCAAGTATCGTAACTGAGTCAGGTACAAATCCCTCTCTTTGTCGCCTGAAGAACCGTTTTTATCTGTTGGAGTTTCCGTTGTCTTCACTTCATCTTTTTGTTTAACTTTATCACCGCTTTTCTTATCCTTCTTGTTCTTTTTCGGCATTGTTTCACAGGGTGTTTGATAAAGTTTTGTTTGTTCCCTGCAGAGAAAACTCTAGTTGCTACGGCGTTGCTAGGCGATGGTGCCTTCAGGGTCCCGTCAGAAAGTTAGAGGACTTTCGGTGACTTTGAACAGTGAGAGGATTTAAACTTTTTTTTATATTTATATAAATAAAATGTAATAATATAATATATAACAATATATTGTGACTTTATATCTGTTTAAATGTGTATTTAAATTCTGGTAATTGTTTATTTGTTGTTTTATCTAGAAAACAAACCAGTTGTTTACACTTGGTATTCAATTTCACGCCACAAGATTTGTAAATGGTGGACAAAATTAAGTGTGCAGAACCACAAAAATAGGCTACTTGTAGGCTACTAAAGGTAAATCGTTACCTCAGTGCTAATTATTTTTGCAAATTGTATCTAGAAAATGTAAATTAATTGTACATCTTTACTTTCTTTCAGAACCGAGTGCGTCAACCCTGGCCAGAAATGCATCACATCATTGGCGGCAGTGGTAAGGTATTAGCCTAATTAGTTTGTCAAATACATATTTGTAAAAACTTCATTAGTTAGTGCATCACCCTGGTCAGGGATTGGTTTAGTTTATATTATGTAGTAGTTAACTTTTTATAATTGTTTGTTTGTTTTTTTTCTGACCAAAACTACAAAATAAAAACCCCAATGTAGGGTTAACTGTTTAAGAGAAATTAAACTAGCAGACATACACATGACATTATTGGAACCTGATGGTGATGATTTATTTTTATTTTTGTTATTTTTATTTTAGACAGGTGATTAATTGACAAATCAATTCATCAATCTCTATTCTAAACTGTTGGTTTATTGATGACTGGGGTCAATAGATCTTCAGCTACAACCAAACAGATGTTCACAGAGTAGGCTACATTCTCATGGGACAATTGTTCAAAATGAAATTTGAGTTGATGACAACCGCTTGAAAATGACACTGTTGCTTTATTTCTTGTGTGCAGGCACACAGAGATTGTGTGTTCCCTCCAGGCCGGATAACAAATATTGGGAGCCTTGAATCGGAGGGTGGTCAAGGCTGGTGTCCTCCTCTGGCTCGCCTTTGTATCTGACTGTGCGATACCGTGAACTTGGCCTGACAACAGAGAAAAAATACCATGGAAAGTTTTTTTTTTTAAAGAAAAGGAGTCAAGCACGTGCAGCTGTGATTCATTGGTGACAAGAACAGAGAAGAGGTGGACAAACTCCTATACAAGTTCATTAGGCTGCTTGAGGCTACCACTCCAATACAAGTAAACGTAGCATAAGGCTATAGGTTTAATATGGTGCTTATTGTTTGCAATAGTAAAGTAATATATTGTAAACATGAATGATTTAAGAGGCAAATCATCATATAACACAACTTACAATCATACAACTCAGTAGCTACACAATGTAGATATTTACAGCACCTGGATAAGGTTATGTTTTGGCAACTCTTTCACGACTTAAATGGTAAATTGGTGAGCATCCGAAGTCCGATTTTTATAAACGCACCACTAGATTTTGCCTATTTTTCCTTCAAAATGAATGTAGCCTATTTTGTGACGATAGGCTACATTTACACAAAATAACAGAATAACAAACACACAACACAACAAACCTATATTTATAAACAGTTTAAAGGCATATTAATAATCACTTTTCTTGGTTTCATGTGTGTAAAAATATTGATATCCTCTTTAAAACTAAATTTAAGATCAAGACCAAGATACTTTATTTAACCATGAAGGAAATTGTCGTGTCACAGCAGCAACATTCATACAGACACAAAAGGAGACAGCAACCATAATTGTAAAGCTAAATAATAATGATAAAAATAATAAAAAATAATAAAACTACCAAAAGTATTAAAATCGATCATCAAAACTTGAGATAATCTAATCAAAAACACTAATTAGGGCCAGTATGCATCATAGAGACATACCTTTACTGTGATACATGAAGTAAATGCAACAGTTTTTAGACTTTTATAGTGTATTTATAATCAGGTCTTCTACTTCAATAAATTGCAGATATGCTAAGTATTATGCAAAGTATACAAAATAAAGTTTGCCTATCAGTTTCATAACGTAAAACTTTGTCTTTTTCAGACTTAGAGTTTACCTACTTTTAGAAATGATGAAATTCACCCACCTACACACTGTTATTTTCAGCTCAGTAGCTCCCCCAGCAGGTTTGAGCCAATATTACAGTTAAAAACAACATTTAAGTGCACTGTGTATATTGTAAGCTATTGAGATAAAGGTTTATCTGCTGCACCAACCTGTTACAGTAGCAACTAGAGTCAGACTAATAGAAATGTTAAATGTGTTAAAACTGCATTATAATCCATTATCATTATTATTATTGCCTTATGCTGTGGAGGTAATTAAACTCAGTTCAGTTGGCTTACAACACCAGGACCTGAACCAAATGATGTGTGTAACCTTTCTTTTAATTGGTTACTTTCTCATTCCTCCTCCAGTTTAAATGCAGGGATTTTTAATTGGGTGCCATGGTGTGTTTCACCTCGCTTCACTCACTCCCCGGCCTATAAATCCACTCAGATGACCGACTGACCGGACTGGAGGTTAATTCAGTTTCAGCTCAGTCACACCTTGTAATAAATTAATTCACCGTGCATGTACTGTAGCACCATCAGCTGCCATGAAAAAAGAGCTACAGTAAACATATTTTAGTGGGATGCTCGGATATTACAGCAAAATATATACAAGCTGCAGGGAGAAATGTCCCATAATAATAAAGCCACTTGGGCTCCTATAAACTGAGAACCTGAGGTATATACACACTGATGTTGAGAGTAGCGTACATCCTATTTTGTCCAAGGAAGAAACCATTTGTTTAAACCATTACATTTCACACCATAAGTTTTGTAAATGGTGGTTAAAGGTGGAACACTAATGGTACTAAAGGCAAATCAGGAGTTACAGCGCTATTTGTTTGTAAGATTACAGACTGAAAAATTACATTAGCCTACCCTACATTTTTACTTCCTAGAAATGCATCAGGCTACAGCGGAAATGACTAATTGGGAGATGCTGGCAACTGTCTGAAGATCCATATTATGATTATTATTCCTTCCTTGTACTTTATCATTAACTATTATTGTTATCATTAATGAGCTTAAGGAGAAGTAGATAGGCTAGGCTTATGTTTTCATTTCATCCCAATTAAGAGCATCATCATTCATAATCAAAACACTGTTTTGAGACAATACTGACATATTTTCACCTGGAGATCAGGTTAACATATTCTGAGTCTTGTGTTTTCTGACCAAATGTTAAAAGAAGTGAAACTTATCATTTCTACTGAGGCATGTATCTCTGTGCAAATTGTTTTTTATTGATTTTATTGACTTTTTTTTTTTTTGACCAATCAAAAGTATGGCATATTCTCTTCAATCTGGTAGAATTTGATATTGGTACTGCTAAAAAAAATTCCCAGAGTTATTGAGCTTTTTATTTTGCTGTCCATCCAAAAAAGCACAGTGAAACCAAGGCAAAGTGCAGTATCTGTAGCTAATACAAAGTGCAGTAGCCTATCTGCACCAAAACCAAAGCAAAAGTGTAGTAGGCCTAGGCTATCTGCCATTAAACTGCAATTGGTCACAAAATGTGCCACAAAATGGTCAAAATTAGTCAGAAAGAAAAACTACAAACTACATTTAATTCAGTCCACCTTTATCTAATCAAATATAGACTTGATTTGATGCTTCTCTGAATGAAAAACACAAAAAGCTGTTTTTCCTCACAGATACTGCACTTTGTCTTTGTAAGGCAGCATAGATCTGCAACCAAATAGGCTAGAGGTTCACATGGACCATAAGGTTAAAATAGACAAGCTATTTCAAGAATGTGTTTGTAACAATCTGAATAAGAGAGCAGCAGAGTGATGCCACACTGTCCTCCTCCTCCCACGTAGCTGTATCTCCAATCATCCCACTTTCTTTCCTCCCACTTGGAGTTTAGGAGAAGTCCTAAAAAAAAAAAAAAAAAAAGACCCGGGCAGCGGCAGGTGGGCGGGGAGGGCCGGCCTGCGACCTTATAGCTCAGACAGACAGACAGACTCCTACAGCCCGCCTCAGCATCTTCAAACAGACAAACATCTCTCCTGGAGTTTTTTGTAGGCCTATTGTTGTTTCAATTTATTTTTAAATAAACTTCAAGAGGATGAACCAGGGCAAGCAGAACATGTCCAGACCTTTTTCCCCATCCACCACCAGCAGCAGCACCACCACCAGCAGCAGCACCAGCAGCAGCACCAGCTCCTCCAAAGGCCAGAAAGCCCAAAGGATGCCCAAATGCTCCCGGTGCAGGAACCATGGCTTCATCTCCCCCCTGAAGGGACACAAGCGCTTCTGCAATTGGAGAGACTGTCAGTGTGCCAAATGTAAACTCATCACCGAGAGGCAGCGAGTCATGGCGGCGCAGGTAACACAGGAGAGATAAAGATACTAACCGTTACATAATGGCGGCCCAACGAAACTAACTAACGTTCCACCGACCGTTACTTCACTTCAGCCGTTGGTTAGCTGTCAGCGGCTAGCCTAAACTCAAAAAATAAACTGTTAAATTACCGTGTAAATCTTAAAATATAACATTGAATAGGTTGGATAAGTTATTTTTCTTTAATTTATGTTATTTTTTAACCACTGTGGATCAGTAAACCGTCTTGGTTTTAACACTTTAACAATGTAGCAGTTTGAAATGAAATGTTAACTTAGCTGTAGCTTTGTTTACACGCAGCTAGCAAAATATTTATAAACACTTGGTTGTTTTGTGTGCTTTTGCAATTTAATGGACAGTTTATATAAGTTGATAAACACTCATGTGGATTTTTTATTTTTTACTTTGTAACTTTGCACTTAGTAGCTCAGAGTTAGATTTGTTGAGTTTGTTAAAAAAAAAAAAAAAGGTAAGTAGGCTGTTACAACTTAAACATTATTATTCTGCGTAACGTGTGAAGAAATTGAGAAAAATATCAGTTTTCAAAGATGTGTAAAACAATCATCAAATATATTTCTTTTTGGGGGCTTTTTTATTTAAAAATGGCTAAAACAATTATTGAAAGCTATATACTATAAACATTTTATAAACTCGTGTATATGGCAAACAACAGGATATTTTTTCACAATTGTCTCTCCAGGAATAGAGGAAATTATCAACTTTATTGAGCAAGAAGAAGTCAGACAACAGTAAAATAATCAGCTCTACAGTGTAGCCTATATTTACCTACTTTTCTTGTTATATGCCAATAATTATTATCTTAATTAACTGTTATCTTTCTCTGTTTCATGCCAAACAGTGTCTTATCAGCCCTGTGTTTCCCTCCCCTCCAGGTCGCCTTGAGGAGGCAGCAGGCTCAGGAAGAGGAGCTTGGGATTTGTAGTCCGGTGACTCTGTCGGGCCCCGAGGTGCTGCTGAAGAACGAAGCTGGGGCCGACTGCCTGTTCTCAGTGGACGGACGATCCCTGACGCCCCCCAGCATCTCCAGTTCTGCCGTCGCAGGTGAAGTATCCACCGCTGTTATCCACTTAATGTGATGCCACTTAACTGAGAGTCCAAACAACAGCTCTGGAAAAAGTTTGGGAAAAATATGGTAATATCAAAATATCATTATAATATTATGTTATTAAGTAGTCAGCATCTACCACTGTACAATCACATGGAAAAACGTAGATTAAATAAACCTACGAATAATCAGATATCACTTACAAACCACTAACTCGTATTGATGCCTTAGGAATAGCAACCACACATGTGATATGTGAAGTAGTTCAACACACAAAATAACGACATTGAAGCCTGTAAAGTCATTACAGTAATACAGACCATATAATCAGTTAAAACACCCTGAACCGTTATAAATGAGAAGAGAAGACATACTGTATAAAAGTCCAGTGTATTGATGATGTGATGAATGGATTGATCTATTTGCACAGTGTTTTTTGCAGCATCCTTTAAAAAGGGACTGCAGATGCAAATTAGCTCAAAGCTACATGTATAATCTGGTACAGTGCATCAGATGGCAACATTTATGTTTTAACTGTACACTGTCCCTTTTTAAATAAAATGAAATTGAAAATTGAAAAAAATGTGCCTGTTTTGGAAATACAGAACAATATTTGCATGTTTAAAGCTGCCAATGTTTAAAAACTGCAGCTTTAATGGCACACATTTTGTTATATTCATGCATTTTACAGATTTTTTTCCCCCTAAACTACTAAATTTACCAAAATCTATAAAATGGACTTATCTGAAAGTTCAAAGAGAAAAGGCACACACTGTTCAATCACTTATCTTGTATGTTGTACATAATTTTAATCACTCTTTCGAAGGCACCATCACCCAGATACATTTTCATGGGAAAATTAAAGGGATAGTTCACCCAAAATTCAAATTTCACTCATTATCTACTTTTCATTTTGGGTGAACTATCCCTTTAATAAAAATGAAATTTGGTCGATGGATGACAGCAGCATAAAAGGGCACTGTTGCTTTCCTCCTTGTCGTGTGGAGGCACACACAGATCCCCGTGTTCCCTCTTGGCCTGATAGCAAAACATTTTTTAGGAGGTTTTGAATAAGACGGCACGGCGGTCAAGGCCGCTCGCCTTTGTGTCCGTGCGTCGATACCGTGAACTTGGCTTAGCAACACAGAGAGAGAAATACCGGTGTGGAAAAATAAAAAAAAGGAGTCGAGCACACTGTGATTCACTGGTGACAAGAATGAGAACGAGGGACAACACGTCATTATCTTTTCCCTTTTTTTTGTTTGGCGGTTCACAGTGTTTTCATTGTGTTCGCCCCCCAAAAGATCAGTGTCTTCCTGAGAAGAATGTGGCCGTGTTGATAAGGAAAGTACAAGCAGATAATGAATGAGTAGTGATGACATGATGGTTTTTACTTTTACAACACTTATAGGTGTCAGGAAATACACACATCACCTGCAGATGGTGCTGTTGACAACAGTTTGATCAAGAAGTGGCATAACTAGAAAGTGCAGTTACAGTTTTTCTCGATTGCTAAGTCACATTTCTTGGAAGCTGCTCTCCTTTTCTCTAAACCGTGAACACAATCCCCAGTTTTCAAGCTACATTCACTGGGGTTAGTGTTTTACAAATTGAGAAAAACTGTAATTAAGTGGAATAAATATGTGTAACTTGAATAAATTAGTGTGTAACTCGTTCAAAACTCATTTAATAACATGTTAAAACATACAATTCCCAAATTTATTAAAACAAAACAATAAAACAAAGCCAATTTCCAGATGTTATAAAATACTGACTCCCTGCCTGTCTTGTCTCTTCCATGCAGGGGGTCGCTCGGCGTCGTCCCCCAGCCCGTCGGCTGCAGCCAGGGCTCACGGCGAGGGAACGTCCGACCTGCTGATGGAAACCTCCCATTACAACTTCTACCAGCCTTCACGCTACTCTGGCTTCTATAGCAACCTGTACAACTACCAGCAGTACCAGGTGACCAACCA
Source organism: Decapterus maruadsi (assembly GCA_030347415.2). Classification (NCBI taxonomy): domain Eukaryota; kingdom Metazoa; phylum Chordata; class Actinopteri; order Carangiformes; family Carangidae; genus Decapterus; species Decapterus maruadsi. Next base: position 27,964,275 of record CM064895.1, on the reverse strand, counting down.
CAGCCACACTCACTACACTGTGAATGAATGAATGAATTTTCGTGTCGTGCCACCACTATGGCCCATCCCATATGGGATTACAAGACACATTTAATGACAAATACGAAAAAAAAAAGACTGGACAGTCCTTCCTGTTGGTATTACCCGCCACACAAGTGTAACACATAAATAAACAACTTAAGATTATACTTTCAGCACTCAACTATATATCACTCTTTGTCTCGTTGCCCAGGCCTTTTCAAGAAATAAAGAAAATGCATACATATTCAACTGAGATGTTTTAGCTTCTCTGCATCGTCTTAACCACACAAATTCATTATTTGGATCTACCTTACTAAATAGTTTTTGTCTTATAAAGTCATAGAAAGGACAGTACACACTAAATTAATTTCATTCTCTTGGATGTCACATAAATTACAAATTCTATTGTCTTCTGCTGTGCCAACACATCTGCCTGTCTCAATATGAAGACCAACAATACTCTCAGTTCAGCACACAGGGATCTATTCTTTTTAGACAAATTATACAAAGCATACTTTCTCAAAGCCCCAAAGCTGCATTCACTGCAATTCATAATCTTATTTATATTCTCCTGTTACATCCAAAGTGTTTTTTTAGGTCCAAAGTTCAGGTTCAAAGTAGTTATTTATACATTTATATCCTGTATTGAGGGTATATTCTTAAATTCATTATAAATATGAATTTCATTACCTCAATTTTTCAGGAAAATCTTTGTACTTTGATGTAATCACTTATCACAGCCCTCTTGTTTTAAGATTTTCCTCCTGAAGTAAAATTATCTTGTTGCATGGACAGATTATTTCACCAGTATCAAGTCATTTTCTCCTCAGATTTCTTGTATTTTTAATAAAAGTAACTGTTTTTGGCAGGATTATATTTCAGATGTTGTAGCCCTAGACCGTTATGAGACTATAAATCTCCTCCTGTGCTTTTAAATTTGCAGCTTTTCTATCTGTTCTCCATAGTTGAGGTCAGAAAGGATCCTCCCATTGCAATAAGCATTAAAACACCAGTATATAAACAAATAACTGTAACTTTTTTTTTATTAATAAGGTCATCTGTCATGGCTCAGATTGTGTGATGGCTCTCAGATTGAAAGATTTAGGATTCAGTCACACGAGTCAGAGAATAGAGAGCTGCTCTGTGTTTAAAGAGATGGATTGGGGCGCACGCTAAGTGATGTACTGCTGTCATTTGTTTTGCGTATGAGATCGTGCGGCGTGCGTGCGTGCGTGCATGTCGGAGAAGGAACAAAGCTGCTTCCTGCCACAGAAAGACGAGATAAGCTGCTTACAGGAGCCACGAGTCACCTCGACATGAAAGAAGGTTCACTTTCTAATCGCACAACTGTCACAATGAGACGAGGCCCACGTCAGTCAGAGCACATGCAGAGCTCTGTGGGGATCACACACAAAAAACAAAACTGTCGGACGGAGATCTGAAGTTTGAAGTGTCATTCTGTGAAGCTATAAAAGCAAATTTTGATTTTGTGTCTTATTTCTAGTCAAAACAATCTCATTATACGTAAAATAAGACTCGTCACATTAAAAAGTGTTATGCTTTTTTCATATTTCGAGTGAAAATACATTTGAAACAAGTGAAATTATCTAAAAACAAGTTCATTGTTAGGTGATGAGTCTTAAGTGAAAAGAGTTTAGTTTTGACTAGAAATGAGACATTTTGACAAGAAATGAGTGAGTTTGTGGGTTTTACCTGGCTCAATGTGCACAGATGAAGTCGTAATATCTCTTATTCTGCACTTTTATGGTTGCAAAATTAACATTAGTTAATGGACGGCCCTAAAAATCATCATTATTTGGCTCTTTCTACTAAATTTAAAACATATTCAAATAAAAACGCAAAATAAGTGTTAATGGGATTTTTAACAAGTTTCTCTTGCTCAGTTGAACAGAATCTGGAAGTTTCTGGTTTCACTTTAATCTCCACGTCAAACTGCTGCTTAACATTCAGATTCAGATTGATTGATCTGTGATATGGACCGGGCTGAAATGGTCTGAAATAAAGTTTATATATTGACAGGTGTCGGAGAGAAACCTCAGACACAGTCGGGACAAATACTTCTGGCTTGTGCATATACTACACACACTAATTACTGCTTTGACCTCTGACTGTCTCTGCTGTCACATATTAAATGACAGGATGCCCCAGTGTCCCAGAAAGACGCTCTTTTTTATTATTATTATCAGTTGATCCACTATTTTGTTAATGAATTTAGTAAAAAACAAAAGTGAAACATTCAAATCCAGAATCTAAAGTGAAAAAAAATTGAGAAGCTGCAGGTAAGGAAATACAAAATGTTTATAATTGACAAATAAATAGAGTAGTTTGTGGTTTTAAAGATAAATTAAATGTTGTTTATTGACATTAGAAGTTCATTTTCTTTGCATGTGATTCATATGAACTTTTATGTCTTTGTTTTCTCCTGCGATGGATGAGTGTGTCAACACTTGCAATATAACGTAGGACACATGAGGGGGATAGTTAACACACACACACACACACACATATACACACACGGTCCTTCACTCACCCGTATTCACACTGATTTATGCTTAAATGTATCTCTATTGTGTCAAATGAGATGAGCCTGTGCTTGAAGCAAATTAGATCTATAACTCTTCAGCGTTCTTCTCCGACGAGGTGGTTTGTTTTTCTATGAAGTACGTTTATCCACCGCTCCCTCCCTCCCTCCATCCCTCAGTTCCCCCCGATAGCAACATCTAGTTTTGGGGTCACTGCCTCCGCTAACCTGCCGGCGCACGGCGGAGCCTGAATTGCAAAGGTTAATGGTATTGTCTGTCGGCTGAGGGAGGGGGGGAGAAAACGCCACGGCTCAGCGCGCGAGGGAGAAAGTGAGCACATTAATGCTAATCAGTTAGCACTCTTTAGCATAATTTAGCCATCCTCCTCTGTGATTTATGATGTTCTCGGTGAAGTTGTCAGGTGCAAGAGGGCTACGTGCGACGGTTATTCAAATTCAAAGCGACCACTTCTTTGTTTTTTCTGCACGAGGAGCTGATTATTATTTGAAGATGGATCTCAGATACACAGATGCACAATTTAGTAACTAGAGATTCACTGTCGTTAGGACTGAGAGTGATGAGAAATGTGTATATTCAGTTTCTTTTAGAGATCAAAGGAGCTGCTTTTCTCTTTTGTCTCCTCTGTCTCCTTTACCTGTCCTAAACCTCCACTCTTTAATGGGCTATCCTCCAGTTTTAACATCCCCAGCTCAAAGTGATTATCCTTGAGTTACTCAATTTTGATTTTGTCTCTATATATTTACTGCAAAGTGCTTATCACTGTGCTTTTTTTTTTTGTGTCTGCACTAGACCACAGAGAGAGCACAGTGTGTTTCGGCGGTGTCACATCTCTTGTTATAAGTTTCTCCAGATGTTGCCTTTTTTTTGCTTCCTCACAACAGCTGGTGGAGGTGAATTTGATGTCCTCAAATGATGAAATTCTGTTATTTAGAAGCTGATATCAACAAAATAGGAGCAGCAGTCGTTTGTTAATATTTCTTACTAGTTAAGTTGTGTCTCAGTACAGAATGTCATCCTGTGTGTTGTCTTGATTGCTTGTCAGTGTGTGTTGACCTTTTTTGACCTTTGGCCACCACAATCGAAACACTTTTCATGCTTGCAGCATATTTGAAGTAGGTCATAGTTCAACATTTTGGCAAATTCGGCCATTGCCATAATAATTTCAGTCTCAACGTGCAGCTAACATTATGAGAGACAGAGTTGTTTTAGAGCCAAATGCAGCAGGAACTACATCCCAGATACGGCTGCTGGGTGGAGTGATTTCAAGAGCGCATGTAGTTCTGAGTATTCGCTTCATGTGTCGTAATGTTACATGATTATCTCATAGCGTGGTGAATGTGCAGGTCCTAACTTGTCCACCAGAGTGTTTTGGAATACCGTTCACTTCCATTGTGTTCACTGAGCAGCTCACGTCTCTGCCCCACTGATCTCAAAACTACATGCACTGAAAAAAAGGTTATCAACCTACTCCTATGACTATGGGGATTATGGCAATAGGAGAATTTGAGAAAATGTTGAACTATCCCTTTAAAGAGTTATTGCATCTGCAAGGCCAAAAACATGTGTTTTGACAACTGTAATCTAATCTGCTCATCCTTAAACAGATTAGATCTGTTCATCCAAATTGACATACGTATGATAGGTAAACTTTTTAAAACTTACTTCAAGGCCGTTCTGTGAGAAAACCACGTTCCAAAAACCGTGACTTTATGAGGTCACAGATCAGTTGAGTCCCAACGAACGCATGTGCAAAAATATAAAGAGATATTGGGTTGTTCAGACAACCTGAAAACAACATGCTCCTGCACTGGTAACAGCAAAAATATGTTCTTGTTTTTATTCATTATTTAATTATTGTTCATGATTTTTATTTTACTGCTTAATTCTTCTTGAACAAAATCCCATTTATTACTACAGCACGTTCCCAATCTGTTGCTACACTTCCTTCTTCCATCAAGTCATTATTCACTTGATGTTTTGCCAGAAGTGTATACGGTTTATTAAGGAGTTTGTCAGGTAAAATATTAATTAACTGTAATCCATTAATATACTGTAGGTCTCATATTCCTCTCAGAGCTCAGAAGGAAACACAGTGGTCTTTATCAGCGTCAGTCCATCTCCCTGCTCCTCTGCTCTGCTCTGCTCTGCGCTCAGCGGTGCTTGGCTGCCATGCAGGTGGATGATGATAATATAAGGGTGGTGCAGAGCTCCCAGACAGGAGATGGTGCCAGATAAGGAGACAGGCCGTCTCTCAGGGAGGTATCAGGAAGAGCCCCCCCAGGTGTCGGCCGAGTTAGCCAGGGAGCTGATGCACGGACATGTGGCATCAGACAAAAAAAAACAAACAAATAACCTGATCCACCGTTGGGCTTTCCACCAATCTGATCGGCTTTATCGTATCGGCCGATATTTTTTGCTTTTTATGCAGCTTGCGAGATCCGATCGATGACGTCATTGTTGCGTTTAAACTTTTTGCAGATGCTCCTGTTGCACTGATCGCAGATGGCTTGTGTTGTATCGGTCTCATTTACTCCACGGCACCGACATGTTTGTTTGCTAGTGATGATGTTGTTAGCTGCTAATGATGCAAGATTCAAAAAACTTTATTGTCCTTTATTGTGCTTCAATCTTGTTAGATAACCATCACCCCACCGGCCCATAACTATTTATTTATATGGCATAACTCACCCTGTGTGCATCTGCAAACATGAAGCAACTGTTTTTTATTTATCTTCTTTGTGAGCAACTTTCACGAAGACACTTTTATTTGTGTGTCCTGCAAAGAAAAGAAAGAAAAGAAAAGAAAGCGTAAGCTCGGTGCACCTTCAAGACTCCAGTCCAATCTCTATTGTATTTTTCACAGCCTAATACAAGAGCTGAGTGTAGCTTAAATAACAGTTTATAAAGCTGTCGGAGAATTGATGGTGTGGACAATGCGGGTGACATATTACAGGCTGACAGAAATCAAATTCCATAAAAGTGAAATTGAAAACCCTCTGCGAGGCGGAGCGGCTGCTGAGTAGACAGCTCATTTCAAAGTTTTCAGCGGACTGTAGAAAAGCCAGCGCCGTGTTGCAGCCCCGCGATTTTCAGAACAAGTCAGGGACCTGTGAAATCAAACACCACTAATTTTCTGTCACATATTATTTTATGTCTGTATTTCTTCTTGTCACTTTATAGGCGGTTAAAGGTGTAGCCTGTGAATATATGCGGGGCCACAGAGACACTAAGGCAGGGTTTTTATTGTGTTTGCAAATATCAATTGTAGAAAAAAAGGATGTTTGGTTTTTATTTTTTTTATTTTTTTTTAGATGATAGAGCATTTGAAAACCTCAAAGTTTCTAAAATGACATCATGATTAGGAGCTGGAGGTTTCAAGGACATTTAAAGAGTTGAACTCAGACGCCGACCGTCGAAGTTATAACTACAGTATAACATTCTGCAGAGAATAAAATGTTGCTTTTCTTGCAAACAATGCGTGGTAAAAAACCTTTAAACAGATGTGTGCAAAGTTTTTCATTGGCTCATCATCACGTGATTAAGCACTAAGGTAAACTGAGATGGAAAAGAGAAAATCAATCGTCAATTATCTGTATAATTGTATAATTCAACTAATTTCAGTCTCAACGTGCAGCTGGAAAACTTCTGCTTTTTGTTGTCACGTGATATTAAATGTAATATTTTCAACTAAAATTCAGATAAATCAACAAATAGAAAAATGATTATTAGACAGAAAAAAATCATTAAGATTGTTAAAGGGATAGTTCAACATTTTGGCAAACTGGTCCATTGCCATAATCCCTATAGTCATAGCAGTAGGTTCGTTACCTTTAATTGTTGGTGCAAGCTATTTTTAGAACGGTGGAGCAGAGCCGTGAGCTGCTCAGAGCTACGCTACGGAGGCTCATGGGATTTCTTGGTTTCCCTCATCAAACTCATCAAATACATCCAACAACTCCACAACGCTCTGGTGGACAAGTTGTGACCTGCACATTCACCACGCTATGAGATAAAAACACAATGTTACCACACAGAGTTGTTTTAGAGGGAAATTCATGCAAAACCACTGATGCACGTTGCCTTCAGGGACAGTTTTTCAGCAAACAGTCTCTGTATTTATCTCTAAAACTTAACGTTGTGTTATTATCTCATAGCGTGGTGAATGTGCAGGTCACAACTTGTCCACCAGAGCGTTGTGGAGTTGTTGGATTGTGTATTTGATGAGTTTGATGAGGGAAACCAAGAAATCCCATGAGCCTCCGTAGCGTAGCTCTGAGCAGCTCATGGCTCTGCTCCGCTGTTCTAAAAATAGCTTGCACCGACAATTAAAGGTAACAAACCTACTGCTATGACTATAGGAATTATGGCAATGGGCCAATTTGCCGAAATGTTGAACTATCCCTTTAAGAATAACCTAAACCAGGGGTACTCAAATACAAATCATCAAGGGCCACAAAGATATTTTTCAGTGACTCAAAGGTCCATTTATTGAAGTCGGTGCTGTACTGAAATATTCAAAAGATGTCATTTTTACAACTATTGAGTACCGCTGCTAAATAAACATATTTATGTGGTACTTCTAACCTGAAAATGGGTCACCAGAACACAAGAGGAAGGTTAATTTAACAACTGCACTTAAATAAAATAAATTAAAATAAATATTTGAATAAAACAAGAAATTGATTCACATGGAGCGGATTTTGCGCGAGCGTTTCCATTGTTTTCAATGTAACCGTGCGCCTTGCGCGCACAAAATCCGAGGCGACGCCGACGCGCCGCGCACGTGTCATGTGACTGACCAACTGACCAATCAGCAGCATGGACCTGCTTCTCCAGCAGCAACAAGTTCCAGATCCATAGATATATACACGTGTATATATCTATGGCCCAGATCGCAGTACTATCCCGCTTTCAACTCTCCCTCTCGGCAAGTGACAGCTCAGTTCTCCCCGGTCCAGACCCGGTCCAGACCCGGTCCAGTCCGGATCTCTACTCCATAGCTGCCGTAGCAGCAGTGTGATACCAGTACATTTAACCGCATTTTACACACGGGAGTTCACGTCTCGCCTGTCTCCCTCCCTCCCTCCCTCCCTCCCCCTCCTCTCCACACGGCGCTGAGTGAGTCCTCCGTTCAAACAGACAGACAGACAGATCGAACAGTGAAGCTGCTGAGAGGGATTCACGTTGCTGGCGTTTTGCACGCGTTTTGCACGCGTTTTCAGGCGCTCCATGTGAATGGGCCCTAATGCCGTTTCAAATTGGAAAGTAAAACTTTCCTGAGCCTCCAGTAACAGGCTGTCTGTGTATCGTTGGCATGGAGACAAGTCCCGATATACACGTGTTGACCCGACCAAAACACGTACTGAACGAATAACAGTTCGGGGGCCACAAATAGGTGGCCGGCGGGCCGGATGCGGCCCGGAGGCCGCCTATTGAGTACCGCTGACCTAAACTCAACAGGAATGGGCTCTTTGGTGAATATAAGTGGTATGATGTTATAATGATTTTGTTTTTCTGCTGTTGTACGGAGCAGATGCCCTACGGTGACGGCCGCCTGTCCAGCCACAACATCTCCTCCGTCCCGTACCGCGTCCACTCCTACTACCCAGCAGCCACCTACCTGACCCCGGACCAGGGCTCCACCGCCTTCGTGCCGCCGCTCTTCAGCCTGGAGGACAACAGCTACAACAACAACAGCAACAACGACAACAACAACAACAACAACAGCAACAACAACAACAATTTCTCTGAGACCATGGCAGGCTGTGAGTGATCCACAAAAACACACACACGTTTGTACACACACTCGCTCTCAGGCACCATAAAGTTTTAACCCAGACTTTATCAACAGTGTGGTTATGTACATTCAAGGGAGGACTGCACTCAAGTCAGGAGTGCCGTAAAATTTAGAAGATGAAACGAGTCAGTGAAGCTTTTTCTTTTATTATTATTTTACTTTTACTGGACTTTTTTACTCTCTACTGTACTTAAAATACACAACAGTATGTACTGTATATCGCTTGAGTTCAATTGATGTGAAGAGCAAAGTTAGAAAAAGTTGTCGGTCGTTAAAAATAACGCTCAGCCATTTCATCGGCTTTAACCGTTCCTCATTACTTTCAGTGGAAGTTTAAAAAAACAACAACAACAAAAAAAACATGATCTGTTTGCTTTAAATATCATCTTCTTCCACAACGACAGCGCTGCGTCGGGTCCCTCGGCCCCTTTTTGGACGCATTTTTCTTCTTTGATTTCCTGATCATTTGCAACTAAAGGTATTGATTTCTGCAAAAAAAGTTTCTTTTTTGAAATCTAATGTCAGTTACTCTTACAGTTCATTTATACACTGGTAACGCGTTTTGCATCCTTTCAGGTTTTTTTCTTTCTTTCTTTTTTTTTTTTTCCTCTAAATCACTTTAACCACGTCAGCTCTGCTCAAAGAGATGCAATTGTCACAGTCAATTTTCTACTGTCTCTAATGTCAGTTAATGAGTTTTTGGTTGTAACATGTATTCTTGTTAAATAAACATTTGATCACAAAAAAAAAGAAATGGCTGTTTGTCCTGCGGGAAAAAAACATCCCACTTTCATCCCGGATTTACTCGAAAATAGAATTTTGCACAAAGTTTGTGCTCCATCGTCTGATAGATGAGTGATTAGCAATTTTCTTTTCTGTACACCTTTAAATAAAATGAACAGTGGGGGGTTGGGGCAGGTTATTAGAGTCTTGGATGTGTCAAAAATTAGCACCAACATTGATTTCATTGCAGTGTCAGATTTAAAAAATGTTCACCCATTGGGAACGCTATATGGACACACGAAAGAACGGCTATAAAATCATCATATACCACTTCAGCTCTGCTCAAAACTACCAAACATTCAATAATTTTCATAATTTTAACCCTTTAAATGCCAGTTTAAAATTAAAATTCTGTAAATTGAATATGATGATTTTATAGCAGTTCTTTTGATGGTCCATTTTTGGACACGAGGGTCCCGGAAGGATGAATGAACCGTGCAGCCGTACATTTTCTGGCACTGTGATGTCAGCTGAGCGTGGCTGCCGACTGTGGTTATACCTGGATTTCTGCCTTCCTCAGAAACTGTGAATGTGGGTAAATCAGATTGTGTGTGTGTTGTGTAATAGATGCACTGGGAAGTATTTGTGGAACTTGAGTGCATGTAAGTGCACGATGAGGGAGAGATAAGAGGGGAAGATGCAGCTCAGTGCAGGAGGAGACTGGGATAACTCAACATGTTAAAGTTTTTGTTTGTCTTTTTGCTTCATTTTTTGTTTAAAGGACAATTCCAGGCAAATTCAACTTGGGGCTGTATGTTACTATCATTTTAGGTCTAAAAGAAGGAATGTGATGATTTTCAGTTTAATCGCTCCTGTTTTGCGGTAGTTGTGTCTGTCCGCGGATCGCTACGGCAGCAATGAATGGAGTGGATGCGAGTTCCGCTAGTTTGGCTGTTTACATCCCTCAAAGCCGCAATTTTTTTCCACAGACAGCGTCGGATGGCTACTCAAACATGTACCGAGCAGTTTATTTACTTCAAGGAAGCCGACATGCTTGTAAAACTAGATCTAAATTCAAAGTCTCCCGGAGTCTCGCGCAGACCCAGTCGCCGTGCTCGGTGCATTCAGGGACAGTCAGAAAGCTACCGTTTGTGTCATAAACACAGAAATATCGACTCTTGACTTGCTTCAAGTAAAAAAGTCGCCACCTGACGCTGTCTGTTGAAAAAAATGTATACTTGAAGCAAGTAAAGAGTCGATATTCCTGTGTTTATGATTGTAGCTCCTACTGCACCTGAATGCACCGAGCACGGCAGCGGGGTCTTGCGCGAGACTTTGAATTAGATCTAGTTTTACAAGCATGTCCGCTTGCTTGAAGTAAATAAACTTATCAGTACATGTTTGAGTAGCCATCCGACGCTATCTGTGGAAAAAAATTGCGGCTTTGAGGGATGTAAACAGCCAAACTAGCGGAACTTGCATCCACTCCCATTCATAGCTGCCGTAGCGCTGCAGGGACAGACGCAGCTACCGCAAAACAGGAGCGATTAAACTGAAAATCTTCACATTCCTTCTTTTAGACCTAAAATGATAGTAACATACACCCCCGAGTTGAATTTGCCTGGAATTGTCCTTTAATAGCACTTTGGGAAGGATAAATATATTTTAAATTGCAGTTTTGTGAAAAAGATTTTGCACAAGTCACTAGTAGTGTTGGCCCATTTCCAAAATGACATCAGTAACGAACTACAGATATATTTGCTTAAAAAAAGAGATTCTGCACAAGTTCCGTCCTGCAGTTGTGATCAAATGACCGTTTGCACGTTGCAAGTCAGACTGAAACAGACCCCAGATCAGCAGTGAGTGGCAGATTATCGAGTTGAGGCGTTGCTCATCACTTTGTCTGTGCAACTGCTGTGGTGTAAAGTCACTGCTCTTTCTGCAAGAGTTTCTTTGTGTGATTTCCTTACTATACGCAAGATGAAATTTTCAGTTTTTATTAATGACCTTTGCAATGCCATTTATTTATCTTTTGGTTACTGTAGGTGTTTTAATGCACATAGAATAATACTTACTGTATATTACAGTAACTACAACATTTGCTGCTCCAGCGCCACCCAGCTTAGCTTTTGTTTCTACGCCAGCGATGAGAAGAAGATAAGACGTCATTTTCTTTTCAGGAATTAAAAGACAGGCAAAGAGTTTTGCTTTTTTTTTTCCACAACAACATCGTATTGTACGTTATAACTCAATTATAGAGGACATAGGGGAAGAGCGTCATTAGCACAACGTCAACATCCTTCTTTTTGGTGCAACAGACCGCCGACACCACCAGCATCTCGTCCCTGTAAAGACCCCCGCATCTCTCCCTTGTCCCTGTGTTTGTTTATGACTTTCACCTGTCCCCTTCCTGTGAGGGTCCCATGTCGGCCTCCTGCCGTCCACCGCCATGCTCCATTACAGGACAACAACGCCGCTCGGCGGGTGGTCCCGTCCCACATTTGGTGGTGACACAGAGAAACAAACCACCCTCAACTCAACCCCACCCTGATGTAGTGGTTCTCAGCCTTTTTTTTGTGTTGTGTTATGAGTCACCACCCTCCTCACATATGCAGGGGCAATTCATTTATAGTATATTCTGACTAGTGGCTGTCAATCAATTACACTATTTAATTGCAATTAATTGTAAAAAAAAAATCACACATTTCTGTTCCAAATGCAACTTAAAGAGGTATTTCTCAAGTGTTTTGATAGTTGAGTTGAAGCTGCTACATGCAAACGTAACTTTGACAGTGACAATGAAGAATATAGTTTTTGCATTTCACTTTCAGGAATATAGTTAATATGCAGGGCTAATTCATTTGTAGTGTATTCTTACAAGGGTCTGTCAATCAATTACACTATTTAATTGCGACTAATTGCAAAATAATGACACATTTTAGTTCGAAATGCACATTAAAAAGATATTTTTCAAGTCTTTAATAACGGACAAAGAAGCTGCTTTTCTGAAAATGTAACTCCTGACAGTGACAATGACAAATATCGGCCCAGAAACCGCGCTCAGATCAGATGTCCGAGTGTTAGCCGAGGGAAAAGGTGCAGCGGCCGCTACAGAATGACATTCCTGTGAATAATGGTTCCAGAGGTCGGAGCTGACGGAGCAGGTTCGGTGGAGGGAGATCTGTTGGCCGTGACTCAGGTTTTGATTCAGCGTTTTGTCAAAGAGCCAGTGTAAACATTTGGTTCAATCACTGCCAAACCCAGTGTGTGTGTGTGTATTGTTTCTAAACTGCTAATAACCCTGTTACCAGAGAAGAGTAAGAGCCTCAGCGTCTAAGATGTCATGTGTGAAACACTGGAGTTTAGGTGGGAGTACAATTGTGTGTTTGTGTTTAAGTTTTGAATGACTGTATTTCACACAGCTTCTTTTTTCTTCTTTTTTTTTTTTAGCTGAACTGTTCTTATTCACAGTAACATGAAGCTTTATTTCCCACTGGAGCAGAAATCATTGATTTTGCAGAAAATTAACTTTTTTTCCCTGCATCATGGAAGATTACAAAACGTTTTCAGGTTTCAGGTCTTTGTCATTTTCATTATGAATGAACCAACCAATCATCTCCTGGATTACTGTGATAATAACAATAAAAGTGACGATCTTCAGTTAGAAACTACATCACAGTGTGCTGGACAGAGAAATAGAAAAATACCTTTTTTTAAGAAGTGATAAAAACAAAAAACAGATTTGATTACGTGTTCCTTCTAAATTACAGATATTAATTGCTATCTACAGTAGCCAGTGACGTTGAAGGTGTCTTCTGTGGGACGGTCGGTCTGTCTGTCTGTCGGTGCATGTTGCAGCTGAGCACAGCGTCGCCCCAGACTCACAAACTACTGTAACACTGTGGTGATCTGGAAAACTGAAAATGGATCAGTTTGATGCAAAATTAGCAAACGTTTTACAGTAAAACCTTTTACAGGAAGAGGAATTAAATTGATTTTGACATAGGTTTTGGCAGGTTTATTTTTCAAATTACCGAGATAGATAGATAGATAGATAGATAGATAGATAGATAGATAGATAGATAGATAGATAGATAGATAGATAGATAGATAGATAGATAGATTTCATTTATTGATTCATGTTTAGTATATTCTGACTATAGGGGATGTCAATCATTCACACATTCATGTTCAAAATGTACCTTAAAGAGATATTTTTAAGTGTTTTTATACTTAAAAAGAAGCTGCTATATGCAAATGTAACTTTCACAGTGACCATGACAAATACAGTTTATGCATTTCACTTTCACTTTTATTTTTTGCATGTTCCTTTCCTGCTTTTATGCTGAGTTCATATGCAGCCAGGGACAATCTGATTTATAGTATATTCTGGCTATAGAGACTGTCAATTGCAAAAAAAAAATAATGCCAAATATTCAGTTTTATTTCAGTTACCAAACATGAGAAAACCTGCAAATATTCAAGTTTGAGAAGCCATGTGCTGTAGATTTAGCAGTAATCTAATACACAAAGGGTGGATTTAACTTTGCCGTTTGCTTCAGTGCATCAAAAAATCCGAGCCTTGAATTGTTTCGCTTTGACCAAACATGTCGTGTCGCCCTC